>JAPMUY010003585.1:132500-277356 GCA_026901105.3 Galaxias olidus
AAAGTACTGTATGTCTATAGCTCTATATAACTACATTAGACACTTAGCTCGATGCTGCCCCAGTCAAAGTACTGTATGTCTAGTAGCTCTATAGCTATAACTACATTAGACACTTAGCTCGATGCTGCCCCAGTCAAAGTACTGTATGTCTAGTAGCTCTATAGCTATAACTACATTAGACACTTAGCTCGATGCTGCCCCAGTCAAAGGTGTGTATGTCTAGTAGTTCTATATCTATAGCTGCCATAGACAATGATCATCAGTAACACCCTCACATAACACACTGTAAGAACCCTCACACACCACACTGTAAGAACCCTCACACACCACACTGGAAGAACCCTCACACACCACACTGGAAGAACCCTCACACACCACACTGGAAGAACCCTCACACACCACACTGGAAGAACCCTCACACACCACACTGGAAGAACCCTCACACACCACACTGGAAGAACCCTCACACACCACACTGGAAGAACCCTCACACACCACACTGTAAGAACCCTCACACACCACACTGTAAGAACCCTCACACACCACACTGTAAGAACCCTCACACACCACACTGGAAGAACCCTCACACACCACACTGTAAGAACCCTCACACACCACACTGTAAGAACCCTCACACACCACACTGGAAGAACCCTCACACACCACACTGGAAGCCCTCATTAGACACACACCCACTGCCAGCTCTATAGCTATAACTACATTCACCTCTCTCCCCTCCATCCCTCCCTGCCCCCCTCTAGCTCCCTCTCCTCTCTCTCCCCCTCCATCCCTCCCTGCCCCCCCTGCCCTCTCTCTCTCTCTGTATGTCTAGTAGCTCCCTCCATCCCCTCCCTCCCTATAGCTATAACTACCCTCCATCCCTCTATAGCCCCTGTCGTAGTTCTATATCTATAGCTGCCATACCCCTCTCCTCTCTCACCCCTCCATCCCTCACCCTCCACACTGGAAGAACCTCACACACCCACTCTCCTCACACACCACACCCTCACACACCACACTGGAAGCCCTCCCCCTGCCTTCTCCTCTCTCCCCCTCCATCCCTCCCTCTCTCCCTGCCTTCTCTTCCTTCCCTCCCTCCCTGCTGTGAAGAATAAGCCTGTTTTTTTCTCTCTCTCTCTCTCTCTCCCCCTCTCCCCCTCTCTCCCTCCCTCCAGACACATCTGAACATAGTGACAGCGCCAGTTCTGATTGACAGCGCCAACCCGTCTCCATCCATCCTTATCTCCCTCTCTTCCTTACTTTCGAACTATTCCCTTCTTTCTCTCCCTCTCTTCCGTTGTTCTCCTTCTCAATCCCTTTTATCCCTACTAACTCCTTCATCACATTGCTTCTTCTGTCTTGCATAATTCAAATGAGTAAACTCACTGTACTCTAAACTTCACAGTAGATGCTTACTGGTTTACTAACTACCTCTAGGTTATGAAAGGCATTATAGGACAGCATCCACAGTACTGTTCAGCCCAGCCTCACTTCCTGTGTACCTCTGTTGACAGTTATGAGTTATGTAATGGAGGGATAGTCCAAGAGCTGCAGGAGCAGCTGCAAAGAGACAACCTCCCTCCCTGAGCGACATGTGTTGCTCACCCCCCCCCCCCCCCCCCCCACACACACACACACAGAAACAAACAGACAGACAGACAGACACACACACACACACACACAGTTACACACACACACACACACACACACACACACACACACACACACACACACACACCCTGACATGTGCTGGTCATACATGACACAGTCACAGACAAAATTAGACACACACACTGAGAGAGAGAGAGAGAGAGAGTCTCAGTGGTGTCTGTCCTGTTCAAACTACAGAGTGGGTATGGAATACCTAACCTTTATATAGCTACAATCAAACCACTTCTCCTCCACGTAACAACATAGCACACAGCAGTTACCAAAAATATACGGCCATTTTATCACCCAGGTCCATCAACAGTGAAATATAAAGACAAAAACGTTTTCTCTATAATTATAATATTGCGTACTTTTACTCAAAAAGGTCAATGGGTGGGTATTGTGTAAATCTCCACAGAAACAGATGTCTGTACACTGTGCATACCTGCAGCTTTCTGCTTTATTAAAACCCTGTGGGTCTCAGACCACATCATGATGAGACATGTTTCCAGCAAACCAAGATACAGTGTACTGCTGAGTATAAACTGCTGAGTTTAAACCCACTCTTTCTTTTGAGATAGAGGACATGTATATATCCGTTAATTTTCTACTGACAGAAATGAAGCAATATGCTGACAACAGTATGCCCATCTTTTAGGCATACACATAATGTACCACTATGACAAAGCTGGAAGTTTGTTGTAATATACGAACACTTGCATACGGTTGGCAAAGGCCGACCGACTAGCTCTGCCTACAACAGACTCCAGAAGAGACGCCAGAAAGTTCTGAAGCTGGACAGCATCAAGAGGGGGGAGAATGTGGCTTACATAAGGTTTCAAACAAAACAGAGGCACATTCACAAAGAGCTCTGCATCAACTCGGCCGCCCCTGCGCCACTGAACCTCAGCCAAAAACAATTCGTATCCCCACGGGCGAGGCTCCTCCAGCAAACGTCAACATTACAGCAAACAATATTAAAACGACACAGTTTAAAAACAAGAGAAAAGAAAAGAACGTAAACGCAAGTGATGGCCATCATTGAAATACAAATATAAGGTCAAGCCAAATCATACGAAAGACTTCTTTAGGCGATGTTTTTAAAAAATGAATTTACATATGACCAAAGCGGGGCCCGCGATGGAAGGATACACCACTCCTATGTGCGCAACCCGGGATCGATAAGGAGACAATGTAGCCATGACGATGGCCCCCATGAGAAACCCTCAAATGTGCTATCGTCACATGGATAGGCATGACTGGTCGCCTTTAAAATTAGCCTAGCCTGTTTTCTAATAACGACCCCCAAGCGCCAGCTAACAGTCCGCCGTTATGACAGCTACACAACGCCTTTGTGCTGCTGAATGACAACACCGCAGCAATGATTACAAAAAAGGCCTAAAGGCCATAGGTCTATTTATAACTCATAATTAGGTTATTAGGTATGGCTGTAAACATGTATTTCCACCAAACCGTAGTCATGACAAAAAAATGTGAATTAGTATTCAACGCTCGTCTGCACCGTTATGATGATCGAGTCATCACTATGTTGAACCATCCTTTGCTATGAGATGCTGGTCGGAGAATTCGATGTTCCGTTTCTCTGAAACGTTAAGATTAATTAAAAGGACAAAACTTACGTTTTTTAAGCAGCTTGTTTGCAATATCTCCTGGTCAAACGCACCCACAGTGTAATTTCATTAAAGGTCTGATAGAGAGAAAAGGCATGTTAATTATCCTTGACGTTAAGAATATGTTTTCGTTTTCCTCTCGTTGCGGCTGAAGAAGACGAGGAGACGAAGAGCAGAGGCGAGAATGCAGTGGGTGGGGCCGTGAGCGCCTGCGTTGTTGCGTCAGTCCTAATTTCTGAAATAAATATAAACAAATTAGATAATTCTTGGCAATGTCGATAACATTTGTAGTACAAATTGAAAATGAAATATAAAAAAATATAGCAATTGTTTTACTTTCTAATCATGACAAAATTAAAAGACGCACACACAGCAGTTTAGCAATTGTAGTCTACTGAGAGGGCGTGAACTATATAATAGTTTTTACAGTTCAGAAGAGGATTTTGGATTAACATTTACATTTGAATGTAGCCTACATATTTCATAATACGTAACTAATGTAGGTAGAGAACTTACAAAACTAAATACCATCTTAATTGGCCAGGGATGAAATCTATAAATGGAGAAGTCTTAAAACCCTGCATCAGTTCAGAATGAGATAAAAAATATGCCTTGACACACACACAGAGAGAGAGAGAGAGAGAGAGAGAGCGAGAAAGAGAGAGAGAGACACTAAAGAAATGCATAAAAATAATAAGCAATTTCTCTTAAACTGTACGGAAAAATAGAAGCTTCAAGCTGAACAGAGAGGGAACCTATATGGCAAGTAATGGACAGAGAAGGAGACAGCACTGAGAAGTTAATATTAAACAAGAGTATATTAGGTAGATGAAAGTAGGAGAGCAAAATGTGATAGCTGTGATAAATAGCAAGAGGAGAGCGACTGAATCACATGCATAATTGATACTGCTGAAAATGCACTGGGCAACAAGCTATACCACCATGACATGTAGACAGTTCAGGTTTCTGCCAATGGAGACGTGGAACTGTTTATATTAGCAGTATGCTATAGTAAAAGACACAGAAACGTCTTAGCAATATGCTGGTGGACAACATTGTAAATGCTTAGCGATATACTAATCAAAGTGATGGTAACCGATTAGCCTTATGCAAGTGTGTGAACAGTTCAAGTGTTCCACGGGTAGCCATCCGCCAAAACTAATCCACTCGTTTAGTTTCTCGGATGACTTAAAACTGACTGTGAGTTATCAGCCAGACAGCAGGGAGTCGTGTCCGACAAAAACCCTTCAAAGCGTGGAACCCTTTATTCATAGACTGGTATGAAGGAGCCAGGAGGTCAAGGCCTTTGGCTGCTGCTGTTGACAACACGTCACACTAAACAAGCTAAGCAAACCTAAAACACTATTCAACATCCACACACACAAAAAAGATAAAAATTCTGAGACAGGACAAGAGACAAGGCACAGTAAAAATAAACTATTAGACAATAATCAGTCACCTGAAACCTGTTATGAAAGCAAATGTAATCATTTTGTAAGCCAAACTGATGGAGAGCCTTATAACCAGTCTTTGTTTATCTGGTCAGGACAACAATACACATAGACAGTCTGCCCCCTGCTGGAGAGAACATGTAATAAAGCATTAATGGATGACAGCGACAAAGACAGGCAGGTCTCGAGCAGAATGCCCACCGTAGGGTTAAGACTCAGGCCAGATACAGCTAGCTTTAAATGGAAAATAAGACTACTGGTGTTGAAGCTACACCACCCTGTGACAAAACACCACAAAAGGCTCACAAAATCTTCAAATTCAATTTTCATCTTTTTGGTCTCACATAATAAGTTTACACCTTAATTCAAGATTAATCAAAGGATGCAAATATATATATATATATGGACAGTGACACAATCTTCATGATTTGGGCTCTGCATGCCACCACATTGGATTTGAAATGAAACAACTACAACGGAATTGAAGTGCAGACTTTAAGGTTTAATTCAAGGGGTTGAACAAAAATATATGATTAAACATGTAGGAATTGTAGCTATTTTTATACAAACGCTCCTCATTTCAGGGGCTCAAAAGTAATTGGACAAATAAACATAACCCCAAGTAAAATGTTACTTTTCAATATTTTGTTGAGAATCCTTTGCAGGCAATGACTGCCTGAAGTCTGGAACCCATGGACATCACCAAACGCTGGGTTTCCTCCTTTGTGATGCTTTGCCAGGCCTTTACTGCAGCGGTCTTCAGTTGTTGCTTGTTTGTGGGTCTTTCTGCCTTAAGTTTTGTCTTGAGCAAGTGAAAACGATTGGGTTGAGATCTGGTGATTGACTCGGCCATTGCAGAATATTCCACTTCTTTGCTTTAAAAAACTCCTGGGTTGCTTTTGCAGTATGTTTTGGGTCATTGTCCATCTGTACTGTGTCAATCAACTGCATTTGGCTGAATCTGAGCAGAAAGAATATCCCTGTACACTTCAGAATTCATCTGGCTGCTTCTGTCGTTTGTCACATCATCAATAAACACAAGTGACCCAGTGCCATTGGAAGCCATGCATGCCCATGCCATCACACTGCCTCCACCATGTTTTACAGAAGATGTGGTGTGCTTTGGATCATGAGCTGTTCCAATTCTCCTCCAAACTTTCTTCTTCCTATCATTCTGGTACAGGTTGATCTTAGTCTCATCTGTCCAAAGAATGCTGTTCCAGAACTGGGTTGGCTTCTTCAGGTGTTTTTTGGCAAAGTCAATTCTGGCCTTTCTATTTTTGAGGCTGATTAATGGTTTGCACCTTGTGGTGAATCCTTTGTATTTACTCTCATGAAGTCTTCTCTTTATGGTAGACTTAGATACTGATACACCTACTTCCTGGAGAGTGTTCTTCACTTGAGTGGATGTTGTGAAGGGGTTTTTCTTCACCATGGAAAGGATTCTGCGATCATCCACCACTGTTGTCTTCCGTGGACGTCCAGGCCTTTTTGTGTTCCCAAGCTCACCAGTGCACTCATTTTTTCTCAGAATGTACCAAACTGTTGATTTGGCCACTCCTAACATTTCTGCTATCTCTCTGATGGATTTCTTCTTTTTTTCAGCCTCAGGATGGTCTGTTTCACCTCCATTGAGAGCTCCTTTGACCGCATGTTGTGTGTTCACAGCAACAGCTTCCAAATGCAAACGCCACACCTGGAATCAACTCCAGACCTTTTAACTGCTTAATTGATGACAGGTTAATGAGGGAAGAGCCCATGCAGCATTGTTATTTTTTTTTTGCAGCCTTCTGAGTCAATTGTCCAATTACTTTTGGTCCCTTGAAAAAGAGGCGGCTACGTATTAAAGAGCTGTAATTCCTAAACCCTTGCTCCAATTTGGATGTGAATACTCTCAAATTACAGCTGAGAGTCTGCACTTTAAGCCCATATTGATTATATAATGGTATCCTGAATATGTTTTCGTAAACAGCTAAAATAACAAAACTTGTGTCACTGTCCAAATATTTTTGGGCCTAACTGTATATCTGACCTCAAATCAGTGGTAGGATTTTGAGAACAGAACCTATTTATTTTTAGCCTCATAATCAAATAGGGTTTAGATTTTCAGGCATAACGCAGTATTTAAACATTTTTAATGAACGCCATGGTGTCAATGACCTTGATCTCATTTTAATTAAAGGTTGAAAATGTTCCCTTCTCTGTACATGATTTCAGTGTCTTCATGTGTTGTTGGGAAAAAAACACAGCCTCAACTCAGATTATTTCTCAATGATTAGTTTGTCATCATATTATATTACACTTTACACACTACACCATATAAATTAAATTTGATCCGATGAACCCACACACATAATCAAGAGACTTTCCAAAGCTACTTACAGATAAGCATTATAAATAAGACGGCTTCTTTAAACCACTTGAGATACATACACATACGTCGCCCGAACACATCACGAATAATGTCTGAAAAGAGAAGCGACTTTGATTTGTCGCAAAAATGAAATATGTCTGCATGCCTTGTAATGGCGATTAACTGCCAGATCCCCTCACTCACTCACTCACACTCACTCTCACACCCTCACAACCTCTTTAACAAACACACACATAAAATGTGCTCATTCCACTAAGCAACACTTCCTGGTGACTTCAGATCCTACAGCCTGCCCCAATCTACACCCAGTAAAGCTTAGAATAGTCGGGACAGCTGATAAGCTAGTGGACATTACAGCATTAGTGTTATAGATTTTTCCTTTTTCACGGTCTCTAACACTTTAGATGGCTTGCTTTACAGCAAGCGAGTTAGATGTAATTTCCCTAAGCCATCACCCATAGGTTTCAAGACAAACGTTTAGCATTAAAGTTCACAGGAAAATGTAATTACTCAAAAACAGCCCAAATGAATGTAAAAAAAAAAGAAAGTATCTGGAATAGTTGGGACAACTCGGGCTGAAATGGCAACAAAGTTAACCTGCATCCAAACTAGTGAACAACTCTTTAAAACAGATTATGTTTCAGTGTCAATACTTTCACAAATATGTCAAACTTAATAGGTTTGTTTTGTGTGAATTATCATTTCAATTTGTTAAAGCAACATTTTCTTTGAATTCTCAGACACAAGTAGTGTAATGGAATGGTTTCTATCCGACGTGAGTCTCCATGTGATAGGCTAGATGTCCATGTTGGGAGAAAGCTGCCCCACACACACAGCAAATGTAGGGTTTCTCCACAGTATGAGTCTTAATGTGTTGTTTTAGATACCTAAGTTGATAAAAACCTTTTCCACACACCTGACAAACAAAGGGTTTGTATTCAGTGTGAGTCATCACGTGATATTTCAAATTGATATTTTTGGCAAAACTTTTACCACAAACATTGCAGTTAAACGGTTTCTCCCCAGTGTGTGTTCTCATGTGGGTTTTCAGATTACTTGAATGAGTAAATCTGTTCGAGCAGACGCTGCATTTAAATGGTTTCTCTCCTGTATGAACTTTCATGTGAGCGCTCAGGTAGTGCTTAAGATTGAATCTTTTCCCACAAACACCACAACCGAATGATTTAGCACCCGAATGAGTCATGATGTGTAACTTTAACCGACTCTTATTGCTAAAGCCTTTGAAGCAGACGTGGCAATTAAACTGATTGTCTCCCGTCCGAGTCAAAGCACAGTCGTTACTGTCCGTTACAGAACTGTATGGTCCTGTCAGTCCATCTGGTGCTGTTGTCCTGTGGGCAGTTGAGGTAGTAGCTACAACATCTTCTTCTGTGGTTTCCACACTCACTGACTGGTAGTGATAACGCTGTGAAAACATGTTCTGAAAACAATCCCCGCTCACTGGAACAGACGACATGCAGTCGCGAGTATTAGTCTCCACCTCCTTCAGACCTTGAAAGGGATCTCGTTCATGAATGCTCCAGAGTTCCTCCTCTTCCTCTTTAATCTGTGGGGGCTCTGGGTACTTCTGCTGCAGACTGGTGCTTCTCCCTTTCGCACAGTGCCGCTGTTGATCAGGTGGAACCTCCTCTTTAATCTGTGAGGACTCTGGGTCCTCCTGGTCCAGACTGGGGCTCCTCTCCTGCTCACAGTGCTGCTGCTCAGAGGGAACCTCCTCTTTATTGTGTGAGGACTCTGGGTCTTCCTGGTCCAGAATGGGGCTCCTCTCCTGCTCACCGTACTGCTGCTCAGGGGGAACATCCTTTGTGGACAAGGTAAACTTCTGAAAGTCTGGAGGGACAGGCAAACATACATTGAACTAGTTTTAAACTACAGAAAAGGGTAGAGATGTTAGCAATACTTAGACCTATTCAACAGCTACTATATAAAGTCCTATGGTATATCAACATACAGGTTCAAGATAAACAAAACAATTTTCCTTGCTGCGCAAGATAGCTCCTATTACTCCTATATCAATGGCCTTGGAAAGTTCTCTGTAACGTTAATAAAACAACCATAACCTACACATTATTTACAATAAAATATCTAATAACAATTAACGTTAGGTACAAACCTGCTCTGTGTAATTTAATCTCTGGTTTGAGAAGAACAGCCAACAGTTCACGCTGATGGGCATTCTCCCTCTTTGAACAGCGAACCTCCTCCTCATACTCTGCTATTGTTCTTTCTACGACACCAAATATCTCCACAGAAGCCTCTAATAGTCGTTCAGTAATCATCATTCTCAGTAGCTGTGTTTTAGACATTGTATACAGCTAATGTTGAATCAGCAATACTTAAAAACAGCACACAGCAAACGTCGAATTACGAAAAACCAGGCAGCAAAGCACTGATTTCCGATGACAACCGACAATTACAACTACTCTAAACAGAATTTCGCCGTCTGCTGGTGGGAGTCGTACTGCATTCTGTTAAAGTAAATCTTTACTGTTTTTGATAGCTTAAAATAAAGTGTTGTGAATCTGACTGATGCTTACATTGTGTGTTCAGGGCATGAAAAGAGGCTCACTTGTATTTTTTAGGTATTTTACATTTTGAAATTTAACAGACACCAAAATATAGTAGCCAATTCCAGTAAAGGAAGGAAGATTATGTATTTTTCCATAAGTCCACAATCAGGTCAGTACACAGACCGTTTTAAGGGGGGCTTTGGCTAATTATCTAGCCTTACATCCTTTTACAGTCAAAAAGAAATGCTTTTACTGAAAAACTGAAAGTTATAAAGTTAACTTCCAACATTACTGGTTACCGTTTTGTAGAAATGACAATGATTATTACACCACTTGCTGCCCCCTCCAGTTCACTAATCACTACTAGTGTAAGCAATGCGCAAAGACAATTTGAAAAAAGATTAACGATAAATGTGCTGCCTAGTATACCTAGTTCATCAGCCTCTCATAATGGAAAATGAGGTAGCTCTCTAATAGAAAAAACGTGACATTCATATTCTTAACAATCAGGCTAAGAAAGTCATGTAAATTAGACATTATGTGGCTAATGCGAGGCAATAAGACAACTAAGAATGTAACGCCAAGCTAAAGTTACTTTATTGAAAAAGTTTATAAGACATGGATTTAGCTAAATATAGTAGCTATTTAAAGAAATGTAAAAGTTGGTTGTCAGAGGTGAACTAAAGTAAAAAAAAAAACAGTAAAACTTCAAAAAAATTCCAATCAGCTGCCATTTTCAATCATGGTCTTAGAATTGACCTTTTAAGGTAAACCTATGTGACATTCTTCATATAATTTTTTTCAAATAATATCAATGTATTCACAGTCAGATTTGAATCACATTCAAATTATAATATATACCATGACATAATGGACCTATAAAATCTATCTAACTGTCCCCTTAAAACTACCTATTGACTATTTAATTATATATTCAATGATTATATACATAGCTAGAGTATGACCTATATCGAGATTGATTACTTTTATTTTACCAATCAAACCGACATCTAAGTGACAAAACAACTGGAAAGAGAAAAGTGCATGAGCGACGAAAAGAACATTGATATGTTTCATCCCCTTTTTCCTCCCCAAAAATTGAATCCTCCAATCAGGCAACTCCTTGGGGTTAGACTGAAGCGCCGAGGACGATGGTGGAAGAGCTGGCTGGCGTTTTTAGGATCAGTTCGTCCGCTTCAACAGACTCCTACAGCGTCTCCCCTGGAAGCAAAGGTCAAGATGCTTAAACCACATTAACACTTAACAGGTAACCTCCCTCAAACCCCCCATAACCAGTGTTTAAAATAGCATTACTTATTTCTAAATGTCCAGTTGTAAATGCATTTGTTGGATTGTCTTTAATGTATACCAAAGGAGAGAGCCACTTACCTTGTGGTTGGTTGTACTGCATTTCCTCCTCTGGTTGTTGACATCTTGGATGAGAGCGATGACCCACTGCTCGCCACTAGGGACACACAGATTCCATCCCGCTATGGTCTCCAAACTGCAATGCAACGCATATTCAGACGGTTAGTCGGTGTCAACGCTTCAAAGACGAGGAGCACACAGTTGAAAGATACTGAGCTGTACCAGTCTGACCCAAGAAGAACGAAAACTGGCTTTCACTGCAGTGATAAGCAGGTTATATTTTAAACTTGGATGGCAGTGTCTTTCTGAAACTATCAAGATTAATCTCTGACAGCAAACAGATTTAGATGTCTAGTAAAATAACATGCTGCTTACACAAGAATATAGTGCATGAGAAGTATCTTTTTCTATCTAGTTATTGCCCAAAATAGTGATTGTGAAGTGATTTATCAACCAATGGGGTACTCACATCGTGGCGTCTATGTTGCAGCCTTGCCCGGCAACCTGCCTGTGATAGGCTCTGACCCGATGGCTTGCGATGACTTTGTTTGTGACTGTTAGGCAGCAGTCCATCACCATCTGGCCGTTCATCACTACAGGGGCATAGAGAGGGGGGACCAAAATACATCACCGACACGCTAATACAGTATGAACCTTCTCCTCAGGTTATCTTGAACAGGTCTCAGTTCCCAGTTACACTAAAAAAGGTGAAGCAGCGTTTAGCTACTATGCAACAGATAACTGGGACCATTTTCCAAAAGATCTGAGACTCACTCCTAGCCTGACTACTTTTAAATCCAGATTAAAAACGTATATATTCTCTATTGCATTTGGCTGAATTGTCCCTACTTAGCGATGTTATTTCTTTATTACAATTTCTTGGTCTTTTATTTCTTCCTTGTATTCTTCTGGTGGCCTTGCATTAGGTTGGTAGTCCTGGTCCACTGGTCTCTCCTCTCTCTCCTGGTCTCTCTCTCTCACTTGGTCTTTTATTTCTTCCTTGTATTCTTCTGGTGGCCTTGCATTAGGTTGGTAGTCCTGGTCCACTGGTCTCTCCTCTCTCTCCTGGTCTCTCTCTCACTTGGTCTTTTATTTCTTCCTTGTATTCTTCTGGTTGCCTTGCATTAGGTTGGTAGTCCTGGTCCACTGGTCTCTCCTCTCTCTCCTGGTCTCTCTCTCTCTCACTTGGTCTTTTATTTCTTCCTTGTATTCTTCTGGTGGCCTTGCATTAGGTTGGTAGTCCTGGTCCACTGGTCTCTCTCTCTCTCCTGGTCTCTCTCTCTTCCTTGTATTCTTCTGGTGGCCTTGCATTAGGTTGGTAGTCCTGGTCCACTGGTCTCTCCTCTCTCTCCTGGTCTCTCTCTCTCTCTTTTATTTCTTCCTTGTATTCTTCTGGTGGCCTTGCATTAGGTTGGTAGTCCTGGTCCACTGGTCTCTCCTCTCTCCTGGTCTCTCTCTCTCTTGGTCTTTTATTTCTCTCTCTCTCTGGTCTCTCTCTCTCTCTCTTCCTTGTATTCTTCTGGTGGCCTTGCATTAGGTTGGTAGTCCTGGTCCACTGGTCTCTCCTCTCTCTCCTGGTCTCTCTCTCTCACTTGTATTCTTCTGGTGGCCTTGCATTAGGTTGGTAGTCCTGGTCCACTGGTCTCTCCTCTCTCTCCTGGTCTCTCTCTCTTCCTTGTATTCTTCTGGTTGCCTTGCATTAGGTTGGTAGTCCTGGTCCACTGGTCTCTCCTCTCTCTCCTGGTCTCTCTCTCTTCCTTGTATTCTTCTGGTGGCCTTGCATTAGGTTGGTAGTCCTGGTCCACTGGTCTCTCCTCTCTCTCCTGGTCTCTCTCTCTTCCTTGTATTCTTCTGGTGGCCTTGCATTAGGTTGGTAGTCCTGGTCCACTGGTCTCTCCTCTCTCTCCTGGTCTCTCTCTCTCTCCTGGTCTCTCTCACTTGGTCTTGCATTAGGTGGCGTAAAGCAAAAACATGATTCAAGTTCTTGTTTTGGGTGTTCTAATGGGGTAAAATAATCCAGCCACTGAGCTGTGAGAAATTCTATTCCACATATCTAAACTTCTGTCACTGTCAATAAGGAGCACACACACACACACACACACACACACACACACACACACACACACACACACACACACACACACACACCTCCATTTTCCTCCTGTCATGTCCGGGGTCTTTGGCCGTTACTTGGCCTAAATTGAACTATGGAGCCTGTCCAAGAAGACATCAATCTAAACCATGACTGGGGATTAAGGCTGTGGAAGGTCCACTGGGTCACACACAGGACAAACACACACATACAAACACACACACACACACACACACACACACACGCACCCATACAAGTGCACTCACCCTCACGCGCACACAGACACACACAAAACAAATTTTCTGGATGCACATAAACACTTGGACGCTCATGTGCACAAAACACATAACCGTATAATTTCCTTAATGTTCGCACACGTACACACAGATTTATCGGAAAGGGGAGATTCCCAGATGTAGTCTGGATATTTACTGCTGTGCCCTCAGACAATAGACAGTTTACCTGGTTCCACTGTTAGATAAGCCATCTTTCACACGCCCATATACACTTGATGGTGGGGAATATGAGGTTTTAACAGATCAGGTGGCCAGATAACAAAGCCATTATTCTGCGTGTTCATTTCTTTCTCTTTTCTTTCCTTTGATTGGTGTTTCTGTGTGTGGGCTGAATGGTATTTCTTATACACCGGAGCCTTTTGTCGCGCCTACACCAGTAAGAGTCTTTAACTTGGCAGAGTGTGAGATCAGACAGTCTGTGATTTACCTAGCTTCATTTTCCCATAATAGTTTTATCTGTGATTTACCTAGCTTCATTTTCCCATAATAGTTTTATCTGTGATTTACCTAGCTTCATTTTCCCATAATAGTTTTATCTGTGATTTACCTAGCTTCATTTTCCCATAATAGTTTTATCTGTGATTTTCCTATCTTCATAATCCCATAATAGTTTTATGTGTGATTTACCTAGCTGCCTAATCCCATAATAGTTTTATCTGTGATTTACTTATCTTCATAATCCAATAATAGTTTTATCAGTGATTTACCTATCTTCATAATCCCATAATAGTTTTATCTGTGATTTACTTATCTTCATAATCCCATAATAGTTTTATCTGTGATTTACCTAGCTTCATAATCCCATAATAATTTTATCTGTGATTTACCCAGCTTCAAAATACCATAATAGTTTTATCTTTGATTTACCTAGCTGCCTAATCCCATAATAATTTTATGCCTCATCTTTACAATCATAACATTCTCTGGCAATTAATCTTAATGATCCTTGGTTATGATGATACTCTACTGAGGGTCGTAAGCAGGAGTAGTGAAAAATGATATCATCGTTCAAAAATAATTGGCACCTACTGTCACAAAAACATTCTATGCTAAGACTCCTATATTATTTGTCAAAATAAAATCACACTTTCTCCAAGTTTATAGCGTCAAGATCTTGCAAGCACTATATGCAATGACTTCTTAACTTTTCCCTTCTTTCCCAAAAACCATCGTTGGAGATAGCTGAGAGAGTGTAAGGACTCTACTCACCGGAACAGCAGCAGTAGACTATCAGACTAAACTCTACTCACCAGAACAGCAGCAGTAGACTATCAGACTAAACTCTACTCACCAGAACAGCAGCAGTAGACTATCAGACTAAGCTACTCACCGGAACAGCAGCAGTAGACTATCAGACTAAACTCTACTCACCGGAACAGCAGCAGTAGACTATCAGACTAAACTCTACTCACCGGAACATCAGCAGTAGACTATCAGACTAAACTCTACTCACCAGAACAGCAGCAGTAGACTATCAGACTAAACTCTACTCACCGGAACATCAGCAGTAGACTATCAGACTAAACTCTACTCACCAGAACAGCAGCAGTAGACTATCAGACTAAGCTACTCACCGGAACAGCAGCAGTAGACTATCAGGAAACAGAGGAAAAACCTGGCAGTTATGGATGAAGACATGACTGGATTCTGGTCAGTTGTAGACTGGACTCTGGTCAGTTGTAGACTGGATTCTGGTCAGTTGTAGACTGGACTCTGGTCTTCTGTAGACTGGCCTGTGGTCATTTGAGGACTGGACTCAGTACTGCTGTAGACCGGCAGGTCTAGACTCCTACAGAACTCTGATGTCAGGCTGCCGACTGTATCAGTGAAGACGCTGTTCTCCTGGGAGGTGTGCAACCCAACAAGTTCTTACTCTCAACGTAAATGTGTGTGTGTATGTAAGAGAAAGAATGAGAGAGACTTGTGCATAAAGTGTGTGAGGGAGTCATCTAACATACCAGTTTTATTGGCTAGTGGTCAGTTTCATTTTGACAAGCCCCTCCCCCAGCCCATTGACCAACACCTCACATCAACATGAAACCTATGCCTGTGAATGTATGTGTGCTGTGAAGGAAATGGAAACTCCACAAATCTCCCTACAACCCCCACACACTAATTGTTGTGAATTTGAGCTCTTACTCTGCATGTCCGTTCTTTATACTAGCTCTTCCTCCGCTACCTCTATTACATTAAAACCTGTTGGTGCTGCTCAACTCCAGTCCGCTAAATCTTTGAAACACCGACATTGTTTAGACACTGAGTCTGAGACATGCTGCTCAACTGGCAAAGATTACTATATCTCTATATCCTATAGGTATCCTACATCTATGCAGGACTATCATATCAATACAAAATCAAATGTAATTTGCAGTGCATCAGTGTATGTATGCGTTTTACAGTTTTGAATTGCTGTTGTGTCTTTGCTCATGCTTTCTTTGTGTTTGTTAAGCAGCCAGCTATGAAACACACTTCCTCTTACATCCCGGGTATTTTTGCTATCTTACCCAACACCATCATTAAGGCTAGTATTCCCATGGCATATTTTAACCCAGCACTGTCATTAAGGCTAGTATTCCCATGGCATATTTTAACCCAACACTATCATTAAGGCTAGTATTCCCATGGCATATTTGAACCCAGCACTAAGGCTAGTATTCCCATGGCATATTTTAACCCAGCACTGTCATTAAGGCTAGTATTCCCATGGCATATTTTAACCCAGCACTGTCATTAAGGCTAGTATTCCCATGGCATATTTTAACCCAAGGCACTGCATATTTTAACCCTCATTAAGGCTACTAAGGCTAGTATTCCCAAGGCTAGTATTCCCATGGCATATTTTAACCCAGCACCGTCATTAAGGCTAGTATTCCCATGGCATATTTTAACCCAGCACCGTCATTAAGGCTAGTATTCCCATGGCATATTTTAACCCAGCACCGTCATTAAGGCTAGTATTCCCATGGCTAGTATTCTTTGGGCTTCTTGGAAAGGACTTTTGTGTTCTCCTGATTGACCTCTTCTTGTAATCAACATGGATTACAACAATATGGCTGACCAACAACAACATGGCTGACCAACAACAATATGGCCATGCTTGACCTCTCTCTAGCTGGTTAACTTTATGTAAATGTCATTACCATTTGCTGCTAATCCAGCCATACTGGTACAAAGAAGATTTAATAAAAAAAAAAATTCTGTCGGTGTTAAGAGCAAATTGCTGATCCCTTTCCTGTAAAAGGAGCTCTCTTTTTGACGGCCTTCATAGGACAATATCCTAGCGCTTTGATATACCAGTTTTTCAGGGGGAATTTTGAATGCGTGCTATCATGTATTGAAGGTAATAGCAGTATTGTTGTATTTCTAATGGATATGTTTAGCTGTTTGGTTTGGCACAAAAGATCAAATCAGCCTGCAGGTACAAAACGAGCTTGCTTCTTGTACCAGTCTCGTTTTCTTATAAATCGTTTGTGGTGTCATCTACAGCAGGGAAATTATCCAGGGACTTTTTTTTTTCTCCAAACAAAAAATAAATACCCATACTGAAACGGAGGACTAACCTGATGGGCAACAACTCATTATACCTTTTGGCGCTCTTCCATTGAAGCAGCCGAGCCAGCAGAAATACCACAGAGAGGAAGAGGTTGTCCTCCTGGCTCGTCCCTTTACTCACAAGGCCCATCACTCCACAAAAGGCCGTGACCCAGATGCACCATGGGAAACGCATGACCAACAGGATCTCTGACTTTTGACCTTTACGCTTGTGTCATTGGGAATGATAAAAAAACTGTTCCCAATCTCATTCTCTCATTTAAATTGTAGTTTTAGTAGAAAAACGGACATGAAGGCCGAGTAAAGATGGTTTGTGTTTTGTTTAGTATATTTCTTAACTGCTATGGTATTGAAGAGTTCATAATTTCCCTAAAGATGTTTGTAGTGGATTAAGAGGATTTTAATTTAAACAAATGTGGATATCATTATTCATGCATGTAATAGAATATCTTTGAGCCGTAGCATTAGTGTTAATGAAACTACTGTTAGATTAATTGTGGAAACCATGGGTGGGCCATCGTCATGTCCCTTTAGAAAACCAGCCTGTGACGGTTCCCTCATATGGCAACAGGGTCCTAGTGTCCGTGGATAAACGTACTGTAAATGTGCGTGTGTGTTTAAACATTCTTTTATTAAGTGATTTTAATTTTTAAAAGAAAATTCTTCTATCTGCTGTGTCTTAGACTGCTGTGGATGAGATGTATGTGTGTTAACTACACAGAGAACAACATGTTTTATTTAAAAAAATAGATTTTATTATTTATGAATTGAAACAATTTAAAACAAAGTATATAATGCCAATAAGAAAAAGCATATGTAATAAAGAAAAACAAAGAAAGGACTACATAGTAAAACTGTGCTTGTTTTAATCAAATACATCTTTCATACGCAACAGACTCTAATAATGTATCATAGCTTCTGAAACATGGTCTGATATTGAGCTTATTTTACACGGTGAGGGATCTGTCTTGAAATTAGCAGACACAGCTCCAAAGGGACATCTAAGTCCTCAGCAAAACTTTCAATGAGAAAAAGTTGTGTTACACACACACACACACACACACACACACACACACACACACACACACACACACACACACACATTCACACACACCCCTTCCCACACACACACTCTGGAGTGTTCTTGCACTGTCACATCCTGTCTGTAGATCATTCAATCCATTCATTTCTTGACCTGCTATCTGAACCAGGGTCTCTCTGCTCCGTGGTTCCTGGAAAGAGTCAGGCACAAGGGCGGACACCTATTAGTCCACAGGCTCCCCCGTTCATGGCCTCTAGAGGAGACCGGCTCAAGAGAACTAGACTGTATGCCAGGTTTTCTCATTGACATTCTCATTGCTGTTTTGGCACATAAACAGGTCTTGCATTATTGAAATATGGACCTTTACAGTAGACTAACATTACTTAGTTCTTTCTTTTTGGAAAATAAAATAGCACATTGAATGTATTTGAAGTCTTAAATTAGAATCGATCAATATTGATGGGGTGTGTTTACCTCATTTGTGTGTCAAATGTGTGATAATGCGTTCCACCCATTTGCTCTGGCTGGGGTGAGGGACGCAGAGACTCAGTCCTCTCCTGGTCAGAAACCTGAAAAAGAATCAAAGTAGACATTAGACCTACCGGTCTATGACCTGGTCAGAAACCTGACAGATAATCAAAGCCCTCGGTGAAACGGTTATGAAAGCAACTGTAGAACCAAAGGATGTTTATTGTTATTATGAATATTATATCCGCAGGTCGTATGTTGAGACTCACACAGTAGCGTCGATGCTGCAGCCCATGTCTCGGGTCTGCAGCTTGTAGGAGACCATCCTAAAGTTCTTGGGGAAGCGTTTGTCGGTGGTTGTCAGACAGCAGTCTACTGGGATTTCAGCTGCAGGAAGAAAGATACATAGAGAGACAGTGACATAGAGTTATAAACCATTCAGACAGAAGTCTACTGGGATTTCAGCTGCAGGAAGAAAGATACATAGAGAGACAGAGACATAGAGTTATAAACCATTCAGACAGAAGTCTACTGGGATCTCAGCTGCAGACAGAAATATGCATAGAGAGACGTAGGCCCGGTTTCCCGTACAGGGATTAAGACAAATCCTAGACTAAAAACATTTTCAATGGAGAATCTAGAACTAGAACTAGGCCTAATCCCTGTTGGGAAACTGGACCATAAAGTTATAAACCATTCCGACCGAAGTATATTGGGATCTCAGCTGCAGGGAGAAAGACACAGAGAGACAGAGACATAGAGTTATAAACCAGTCTACTGGGATCTCAGCTGCAGGGAGAAAGACAGACTGCTGAAAGGAAAAGAGGAACATTTATTGGAACTATTCCTGAGATGAATATACAGCTCCTCCCTCCCTGCACAGAGAGTCTACACTGGATGTCCTTCTCTTGGGGAAATAGACCCGTTTACCAGAAACCACTAAATCTGAGAGAATATCTGGTCTGTCTCTATGCCAACATGGAAGGATGCCATTGACATTCTGGCCTTCTGCTTATGAGAACATGCCAAGAAGGGCAAGTTTAGAACAAAAACCACTATTCACTGTCTTTTCAAAAAAACTTTTTGTTTCAGTATACTAAATCACATTTTTTATCATTCGGTTTGGCTGACTGCTCGCCTATACAGGAAAAGTTCTATAATAATGTCTTTACAATAATTACTGATCCAGCAGAGTATGTGTGTATGTGTGCTAGTCTTACCTGCAGCTAGACTCAGACAGATGACTGCCACAAAGAGAAGGAGTGTTGCTTTAGATGTCATGGTGCTGAGTGTCTGGTTCCTATGTGCGTGTGGAGCGCTGCCTTCAGCTGTACAATGAGAACTGCGTTGAGACTGCTGAGCGCTGAGTTGAGACTGGTGTGCACTGAGTTGAGACTGGTGAGCGCTGAGTTGAGACTGGTGAGCGCTGAGTTGAGACTGGTGAGCGCTGAGTTGAGACTGGTGAGCGCTGAGTTGAGACTGGTGAGCGCTGAGTTGAGACCGGTTGCCTTCAGATGAGAGCTGCATTCAGGAGAGAGGTGTGTTGGGAGTGTGTGAGGATGTTGCTGCAAGGACAGGTAATTTATACACACCTGCTGGGGGTGGGACAGGCTTCAAACTTTCACTTTCTCTCTGAGTCAACATACCCCTCCCCCTTATCTCCATCACATCAAGAATAACTGCACCTGTTTGGCAAATCTCACCCTCTCTTTTCTCTCTGCCTGTGTTCTCCTCGTATCAGATAATGATACAGTAGGCTCTCATGCAGCCTCTGTTGGTGTTAGTTGAACCAGGCACACCGTTGCAGACACTACACTGTGGATCAAAATAGAGAAAGCTGTGGGTTATTTCCAGGGGAAGTTCAAACACAGAGATGGCCCCATGTGTTAACACACACAATAGATCTATGTGTTTCACACATACATTTCCACAGTGCCAAACCGAGCCGGGCTGAGCTAAGCTGGCATGGTCATTTGGGGGGTATTATACTCTGAAACTGTTGACCTGTGTGATAAGGCATGGTGTGATACATGAGATTAATAAATAAATACAATTATTATGGTGTGACACATGAGATTAATAAATAAATATAATTAATATTGTGTGACACATGAGATTAATAAGACACAACGCGCTCAACTCATCATTAGAACTTCATAATGGATGCCAGATCCCAAATACAAATATGTAAATATTCACTTGAATGAGAAAGTGTGTCCAAACTTTGACCTGTACCGTACATATACAGTGATAGACAAACTAGAACTGCAACGCAAGCACCTGGAGTGCTGTTCTAGTTTGTCGTTATGATTTGATGCATCTCATGGGCCAACACAAACACAGAGGCAATTGTGTGTCCTGACGTGATGCAACTTTGTGTGTTCCAGACAGGTTTCTTAGAATTTGTGTGTGTGTGTGAGAGAGAGAGAGAGAGAGAGAGAGAGAGAGAGAGAGAGAGAGAGAGAGAGAGAAAGAGAGAGCCGACATGGCAGATTTATAGGCTATGTACCACCATTTACTCTTAAAGAGGAGTAGCAAGTTCCACAAAGAAAAGGGAATTTTCCCTCACATGGTGCAACACTTAATATTTACTCCATACACGCCTGTCTGGCCATGTGTCATCTACAACAGAAATCCACCCATGATGCAATGTGCACGAACCCTATGATCTTCTCTCTCCCACACACAGACCCTGATCACATTGTCAACGGCTGGCATTTCCTGCTCCAGCCTTTTCATTTCACAGTTGCATAGAAAATACTACTATATCTATTCATATTTCTATTAAAAAAAGATTATAACATTATTATGAATGGATATTGAATATCTGTTTCCCCAAAACACACTGTTTTTGTTAAATTTATTCCTAGCAAATATTACCTAAAGCTGTTAGACTAACTTATAGTAAATTGACCAAAAAGCACTTATCACTCATTGTTGAAGTTACACCCATACATCTTTTTGCATGAACAATGAATGATCCTTCGAGTTTATTACAATGACCCAAATGAGGGACACTATTTTCCACTTCCCCAGTTAAAACGACAGTTACAGTAACTAACTCCATAGACAGGAAAATGAAAGTTGACTGCGGTCTGTTTGCGGTCTGCAGACCCTTATCTTATCTAGAATATGTCAGCCGTCATTAAACGGTTTGATACTGTGATAAGGTTCCATGATTTATGTGGATCCAGAGTAGAGGTGTGTAACAAAACAGCACGATATGTTCATAAGAGCACAGAATTGTATTATTATTATTAATAATAATAATAATAATAATAATAATAATAATAATAATAATTATTATTATTATTATTATTATTATAATGATAGTAATAACAACAACAATAATAATAATAATAATGAAGAAATAACATTACAGTTTTGGGGGATGTTTTGTAGATAAATGGGGGTTTAGCACTGGTCCCCACACATACCCTCAGCTATTGAACATCTCAGATTGCTGCAGGAGATTATTCAAAGCAAGGATTCACGTGATTTCCAGTAAAGAGAAGCTCTGCCTGGGCGTGCTCGCCAACCAATCTACTAAAGTCAGCCATCTATTGCCTTTGGCAGAATGCTTATTTATTTTTTTGCTTTGCTTTGAATGAGGGACAATGACATAGCATTCATGCACGCAAACCAAGTCAGCAAACCCTCCAGCAATGCTTACAAAGACAGTAATACATCTTATCTTTAATTGCTGTGAAGGATCATTATAAATATAATGTTATGATTAAATATCAGTCCTGAAAACCTTTGATGTTTTCAGTTAGATTCATTCAGGAAAGCTGTGTTATAGTAAAGTCTGTGTGTGTGTGTGTGTGTGTGTGTGTGTGTGTGTGTGTGTGTGTGTGTGTGTGTGTGTGTGTGTGTGTGTGTGTGTGTGTGTGTGTGTGCGTGCGTGCGTGTGTGTGTGTGTGCATGTGTGTGTGTGTGTGTGTGTGTGTGTGTGTGTGTGTGTGTGTGTGTGTGTGTGTGTGTGTGTGTGTGTGTGTGTGTGTGCGTGTGTGTGCGTGCGTGTGTGTGTGCGCGTGCGTGCGTGCGCGCGTGCGTGCGTGGGTGTGTGTGAGCACCTGTCTTTCCATCTCTATCTTTCTTATCATGGCACAAAAACCACATTCCAATTCTTTCCTGATGTGAAAGATAAAGAAGTACACCCCCACTAAACCCACTTCATACCATAGACCAGACCGAGAGCCTTCTATTTAGAGAAACATCCCACCCCATTTCCATCCAAAAGGTGCTTTCCAGTCTCTGGTTCAATGGACAGACAAAGACAGCAAGAGGAGAACCACTTTGCCATACAAGTGTCTGATCAGGAAATACATCCCAGTTCAAAACAAAACAACAACTACATCCTGCATAAGACGTTGTTATTTATTGACCTATTGTCTGTTGAACAAGGCCAGCCCCATTGAGACAGAGATCTCTCTTACGAGGAAGATTAACACCAGCAAAAAACAGAAGCAGAACTACAATACAGACTATAAAGAAAATAATAATTAAACAAAGATTAGGTGAGCGGTCTAATAGAAATAAATAAAAAGATTAGATACGGTTTTTAACAAGCACACCGACAGTTGGTTTATGAAGACAGATTATAAAAATTGAATAATACTGTAAGGGATTGATTCATTGCCTTGTTATTGCATTAACAATTCATAGGTGTGTGTGTCTTGTACTTGCAGTGTGTCAGAAGTTAATTTAAATGACATAGGAACGCTATGCAGACACTGCACAATAAATAACATAGATGTATTGTTTCTCGGGGTCAAGATGTCTCTTTCCTCGGGGTCAAGGGAGCAAGAGGAAGAAGGGGAGGGGAAGAGACCCCGGTGCCATGCACGACAGGTTGCTAGGGCCATGCTTAGGGTGTGGGCTTCTAGCATAAGACTAAGATAAGGACTTAGAGTCATTGTCATTCTCTCCAGATCACCCTTGCTGTCTGTATTGAATTACCCTCCAGTACTGAAGTAATAAAATCTGTACAAGATCATTGGACCTCTGTGTCAGAGTCTCGTGCTTTCTTCTTACCCCACCAAAACGGACCAATTCTCAACCAACAGATCTATACAGAACTATAGCAGTATGGCCATGTTTGTGTATGACATACAGTTTACAGTGTACACCTTCCCACATCACTGTGATTCCAATCATACTAATGCGAAATACTAGAACAAACAGGGCAAATAATCTGTTTTATAACGTTATATTGAATTTCTGTTTATAGTCCTTTGATTGTTTTCACATGGGTACCTATGGCAGGTTCACCATGCAAACTTTATCACAGACAGCCTGTGTTCAGTTCAGTGATCAGTCTCTCATATAGACTGTGTTTGGATGGTCTATGACCTATGAGAGGCAGAATGGGTTTGGATGGTCTATGACCTATGAGAGGCAGAATGGGTTTGGATGGTCTATGACCTATGAGAGGCAGAATGAGTTTGGATGGTCTATGACCTGAGAGGCAGAATGGGTTTGGATGGTCTATGACTTGAGAGGCAGAATGAGTTTGGATGGTCTATGACTTGAGAGGCAGAATGAGTTTGGATGGTCTATGACCTGAGAGGCAGAATGGGTTTGGATGGTCTATGACCTGAGAGGCAGAATGGGTTTGGATGGTCTATGACCTATGAGAGGCAGAATGGGTTTGGATGGTCTATGACCTGAGAGGCAGAATGGGTTTGGATGGTCTATGACCTGAGAGGCAGAATGGGTTTTGATGGTCTATGACCTATGAGAGGCAGAATGGGTTTGGATGGTCTATGACCTATGAGAGGCAGAATGGGTTTGGATGGTCTATGACCTATGAGAGGCAGAATGGGTTTGGATGGTCAATGGACACCTGCCAGTTTATCGTCAGCTTATTGCTTTAACACTTGTGTAAATATGACATTTGAAATAATGAGTCTTGCATAAAAGCAATGTTAGTGTGTGTCAGAGAGAGTGAGAGTGAGAGTGTGTGTGTGTGTGTGTGTGTGTGTGTGTGTGTGTGTGTGTGTGTGTGTGTGTGTGTGTGTGTGTGTGTGTGTGTGTGTGTGCGCGCGCGTGTGTGCGTGTGTGTGGTTGTGTTTGGAAGACATTCACTGCTTAAAATTACGCTAGTGGTCTCCATGCCAGACAGCTTCCTTAGAAAGCGGTTAGTTTAAAGGCTATGGGCACTTGACTTAAAGTGATGGCGGAATGAACTTGCTTATCTTGCACACTTCACAGAAACCCGCGGGCCATGCTTGGGCAAGTCCCTGATGAGCGCCAAGTCTGTTTTGAGGAAAAGGAAACTTTAGACTAGGTCCCGACACCCCCCCCAATGTCACCAAGGGTCATTAAAGAACACATGATTAGTATTCAAATAAAAAAAGTGCTAGGAAAACATTCTGGAGAACTTCATACGCTATTTCTCCTTCATCAGAAAAATCTTTGAAAAATAAATCTGCATAGTGCATTCCATAGGACAATGTGATCATATGTCACTAATCAACCAACGGTATTACAAATCCTAATCTGAGAGCTTGTTACCAGAGTGGGTGATCATATGTCACTAATCAACCAACGGTATTACAAATCCTAATCTGGGAGCTTGTTACCAGAGTGGGAGACAGCCAAAGTAAAACTTGTACACAATTAAAAAAAGGTTTTAAGTGAATATGAATTGCAGAATACTGTAATGTCATTCTGTAGTTGTGAAGAGAAACTGGAGTACCACAGGGCTTTACACAGCACACAACTCAAAGTGTCTTTGGCCCACCTTTCTGACAGGAACAGGTGAAGAGGTAGCTAATGACAAGTATATAATACTGACTGACATGTAGGGGAATGGGATGCCTATGCCTTGATGCTAAGGATGTGCAGCTCATGGTTTTCAATGGAAAACCTGTCTGAATTGTAAGATCAGGCAATAGACCCATTGATGTGGCGAGGTACTAGTTGGAACACGCATGCACACACACAAATTCTTGTGTCTGAAAAGTAATGTCTTCTTCAAAGCAGCAGGCCAACCCAAACTCCTAGGTGTGGTCTTATTGGTAAAGCAGCACCCATCTCACATTGGTGCCGGACACGTGTTGTATTTATTGCTTGCAATATCGCCAGCAGGCCTGTTGTTTAGCCATACCTAGGATTGCTAATGTTTAAAGAAAATAAAATGTTAAGTCTTTCCCAGAAAGTGTTTTCTACTATTCCTTTATGGTGTGTTTCAATATACACAAGACAGGATGTTATAATGTCCATTATGCCAATGCCAGTCCAATGTACACTAAACAATAACTTCATGGGGAGTCCCGAGGGAGTGCCAAGTCGATTTTCAGAAAACAGAAAGTTAGGCCTAAAGCCAAGAGCGAGATCACATTTGGCAAACATTAGGATGTGTTAAGTTCAAATAGTAAGATAATGAACTCTCTCTCTCTCTCGTCTTCTGGGTGACAATGTATAACATAGTGCTGCACTCTAGTGGAGAACACGGGAAATAAGAATCTATAAATTAGTAGACATTCATTTGCTGGTCATTTCAGGTTTTTAATTGACTAATGCAGGTAGAATTCAGCTGGTAGGCCCCTGTATGATGTTTTTGTTGTTGAAGAATGGGAATGAAAGTCCAATATACAGCCTTTAGGTTGAGAGAATCAGTAGTCACATGTAACATCGCATACATGTCCTATATGCGGGCTTAAACTGCAGTCTGCTTGAAGTTAATAAAACAACGATCCATGAGAGATTGAAGTAGGTATATTGAAAATGATTTATATGCAATTCTCTAAATCCTAATATCGGTTGCAGAGAGAATGACTCTATAGGCGATGACTTAGAAGAAGAATTGACCTAATGGTCACTTAAAATGTATTTCGATGGAATTCACCAGGTGACATCGAAATGTGCACTTTGTCTTTAAATGTACTTTAATGCACTGTGTTGATTATTTGATTTATGTCTTTAGTTTTTAAGGTAATGTTTAGATATATTTTTGTATGCACTGCTGTAAGCCGGGAGGAACCACATTTCGTTGTTTTATTATGTAAAAGTAGGCCTACACACGAAAATTACACTAGCTAAATCTTGAATCTTGAATCTACTCCACTTCTCTTCGTGGTGATGTACGAAAGGGTGCTTTCCAAGTGAACACAGGAAATAATTGTACTCATCCAGCGCTGTCATAGAGAGGTTATGGCTTGTCACGTAACACGCCAGAGAAAACCATGGTCACATTTTCACTTTTAATCAAATGCGAACAGAGTGAGACAATCTTTGTATGCGCAGTGTATTCTGGGACATACAAGAGTTGATGATGGCGGCGAGCAGGAGGTTGCACAAGGTAAATCTCCTTATCTGTTTATTTCCATATGTCTGACAACATTACACACAGAATCGGCAGTTCATATGCTAATTTATGTTTAAAACAAACCTATACAAGACACATTTTCTCAGTTAGTATTCAATTTACTTCCATGTGTTAAATAAACGTACCGCTAAAAAGCGAGAAGTCACTATTCACTAGCCATCAAGCTAGCCCAAAAAAATTAGGCAGCGAATCACCGGCAAAATTAGGCCAGGCAGATTGACTCTGGTTAGCGAAAATTATGTCAGGGAAGGAGTTAGTTAGTTATCGTTTGCTTTTCATTGTGGTACCACAAATATAAAGTAACACGAGCCAACGTAACGACTGCAATGAAACACCTACGTGCTTGTTTGCTGCCCGGCCCAACAAGGCAATATTATGTGCTAACATTAGGTTAGCAACTGGCTAGTGAATTATCGTTAGCTTTCTGCTGTCAGTGCCTGCTAGCTAGCAATGTTTCAAGTACGTTATGCCGTTGTTTGTATGATGTCCCGTCATTTGACTGGGGATGGGTGGGGTATACAAACACGTCCAGCTTTTCGTTTCTTCTTAAACACAAGTTTGGAAACTGATCTGCTTTTTACGTTACTAGAACCTCCCTTTTTACAGAAAAACATACCATGCTGTTTAAACAGTCTGTTTTGAACTGCTAGTCTAGAAGGATTAGCCTTATCAAAATTCAACAGGGAAATAAATAAAACAGCGGTGTATGGCCATAGTTCATTTTGTCTCGTATGTAGCCATTGAAACTTAACACAGGGAAATTAATTACGTCAGGATTCAGCCCACTGCATTGGTATAAACAAAACCGAAACCATGGCTAGGTATCGAGTTCACATCCTTCTGACTGCGGTCTCAGCGGCCCTTGTCTTTTTTTGTTCAACCAATTTCCTGGTTTGTGTGTGTCTAGGAAGTATAGAGTGGAAGGTTGCCATTTTGTTACCTCAAATTACACAGCAGACAATTACCATACCGACTAGTACTATGAAACGCTAATTTACTTTTCTTGCCAAGGATAGTGATAAAACCTGTGCCAGTCTCAACCGCAGCCTGGTTGCCATGATAGTTTTATATGTCTTAACCTCCCCCTTATAAAGGTGGTCATAAAGGTTCCTATTGTATTTTTGTTTTTCCCTGCCCAGGAGCTTGAAGAAATTCGCAAATCTGGAATGAAAAACTTTAGAAACATTCAGGTTGATGAATCCAACATACTGACATGGCAAGGATTGATTGTTCCTGTAAGTTCTGATTCAATTTTCTTTCATATTTGGCTGGATATATGTACTCAGTCTTTGATTGAGCCCGACTTGCTTTTGTTTTCTGAGAAACTTTCTCTGTTTTCAGGACAACGCCCCTTACGACAAGGGAGCGTTCAGGATTGAAATCATCTTCCCTGCCGAGTACCCTTTCAAGCCTCCTAAGATCACGTTCAAGACCAAGATCTACCACCCCAACATTGACGAGAAGGGGCAGGTGTGCCTGCCCGTCATCAGCGCAGAGAACTGGAAACCAGCCACCAAAACCGACCAAGGTGAGAGGGACACCCCACCCACCCCTTTTCCCTCCAGTGAGAAACTTCCAAGAAAAATCAGTTCCCCTGCCCCTGAAACACAATGTACCTGCACTGTAGTTAACTCACTCTGTGTGGGTGCCCTCCTCCCCTTCTTTCGAAATAACATTTAAATAATGGCTCCTCTTTGAAGTCAGCCCACGTTTGTTGATCCTTCACTTCTCGTTTTGAGAGCGCTTGCCCTTACGTAGTCTCCGTTGGTTACACATGTAGCCTATACAGGCAGTATACATGACGCTGTGAGCCCATACCAGACAGCCCTGCACCTTCTTGCCGTGTCTCAAGGTTGTTTTGGATACAACAGTTGGCTCCTGATATAGCTGCTGCTTTTTATTTTGTTGTGGAGCAGGTTCAGAAAGTAGTTTGTTTTTTTATATGACCTTAGCCTGCCTGTCCAACGTAACTCAAAAATTGAATAAATGTCACTCTTACAAGATGAGAAAGTACCTAAACTTTAATAAGAATAAGAATACATGTTGAAATAACTATTTGTAAGTCGCTCTTGATAAATTAATGTAATGAGGCTCATTAATCATACACATGTAGTATTGACAACGCAGGTTTTTATTTTTTGTAATTGTTTTCTAATATACAATGAATTCATCATCATATATAGCCATAATGATGTGTTGTTTATACCCAGAATGATGTGTGTATATATGTAACCATGATGTTGTTTGTGTTTCTAGTCATACAGTCGCTCATCGCCCTGGTAAACGACCCGCAGCCTGAACACCCTCTCAGGGCAGACCTGGCGGAGGAATACTCTAAGGACCGCAAAAAATTCTTTAAAAACGCAGAGGAGTTTACAAAGAAACACGGAGAGAAGAGGCCTGTGGACTGATCTCCTGACCAGCGTGTAGCCCCATCACACACACACACACACACACACACACACAGTCTGTCTATATATCTCTCTCCTCTGACCCTGCCCAAACAAAAATGTCTACACTGATCCTTTTCAACTGATCTCTCCCATTCTGTTCCAGAACCTATTCCCTTTCACACACCTCCCTTGCACACACACACACACACACACACACACCTACCAGGTGCCCCTGGAGCAGCCCCTCCCCCTCCCAGTGGTGCCAGCGACCGCCCCTCTTCCCTGGACTCCGTGGATTGCACCGGACCCTACTGGAGGCCATAGATCCAAGCCGTTATTCTAACTTTCTACTATTTTCTTAAATTAAAAAAAACTAAAGAAAAAAGAAAAAAGTGCTAGGGGAGCTTTGTGTTGAGGAAGGAGAACTTAAGGAAAAGTTTAGAGGGGATTGCAAAAATCAAACAAAAAAGATTTAATTGTGTTCTGCTGTTTTTGTTTTATTTAGAAAAAAAGATAATCGTAGTCCTAAATTTCACAGAGGATAAGTCTGGGAGCAGGGGGTCGGGGGAGGGGGAGAATGTGGTGGTGGTTGTTGTCCTTTTTTTTTTGTTTTTTTTTGTTTCTCTGTTTAGTCTCACCCTTCATCAGCTCTGGCACACCTGAAACATACCTGAAACAGAAAATGTGCTCGGCGATACTTAAAGCAACTAAACTCTAAGGAAACCAACAGAAGTTCCTAGACGCCCTTCTGGCGTTGCACTGTAGCTTACCCTCGCCTTCACCTCACCCTCGTCTCCTCCTCACCTCACCGTTACCTCACCCTCGCCTCGCAAGTCTCACCCTCATCTAACCCTCCACTCACACTTAGCCTCCTGGGTCATGGGACGGCTGACTGTGCAAGCCTTTAATAACGGCTCCAAAATGCTGAAAGGAAAGGCGCACACATGGTTTGTGATTGTAAAGATTTGTTTTTGATTTTTTTTTATCACATTCATGCACTCCATATGTTACGAGTAAAAATACAAAAAGAAATAGAAAGCTAGAAACAAGTGGAATTTGAATGTTTTAGTATTTAGTTTATTACTGTAGTGTTGTTTTCGGCTCTCAATCACACAAACGCTGTGTTCAAACATTCAAGCACTGACCCTGAGGTCTTATTGATGACGTTTGAGCAGTGCTAGTAGTCCCAGGTCAGTTCAAACCCATCCTATTGATGTACCCAGGCCTATATCTGCCAGTTGACCCACAAATTGCCTCTGGTTCAGAATACTTATTAGGGATCGGCACTTATAAATAAAATAAAATGTATGGAATAAAAATCCCTAAATCCTGTTGACTCCAGTCGGCAACGCATGCTGCTAATCTTTGTGCCTGTCCACTCCTAGAGCTGCCACTATAAAAACACACACACACACACACACACACACTGGAGCCCTGCTAGATAGCCACCTCTCCCACATACTACTAACTTCCACCATGCTGGGAGATGGAGGGGGGGTAGAACATCTCTTCTGCCTGCCCCCTCTGACAGGGTGTAACTTTGCTTTTGGGGGTGACTCACAGTGTAGAGGAGAGAGAGAGAAAGGTCCACTTCTAGAGCCAGTCCTCGCGTAACCATAGCAGGTCCCGGTGGCTCTTCCTGGGGCTAACAAATGCTGCGTATTCAGGGGGTCTCAACTTTTGTTTTCTTACAGCAACCGAATAAAATCAAATTATATGTCTCTCGTATCAAATGTAGAAAAGTATGCAAGCCGAAATGTGTTGTCTGACCAAAAAAAAAAAAAAAAAGTCTTGCATTGTAATTTTGTGTCTGCCCTTTTGTCGGTTGATATCTGAGGGGAAAAAAGCTCTTGGGGACTGCTGGGATTAGAGTTGTGAGCTGATGGATTGGTTAGGGAGAAGGCTGTCTGACCAGAGGGGCTGAGGTCAGGGACTGGCGTGGCCAACCTCTGTAAAAACAGATCTAAGGTCTGATCCAATGTTTCTTAATAAAAATGGCTAACTATTTGGCCTCACTGTCTGGGTCCCTCTGTGGTTGTCATGGTGAAGTGTGTTACTGATATTTCTATATCTTTCTAAATATATAGCATGCTTTAGATGAAAAATCATTCTATTGGAAGTTCTTACATACTCATGAGATGAGAGAATGAAATGGAATGATTTTTTTTTTTTTTTTAAATACATGAACTGCTTTTCAATGTACTTCCTGGGTTGTAAGTGAAATGTGCATATTCCATTTCAAACCCTGTTCTCCGATAGCCTAATATTGGTACAAAGGACAAGTAAAGTTAAAAAAAGGAAAAATTTAAATTTTGAATACATACGTTTGCCTTGGTTGTAGTATATAAACTCTCACTAGGGGGCAGTATATGAAAGCAGCTGGTCCACATTTGACGACAACAACATATCAACCAAACGGATTAATTGATAGGATTTTTAGAACAGATACAACTCCAACACGTATTATTATGCAAATATGCAAATAATATATAGTACTGTGCATATGTTTTAGGCAGGGGACGCTGTTTTGAAGGCGAAGGATGGTCACACCAAAGGTTGATTTGATAGATTTGCTTTTCCCTCACTTTGTATTTGTACCTGCCTGAAACTTTTGCACAGTACTGTATATATATATATATATATATATATATATATATATATATATATATATATATATATATATATAGCTGCAAATAAGTACATTTTATTTATAAAGCGCCTTTCAAAACCAGCGTTACAAGGTGCTGTATAATGTATAAACATGAAAAGTAAAAACATTAAATGACAGAAATGTAAGAACATAAAACAAAGAAAGGCAAAGAAAACACCTTTAAAAATTGTTAAAGGTAAAATGCTAAAACACACATTACAATACAAAGTGCTTACAAAACAAGTGAGCTTTTATAAATAATATGTATGAACTACAGCTTATTATTTTCAGTATATTTTTTTGTCTCAGTGGAATGTTCCTGATTAGATTCTTAGTAGTCTAAATTTGACTGAAGGCTTGTGTAGGCTTGTATAGTGGTGGCCTGGTGGGTAGAACCGCTACCTGGTGATAAGATCAACTAGGGACAAGGTCCCTAGTGCGTCCTTGTGCAAAGTATTTAACCCTAAGTTTCTCCAAGTGGGACTGCCCCTGTAATTTCATTGTAAATTGCTTTGGCTAAATTACCGTAATGTAATGTAACCCTAAGTTGCTCCAGGTGGGACTGCCACTGTAATTTCATTGTAAGTTGTTTTGACTAAATTACCGTAATGTAATGTAACCCTAAATTTCTCCAGGTGGGACTGCCCCTGTAATTTCATTGTAAGTTGCTGTAGCTAAATTACCGTTATGTAATGTAATATGTAAGGCACAGAGATGACAGATCGCTTTGTCCTGCTTTGGTTAGTGCTGAAATTCCTAATGTATCAGCCTCGTTCCAGACTCAAATCTGGCCACAGGTGTTCCACAGAATCCTGACAGTGCATTTATCGCTTCCTGGTTCACCTGTCAATCGTAGCCTGATCCCCATGGAGATAATACTGATCTTGTTTACTGTACTTTACACAGCTCCAGCTCAGCACAACTCGAGGCCGTTGTAATCATTGTACAGCTTATCTGTTGTTAGTGAGTGCTACACATTGGTGACCAAACTGAATCGTTGTCGTCCCCCCACCCCATTAGTGGGAAGCGCTTCGGGTGCTTTGAAAAATAAGCACTATTTCAAATGCAATAAACTATTAAGATCCATACCAGTTAGCAGCCTGGTGGACTGAACTGTAGGTACACTATGCTACTGTATTTTCATGACCCTGAATTATTATCTTTATGGTTTCATTTGCTTGCAGTTGTGACCTCCCTTACTGTTAGGAACCAATCCACTGGTGCAACGAGCAACAGTATAAGTAAGCCTAGCAGTGCTTCATATGGACAGGAAATATCTCGATGACAAGCTTTATTGTCAGGTAGGTTTAATATCTTTCTGTTCCCTAGTTCTTTAGCAGCTGTGTTAAAATTCCGTTAACATTGGCTTGTTCTTCAAACAAACAGAATTACATAACTTGTGCGGTAAGAAAAAACCTTTTCTCAAATAAAAAAAAATTCAAACATCTCAAGAGAGATAAACATGTAAAATGAATTTTGCATAAATGCTAAAGACAAACTCCAATAACATAGGCATCCTGCTTAGAGAAAATAATCTTTGGCAGTTAGCTCAATAGACAGTTAGAATGAGGTTGTAACTGGATAGGAGGAAGACTCCTTCACCTGAGATGATCCACTTCCTGTTCCTGTTTGGGCAAGGCTTTAGACGTACAATTAAAAGGAAGTAGAAAGTACAATAATAATTTATACAGGTCCTTTTCAGCTGCTGACCAGTCAACAGAAGGACTTACTGTGTCTCAAATAAAATACCATCAAATTGGTTCCACAAAGGGCAATTTTAAAACATCACAGGATGTGTTTGTGTTTTTTCATCAGTCCTGCCACACCACTTTACTTGTCCCTGACGGTTTGCTGATGGCGGTAACACCTGCAGACAAAACTACATCGTCATCCCATCTCTTTTCGACCACCAGCAGAAGTTCAACAAGGGGTTAAATAAATCAAATCATCAAACGTCCAAAGAGCTTTACTCTATTAAAACAGCAGAAAGTGTAGTGTGACGGTGACTTGTGCAAGAAGACTGACTCCGAGGTACGGTTGCCTCATTAAAAGGTAGCGCAGGGTTTAACCAATTCAGCCCAGTCCAAACCTAGAGCAAGGGGCCTCTCAGAGGTCCTTAAACCCACAGAGCAGCACTCTCTCCTGGGCGTAGAGTTCCAACAGGGCAGGGTCCTTCAGGACATCAAGCTCATGCTGCCTTTCTGCGGACTGGGAGAAGTCGTCAGGTCCCTCTCCACAGCCCCCCTGGTGAGGCTCACTTGGGTACCCCGGGTGGACCATCAGCTCTGCCGTCAACACCGAGCGCTCTTCCTCAGACAGAGAGGAAGAGGAGGGAGGGGCGGGGAAGGCCTGTGTGGCCAGACTCAGAGCTCTCTGGAGAGAAGAGACAGACATGTGTCTGCCCATGGTGGTCAAACCTAGATAGACGTCCGGCCATCTGCACACACAGGACAATCACAACAACTGTTTGATCTTTCACATTTCACTCTCAAATCACATGCTTAAATATAATACAAACACAAACATTTTGTCATGCTTTAATCATAATAATAATAATAATAATCAATTTTATTTTGTTTTTAGCGCTTTTCTCGAGACTCAAAGCGCTTTACACAAATTGGTCGCCAATTAATTACACAGAACGAACAACGAATGGACCGACAGCTATCAAACACAACACTCAGTCTGAGTGATACCACGGCAGCCAATTTGCGCCAGACTTGCTCACACACATAGGACACACAGACCGACTCCAGGTGAATTGGCAGTGACTGGTCAGGTCACTGGTAGGAAAATGGAGCATGTTTTTGTTTTTTGATGGTGGGAGTTTTATTTATTTATGAATTATTATTATTATTTATTTATTATTAGGGTTTTATTTTTATTTATTGTTCTGCACTTTCAGACTTAATTTGATCATACCAACTTTCCTCTGACCCAATTTCCTCTGTACAGGAACTAAGCATGTAACCTACAAGGCTACCAGTAGCCCTGAGTGTCTAATATGTGATCCTACCGGTTGGGTTAAAGCCCCATTATTACTTTCATACCATTGTAACTATGGCTGGGGACACCTAAAATGGCTGACCCCAATACTAAACCAGCGTGTCGTCAACGGCAACCACAAACACACCACTTTCTTTCCCGTTGGACTTGTTTTTATAGGGAAAGCTGTCCTCGGGGAACGTCCTAGTTTATTTGACTAGGCATGTGTATTCTTATCTCCTCCTCCGCTTTGTACAATGTGACTTGTGTTCTGGAAGTTTCTTCCATTCTTAAACCTCTATGAAACACACACTCACACACAAAATCACACATTCCCCAACTAAAACACGCACTCCCCAACCGAAACACGCACTCCCCAACCAAAACACGCACTCCCCAACCAAAACACACACTCCACAACCAAAACACACACTCCACAACCAAAACACACACTCCACAACCAAAACACACACTCACACACCAAAACACACACTCCCCCACCAAAACACACACTCCCCCACCAAAACACGCACTTGCACACCAAAACACGCACTCCCCCAACCTGATGCCGTGACGCTGAAACACGGGGATGGCCTCCACAGCGTCCTTCTCCACCTGCGAGTAGAAGTCCAGGAGGAGTGGAGACAGCCAGAGACACGTGTGTAGACCCAGCTCCACTGGAACACGCGTGTACGAGACCCCACAGTCAGACAGGACCTGGGCAAACACCTCACGTACCTCTGAGACACAAAGACACATTGCCTTGTAACGTTAGCACCGCCGCGCAGTGTAATGTCATATAACAATAGCATGGCACAGTGTGGTGTTATGTAAACGTTAGCATAACACAGTGTGGTGTCATGTAAACGTTAGCATAGCACAGTGTAATGTCATATAACAATAGCATGGCACAGTGTGGTGTCATGTAAACGTTAGCATAGCACAGTGTGGTGTCATGTAAACGTTAGCATAGCACAGTGTGGTGTCACGTCATGTTAGCATAGCACAGTGTAATGTCATATAACAATAGCATGGCACAGTGTGGTGTCATGTAAACGTTAGCATAGCACAGTGTGGTGTCATGTAAACGTTAGCATAGCACAGTGTGGTGTCACGTCATGTTAGCATAGCACAGTGTAATGTCACGTCATGTTAGCATAGCAAGGGTTGTGTCCTGTAACGCCTACCTGGCAACACGTGGACATGCTGGTGCCCATCCATGTGACAGGGCAGGTGGCCTAGGAGCTCAACAAACAGCCTCACCTGGGCTCGCAGCTCCAACTCAACCTGGACAAGGGACAGAGCAAACATCTAAGAGATTAACATGTGCATGCATGCATGAGAGAGAATAAATATAACCCCTGATTTCAAAATAAAGAAAAATACACACTGTGGAAAGACCTAATATAGAACACATACACGCATAAACACACACACTTACGGCCAGTGAGGTTATACAAATACAACAGCAGATAAGGAAAAAGTACACAACTGACGCAATAAAAATCCCCACAGGGATCATCATTAGTGTACCGTAGAGGGTGTTGCATGTCCATACGTCCCACAGGATACAAGGACCCACATTATTGAGAGCCATTGTACTCAGTAGAAAATGGGCCATTAACTTCGGCTGGGTCAACTGGTAGTGTTCTTGTTTTGTGTCTGATTGCATCCTCCCCCCATTCAGCCCCTGTATTTTCATGACCCGGTTTGACTGTTGACAGAATGGTGGTGTGGTTGTGTAAGCTCCAAGACGAAGACTTTCACAGTACATTACATCCAAATACGACATTTATTATTTTTTATGTTTTAAATAACATTCCAAAGTTGTCGTATTATTATAGTTAAGACTCTGGTTTACTTTTAATGAACTAACAACTCTGGACAACAAGCTGCTTGTGTTGTCAGTCCCTTTGTATTCCTTCACAGTCTGACCCGTTTCCTGGTTAAGAGCCAAACAGAACAGAGTCCTGAGTCAGAGCTACTCTGATTGGCTTTCAGGGCCTAACTCCTCAATGGCCTGAATGTATGAACCCATTCAGGCTTGTGAACTGTCAAAGGGCTGTATACTGCTACAGTGTCTTGTTTTGTATAACAGCATTCTAGTGGAACTATAGGTTTCCATGTCAGTAGTGACTTCCTTTGAACTGTGTGTGTGTGTGTGTGTGTGTGTGTGTGTATGTATATATATATGTATATGTATATATACCTCGGCCATACTGAGGTGTCCGTTCAGCAGAGCTTGGCGGAAGCCCATCTTGCCATGGAAGAAGCCGTCTTTGTTGAGCAGCGTGGATCCCTTTCTCAAGGCCTGGCACACAGGGACGCCCTCTGAAAGGTTTGCATGCAGTCCAATGGGGATGTGATATCTGTGTGGGACAATGAAACAATATTAGACTCTTAACGCTATGAGACTACAATAACATTCTATACTATCATCTCGTGGTTTTGTACTTAATTTATTTTCTTCAATTTTTTTATGGTTGTGCGTTTACTGTTGGTTCTATGTGTTTGGTGTAATTTAAGGGTGTAATTTAAAGTGCTTTCTTCGTTGACTTGCAAATAGGGCTATTCATTTAAAGAAAACATATGTTAACCAATTGTGTGCTATATGATTTTAAGGGACACTTGACTCTATAACAAATTGTTAGTTAACTTGAACACTATCCTCTTTAAGACAGCTGCTGAATGCTGTTACCATAAAAGCATTGTATCAATAGTTTCAACAAGTGAGCTATCTTGCAATGCATTGGGCTCTTTATCATGTTTAACATGCTTTTCATGTCGTTATCATCCTGGTTAGGTTTGTACTTTATAGTCCCTATTCATAGTCTATCTCTCCGCATTAAAATGTTGCCTACCTTCTGGCCAGCTCCGAGGCTTCTTTCGCCGAAGACGCGTTAACCAATAGCGACACACTTGAAATTCCTCCGGCCTGAAAACAGTCGACTATTCCCTTGTTCCGTCTAGGACAATATCCAAAATCATCTCCCGTCACCACCAACTTCAGTCTGGGCTGTGGCATCGTCCCTGGACGCTGATCGACCATGCGAGGGAAGCAGAGGAAGAAGGATATGGATTTTGTTAAAAAAAAAAAAAAAGTTGTTAGGCCCGCCTGTGACACAGATCACGTAACACCTTCCGACAATACATATTTATAGAAACATTCTGTGTAGCCCTTTTGTTAAGCTACCATAGCTTATCATGTGATCTTCTTGTGAATTAATTCGACATGGCATACTTCTACTACACTAAAACAAAAAACAAAAAAAACATTACGATTCGAAACTATAGGATCTAAAAAAATACAATCGATTCATAAATATGTTGTTATTTTGATAAATGTAGTCTACCAATATTAGAGGTTAGTAACCTCTAGGTTCATCAGCAGAATACATCATTCACAACATTCTCTCCTGTGATTTGGCCGATTCGGCTAAGGATCCAAACTGCCCATAGCTTGGCATTCCCGCTACGAAGGTTTCCGCCAGCTGGCAACCAGTTGACACCGTGACGCACAGTAAAAGCTTGCTCAATCCGCCTCAAGTTTATATCGGCATAATATCGCTGCTTGGACGACATAGCTATCGACTTATCCACATTCACGCAATTCTGTAATTCACAATATTAACCTCTTAGCAACTCGGAAAATTATGAATTGATTCGGGTAGCCTAGCTTTTGACACAAGCGACCGACGGATGCCCTGATAAGCCTCAATTTATTGAATACACTAAAATTCCTGACCTGCAACCTGACAGTTGAAATTAAAGAGTGAAAAAGGTCACTCTTACCCATTTTATGACTCGTGTTTGGTCATTTATTTCTAGAGCCCGGGAGGCACGAAAGAGAATTAGCAGCCCCTCCGACTAAACGTTGCGTTCAATGCAACGGTGCTGATTGCAACGTTTCCTTAGTTCATGACGCCGTCTTGTGGACAAGGATGGATTGAGCATCGTGAAGCACGGGTATGTTTGGCACAACAACCCATTTGATGTTGTGCCCTTCTATTGGTCTAGTGTCATGAATTGTTTTTCTATCTTATTTATTTATTTTATATTTTGTACATTTTAAGGATAATTGTATAGAATTACTAATTCAGAAAAACTATTTACCTTTTAAATTTGACTGCGCTGTTAGGCAACGGAACAATTTTTTTTTATCAATCTATTGTTATGCAAAACATCACGGAATACTGAAAACATCGATGACGCATAGACGCATTCGAATGTTTGTTCTATTATTGAGCATGTGTGGAATGTGTAAACATTTACTTCGGCCTGCTGTGGGTCTCAATGCCACTGTCGGCAGGCACATCTATGTAGACTAAAAAGTTAAAAACATTATTAGGGGCTGTTCTTTCAGCAATGGATGGCCCACGAACAGGCAGTCAAGAATCAAGCAGTCAAGAGCATGCTGGGATTGACCTTACAGAGTCTGAATGTGAGCTTTTCCGCCAGATGCAACTGTCTGATGTTGGAAGGTTGACCGGAACCGACATTAGTACCACCCTCAGTGGGTCTTCTGCTTCCCAAACACCCTCGACGCGTCTAGAGCTACGCGACCCAATGACAAAGTACCTCAACGTGGAGTTCAAAGCCTTCCTGGAGAAGAGAGGCACTTACCAGGAGCTGCACAATGTTGTTGCCAAAGTACTGTTAAAACTCTTGGATGCTAAAAAACCAGACGGAACCCAATTGCTGATTGTAAACCAAGAAAACTCCAACTCTCAACAAAACATTTCAAAGTGTAACCAATATACGTCTGCACAAGTTTCTAAACGAAACGCTGAGCCAAAGGTAGAATCGTCATTCACGCCTGACGATACTTGCTCGCTGATAGACATACTTGATCAGGAAACACCAGATAACACCGACCAAGACCAGTCCCCCAGTATCAGCACTGATCTTCCCAGCGAATTTCTTGATAGCGGTCAGTCAGTAGGTTCTCCTGTGACCACAGAGGAGCTGAAGAAAACAGCGTGTCCCCCCGTCCTGACGGATGGGACCTGCATCAATGACAGGCTGAATAAGATGGCCTCTGACATCCTCACTGGTCCCAACAAACCTCCTGAGCATGGCGACAGAAAGGTGAGGCTGAGGCGGGGATTTCTAATAGTGCCCCTGGTAGGATGTATATCTAAGAGAGCGAGAGTGACAAAAATAGGCTGTGTGTGTGTGTGTGTGTGTGTGTGTGTGTGTGTGTGTGAGACACAGAGATAGTTTGAACGAGTAAGACTCCCATCTCTTTTCCAAGGCTGTTCATAAGTCAAACTTAAGAGAGACAAGACATGTCCTTAGTGGGTGGTGTTGTTGAGTGGCACATTGACCAACATGGTGCTGAAGGTGAGGCACATACAACTTATCATAAAAACGACATGCCTTGCTTTTTCACCTTAGCTGTTGTAGGTATAACTGAGTTAGAGAGTTAAAAAAGAGAGAGGGAATATGTGGTTGAGTTGCACACTGAGAAAGAAAGAGAGCAAGAAGAGACTATATGTGCAAGAGAGAGTGATGGATGAACAACTGATACCACTCTGGTCTCTTACAGCCTGTACAAGAAAGGGACATTGTTGACGTACTTCTGATGCTTAAACAGGTGTAGTGCAGGGCTGCTTGTGTCTGAGGTCTCAGGGGAGTGGAAGGGCGGGGTGGCACAGTCCCTACATGTTGGAAGAAGCAGACGTTTAGCCATTTTTATCCTGTAGAAAGCCTAGTAGGCTTCCTTTCTTGTCTGACTGTTTATTTGATTTACAAATAAGTCAAGAACACAGATATATAGGCAGGCCACGGCCACCACCTAAATGGTTATATTTAGCCTCCAGTATGTACTGTACGCCAACAGATGTTTTAAAATACTAAAATGGGTCAGAAAGATTAACTTTATTACCTACAAGTCTATCTTTTTATTCTCTATATTAACCAAGATGTATGTTTAACATTTGTTTATTTAAAAAAAAAAAAAAATCCATCTTAATTAATGTTTGTTGTTTTAATTAATCTATTCCTATAATTACCTGCCTCTTAAACAGTGCACTGCTGGAAAGTAAACATAGTCTCAGTTGGTTACCACTGTATAAATATCTAGTATATAATTATAATATATTATATTATAGTATGTAATATGTATTTCTAGTATATAATTATAATATATTATATTATAGTATGTAAATGTATTTCAGAGGTTGGCTCGATATACGGGCCATCTCCCTCCATTCAGCGGGAGCTCGCTTGGCTCCTCTCACCGCACGGTGAGGCCGGTCGCCGGGGATGACGACCCCGCAATGACCCTTAGGGGCATCCTCCAAGAGGCTCTGTACAGCGTCCTGCGTCACGCCAGGAAAGAGATCGCTTTGGGACAAAAACTTGGCTTTATCATCAAGCCTCCTCCACAGACCAAGATAAAGCTGTACCAACCATAATGTTACACTGGAATAAATGTCACCAAGATGAGCAGCCTATGGTCTAGGTCTGTTTTTCCTTACATTTTGTTGTCTTCATACGGGTCAAATAGCCTATGAATAAGAGCAAAAGGAATACCTGTGGGCAAGGTAAGCCTTCAAAGCAGCCACAGTTGGAAAACTGCACTATAATCATACTGTATATAAGAATAAAAAGTTCATATCAGCTTCATGTAAGACTAAATTCCACTGTAGACCTAAGCAGAGCTTGTCCAGTCCTGTACTAACCAGACATGTATGCCAATAACAAAAAGTAGATAATAATATTGTTTAATTGCGCCATGCCTGTAGTAACAGGCTAATTAAATTTACTGCATCACGTTCAGGCCCATTGACTAACCTTCATGTGGACTATTTTCTTCACCTTTATACTAAAGTAGCATCAGCATGCATGGGTGACATTACCATCTTAAACATATACAGTGCACGTCACGAGGCTCCGGTTTATCATAGAGGCCTATTTCTCGTCCTTCCTGTACTCCTGACTTATCGTAGCCAATCACAAAACAGCATGTGTTCTTCTTTACTTCCGTGTTCTAGGACTTGTCAAGCTCTGATTGGTCATGGTCAGCCTTAGGGTTTGAAAGCGAATTGTTTCCAGTCTCTTCGCTGCACATCATCTGTCTAGGCTATGTTATAATAGACATAACTATGGGATTAATTCATATTATCCATGTCTTTATCAAATCGTTTCTGTTTGTACTTTTGTGGAATAAATGCGAGGCCCGAGAATCGGATCTGAACCATGTTACGTGCGGTTCGTTACTGAAACTGCTCAATACCAGACACAACGTTCGTCTTCATTCTCACGATGTCAAGTATGGCTCAGGTAAGCAATTGTATGATTCTATGATATGTATTGATAGAATATGCATGCATGAAACTATATTCTCTTACCATTTGTTATTAGTATGGGCCTAACCTTCCCATTTCAAGTCGGGTATCTAAAAATGACTATAACCTCACGTTAGGCTAACTGTAATAAGGACCATTCCCGAGCCTAGTACAGAGCTTTATGCTCAGTAGTTGGTTAAACCCTTAAGCAAACATTTTTCGCATATTTCTAATGATCTGGGATTTGTGTGGGGGCTTTTACTGTTGTTGGTGTGCTAGAGACGTAGCCATCTCATGAAGCCTAGCCTAATTTAGATTCCTGAAAAAAAAAGCTGGTTGTTAATTAATTTTTCAACTTTAGTCATTCAACCGATTCGTTTTGTGGAATCCCTGGCAGCCTGGAATGAGGAGGAATATCACTCTGCACGAACGCAACCGTTTAATTCTTGGTCTTGAGTTTGTTCAACACCTTGCTCATGCAAATTTCTCGTCTCTCTTAGGGGCCCGCCTTTTCCGGAGCAGGTGCACTGGGAACTTTATTATATAAGCCATAATAAGAGACGTGGTTCAAACTGTAATTCTTAATTGATTATATTTATAATAATACATTGAATTTACAGGTGCCTTTCTAAACACCGAAGGTCACCGTACAGGACAGATAATATACAGTAAAAACAGCACAATATACAATTTAGGATGCAATAAACATAGGACAGACACATGGGAATTGAGGCAGGGGACATCGATGAACATCACACATTTACAAGGGTGAAGGGTACAACAAACGTTATGTCAAGCATCATAACCAGAAAGCTTGTTTAAATAAATCGGAGAGTTAAGATTACAGTGAGCCAGTTCCACAGGAGATAGATATAAAAATAAAACAAACTTGTCTCACAAGTTGCGGTGTGTATCTAAAGCACTGTTGCTTCTGGAAGAGCCTGTTTGTTTCTCACCTGAACTGATCTCTTTATGGAGATGTGGTTAAAATTGTTATTCTGAATTTAGGATATTTATTGTCTCGTAGTTTGTTGTGACAAAGTATGTATATTCCTTGCAATCTGGCAGGAATTTATTTTCTATCCATGCTGGCCATATACAGTGCTGTGCAAAAGTATTTGGCCCCTTACAGATTTCTTCTGTTTTTGCTTTTTTGTCACTCTTAAATGTTTCAGATCATCAAACAAATTTTAATATCAGACAAAGATAACCTGAGTCAATACAAAAAGCTGATTTTAAATGATGATTTCATTTATTAAGGGAAAAAAGCTATCCAAACCAACCTGGCCCTATGTGAACAAGTAATCCCCCCCCCCCTTGTTAAATCATGAATTAACTGTGATTAACCACATTTTTTGGAAAGCTGAGTTCAATTTCACTAGCCACACCCAGGCCTGATTACTGCCAGAACTGTAGAATCAAGAAATCACTTAAATAGAACCTGTCTGACTACATGAAGTAGGCTTAAAGATCTCAAAAAGCAACACATCATGCCCCGATCTGAAGAAATTCAAGAACAGATGAGAAACAAAGTCATTGACATCTATCAGTCTGGAAAGGGTTACAAAGCCATTTCTAAGGCTTTGGGACTCCAGCGAACCACAGTGGGAGCTATTATCACACAAATGGAGAAAACATGGAACAGTGGTGAACCTTCCCAGGAGTGGCCAGCCCACCAAAATTACTCCAAGAGCGCATCGACTACTCATCCAGGAGGTCACAAAAGAACCCAGAACAACATCTAAAGCACCGCAGGCCTCACTTGCCTCAGTTAAGGTCAGTGTTCATGATTCAACAATAAGAAAGAGACTGGGCAAACATGGTATCCGTGGGAGAGTTCCAAGGCGAAAACCACTGCTTACCAAAAAGAACTCAAAGGCCCGTCTCACATTTGCCAAAAAACATCTTGATGATCCCCAAGACTTGGGAAAAGATTCTGTGGACTGACGAGACAAAAGTGGAACTTTTTGGAAGGTTTGCGTCCCGTTACATCTGGCGTAAAACTAACACAGCATTTCAGAAAAAGAACATCATACCGACAGTCAAACATGGTGGAGGTAGTGTGATTGTCTGGGGCTGCTTTGCTGCTTCAGAACCTGGGCGACTTGCCGTAATTGATGGAACCATGAATTCTGCTCTCTACCAGAAAATCCTGAAGGAGAATGTCCGGCCATCAGTTTGGGTCCTTAAGCTTAAGTGCACTTGGATTATGCAGCAGGACAATGATACGAAGCACACCAGCAAGTCCACCTCTGAATGGCTCAAAAAAACCAAAATGAAGGTTTTGGAGTGGCCTAGTCAAAGTCCGGACTTAAATCAGATTGAGATGCTGTGGCATGACCTTAAACAGGCCGTTCATGCTCAAACCCTCCAATGTGGCTGAATTTAAACAATTCTGCAAAGAAGAGTGGGCCAAAATTCCTCCACAGCGATGTGAAAGACTCATTGCCAGTTATCACAAACGCTTGATTGCAGTTGTTGCCGCCAAGGTTGGCACAACCAGTTATTAGGTTTAGGGGGCAATTACTTTTTCACATAGGGCAAGGTTGGTTTGGATAGCTTTTTTTCCCTTAATAAATGAAATCATCCTTTAAAAACTGCATTTTGTCTTCCCTCAGGTTGTCTTTGTCTGATATTAATATTTGTTTGATGATCTGAAAAATGTAAGTGTGACAAAGAAGCAAAAACAGAAGAAATCTGTAAGGGGGCAAATACTTTTGCACAGCACTGTAGACTAGTTCACCTAGTTATATTTGATTGTCTGTAGGAATGAAGTAATATCTAAATCCTAATAAAGCAAAACAAATCTCATAACGAGTGGATAGATGTTTACCATAAAGGTGAAAATTGTGACAGAATATATTGTGGCGTGTAATCATAGATAGTATTGTCATCACTTATTATATTATTATTATTATTATTATTATTATCTCAATGCAGGTGAACAGGAACTTCCCACTGTCTCCTTACCTGAGCTGTTTTGTTGTGGTTCGTTTAGGTAGCGGGCAGCAGTCGGTGACCGGAGTGGAGAACGCCGACGACGCCAACAGCTACTGGCGTATCCGAGGGAAACCCAGTGGTGTGTGCCAACGGGGAGCTCCAATCAAATGCGGGCAGGCCATCCGCATCACACACATGAAGACAGGACGCAACCTCCACTCTCACCATTTCAGCTCCCCGCTGTCCAACAACCAGGTCAGACATTACTCATTCGTTAAACACTTTGTCTGATTTCACAAGTCAAATATGACCAGGGGGTGAATATTACATACTTACAACCTAATCACATTCCTCCTCCTCCTCCTCTTCTTCTGTCTAATAACCAGCTTACACACACACATTTGGAAAGCCTCTATTTGACTCATTCAAATCATATTACACCTGAAATATGGATTTGAGGTGCAATGTAAAGACAAGGTTTCGTCCCCGTGGTTGTTCTCTGCGTCCCCCAGGAGGTGAGTGCGTTCGGGGAGAACGGCGAGGGGGATGACCTGGACGTGTGGGCGGTGCAGTGTGACGGGGACGTCTGGGAGCGGGACGAGTCCGTGCGCTTCAAACACGTGGGCACCGGCGTCTACCTCAGCGTCACCGGGGAACAGTTCGGCCACCCAATCAGAGGCCAGCGCGAGGTGCACGCCATGAGCTCGGCCAATCAGCACAACTGGTGGCGTGCCATGGAGGGAGTGTTCATCCAGCCCAGCCTGGACCCGCTGCGTCATGACGAGCTCTGATGACGTCATCAGCAGGGGACACACGCTGCGGTGTGGGGACACGGACAGGCAGTTTGTCACTGCTGAGAACAGGAGAAGCTGTGGAGATACTTTGTTATGGATGGATAGTTGAGCTGATCTGAGATCAGTTTTGGCTATCTGGTCACAATTAGGGAGATGTGTAAGGGGAACCTCACTGTGGGACACTAGATCAGCCGCTCCTGATGTGACGCAGAGCCAACTAAGGGTTATTGTACTTAAAGCTAAGTTTGTCCCTGGAAACTATTTGAGCAATTAGCATCAAGATATATTGGGAGGGGTCGACATTTGGATAGTTTTACATTTATGTTGAGGTTATCAGTTTGGGTAATTAGTTGTTATGGTGTTTTATTTGAAAGACCTCCAGGTAATTTATGTTTTCTTTTTTATAAAATTACGTTTGAACTTTTTTACTTTTTATTTTTGTCTTCTATGGGGACAGGAGTCAGTGCTGTGAAATTCCATTAGTCATCTTGGATGTGTTTTGATATTGTGTTAATTTGCCAGAACACTCACAAAGTGATTTCTTGCTCCAAGCTGCCCCTGCTCCAGCTCCTGTCCTCTGATTGGCTTTCACTGCAGGTGAACACGGCCTGTTCCTCCTGAGCTCCATCACGCTGCCAACTGGCAGGACGTGTACTAAGGCGTTTACTCTGCAAGAGCTGGCTGTCTAGTCGTCCGTCCACAGGGAGGGAGGGAGGGTGTAGGGTTGTGAATCACAGAACACTTGTGAACGTAGACCATGTTTAAGAAGGGAAATAAAACCAATTAAATTTGTTCTTTCAAGATGATTGATGCTAATTAATGGAAATGTTTTCTAAATCTGTTCAATAGAAGTTGAAATACAGGCAGGCCTACTTCCCCTTACCAACAAAACCTTAATTGTAACTTTGTTTGGGATTTGTATTGTGTTTTTGCTGCACATTAAATAATGGGTGATAAACTTCGGTGCCTTCGTGTTATAAATTCCTCCAACTGGATTTGGAAGATTGCCAGGAAAATTTAAAAAGTGTAACTACATGCATGTATTATCTATATTCATTGCATGATACAACATTGTTTTTTGATTTTTCACAATGTGATATATGATTACATTTGGCTCATTGCTTTACTATTTCTTAACCTGTAACAACAAAAAACATACTAGTAAATGTGTAGTGATCAAAACTATAAACTAAGTAATACAGTAATCAATAAGACTTAATGTCAATAAGACTAAAATGTGCATAACATTGCGGTTCCACAGACATGTAAAAGTAACCTGTGTTTATAACGTATTTCCTTGTAATAAGATTACATGATCAAGATTACATTTATTAGAGTTACTATCCAGCAACCCTACTGACAGAATGAGCAAAAAGCAAGACAACCTCAGATTTTTTAGTATGGCATATTCCATATACATAGGCACACACAAAGCAAGGAATTTGAATAAGACAATAAAATAAAAAAGAATAAGAGTTAACGGAAATAATGGGTAAGAATGCAAAAAATATTTGGACAAAATGTAGCTTTAAACACCGTAAAGATACCAGCCTGGGAAAACGAATAATTTATGGTTATTATTTATTATTATTATTATTATTAGTAGTAGAGGTTTAAACAGGGTGACTTAACAAGATAGTGTTGACCACTTGTTTTAACTTGGACATGAAAAATGTGTTCCAATAGTTTATTAATAGCCTATATATAGTTTCCAAACAGTTTTTCTTTGTGACCCGAACTCCTAATCTCCTGTAACAATTTTTTCGATATAAAGTGTCTAAGAGAGGCCCCCGATATGAGTCCCTTTACTCTTCTCATATCTAGGTAATACTTGCAGACTGTGCCCTTCGCTGCACTGGTACAGTCACTCCAGCAGATGGCGATAACACGCCATAAGAAAGACGAATCCTGGACCACAGCAGACGTTAATAGCAGTCCATCCATTGCCACCGACCCCATATCTCTCTCTCTATCTCTCTCTCTTTCTCTCTCTCTCCCCCCATCTATTAACAGTACCAAACCTGGTCAAGGCGTCTGTAGTAATTTTTGGGAGTTCTGACCCAGAAATTGTTTTCAGGAAACATACATGTCGAAGGTATAGGCCTATTAACGGGAAAAATGAATAAACTATGAAAAGAACGGTTTTCCCAGGGAACGCAAATTTGATCAAGAGCCTAAAATTTCAAATAAATGTATGTGTTCTTTGTTATGTCGAGACTAATGGCTTTGGTAGGAGATAGTAAATAGTTTTTCTTTTGCTGTAAAATGTAAAAAGAAAATAATAGCCTAAGGCCAATTGTCGCCTGTAAATTGATAATGATAATGATGGTATAAGCATTTTAATGATACATCGAATGATCAAATCTATATAAGCAATATAAGCAAAGTAGCCTATAGGCCTACTTGCCATTTGTTTTCATGATTATTTTTGCTTATATAAATATAGGATTTATGGTTTTCGGATTAAAAACTAAACTTTGATCCTGGACAATATCTTCCTTCCTTAACCTTTTATAGAAATATGTCATGTGTCTATAGGTGTGGAATTAATTGCTTTTGAAGTATTTCTACATGAACCGGGACGGACTGAATCAACCACTGCACGTGCTCTTTGTTTCGGTTAAGAACTCGTAAATGGTAATTAGGGGGGTCTTATAATCAAGGGTTGATATAAAACTGTTCCGCGCGCGCGCAAACACATTCACGCACAAGCCACTGCGGGTGTCATGAACCCATACATAAACTCCTCACCTTATCAACATAAAACCTAAACTGCGTTCTATCATAGTGTGAGTGTGCTCTTATGAGAGAGAGAGAGAGAGAGAGAGAGAGAGAGAGAGAGAGAGAGAGAGAGAGAGAGAGAGAGAGAGAGAATTCCATGATCAGGGCCATGAGGCTGCCGTGGTTTTGGAACGCCCCTTCCCCAGCGCTGCGGGAGCTGAGCGGGTTGAGAGAAAGGCAAATGGGAGAAGGCTGCGTGACCACCCAGGAGCGCGAGCCTAGCCAGCCACATCTGAATAGGAAGTCAGAGCGTGGAAGTGGTTTCTGTATTAACTGCCCCTCCCCCGACGTTCTGAAGTCCTGCTTTTTATAGGCTGACTAGACCTGTTTTAGGGGTTAGGACTGAGCTTGGTGGTTGGCCTAGTGGCCCGTAGGAAACCCTTGTGCTGTAACCACGCCATGTTGCAGTGTTTGAAAGTATAATGCTATATAGTTGTATCTTAGAGTTATCTAATATAACCACTGGAAATAGAGTATCGGCGTAGTTAAAATTCACATTGCTGAAACTGAAAGCATGATCAGGACATAAGCGTTTAAAGAAATGAAGCAATTTTTTGAATATTTTTTGATTTCACCTCAATATGCCATAATGTTTTCGATTAATAAATCACCAAGTCCGACTTTCCCACACATTTTAACACATTAATCCCCGGAATTAAATCGTATCAAAATAATCGAAAAGATTGTGGATGTAATTCAATAATAATAGAAATTATTCAAGCAATTTTTGAACTTTTTAGTCCATGCTTTTCTTAACTGTTATCTAAAACAGCTAGCTCAACATCTGATATTATTAGAACATTATTATACTTTGAAAAATAAAAACTATAATACTATTGAACAAAACATTTTAAAACGTGAGTTTGCCTACTGCAGCATTTGCTATATTCAGTCTCCTTTTTTCACACGCAAACGGAGATCCTGCAAAAGGACTCGGCCTACTGGTGTTCACGGTAGTAACCACTGCTAAATAAACTGACCTTTACACCTGGCGGGTGTAAGTCCATGTACAAGACATTCTTGTCATCAGGTGTACATGGCCCTATATCAACACATGCACGCACACACTTAAAACACAACAAAACTAAAAGATCTTTGATCCCAGTTGACACTTTATTGGCAAATTTGAAATGACAACAATAATCTGTGAATATTCATATTTATGAATGCATAGCCTAATAAAATCTATCTAAATAATATCCACTTTTCACTTCATTTGTTTGTTTGTCTTTTATTTTATTTGGGGGGGGGGGGGTGGCAGGATAGATTCTACCCACACATCCTTTAGACCAGAGTATACTCACGTGTAACTGCTTATAGTACATCTGTTGATAACAATGCAAAGCCTCTACAGGTATTCCCTCCATCAGCTGTATAAGACGCCATGTTGTGTTGGAGCTGGTATGGGTTCTCTCTAAGGCCCTGAGGTGGAGTGCCTGCCTGACTGATGCCCTTTCATTATTGCACTGCTTGCTGCAGCGTCCACAGTAGTGCAACAGGGAAAGAGTGTCTGACAGGGGCCTTCTATACTTCATACGATAGCATTCTTGTAGACGACTCATTCAACTTTGTGATATGAAAAAAAAAGAAACTGTATCCTGATTATAAAATGATTTGAAAAAAAAATAACATTGACTGGACGAATACACAAGATCTAACATATACACAAATATACAACATGTTGATATACATTAATGTATACCTGTGTAAATGCTTTTTGAAATGATTATGGCTTTACAATATATCCGCCAGTAGGCATAGTCAGTAGGCTCCATCAGAGTGAACCCTGGTTGGTTTATTAGTCTTGTCTATAACAAGAGAAATGGTAGAGGTATCTAATTGTGAGGTGGAGTGTTTTTTATTTTTATTTTTTTTTATGTTGCACGTGCAGTTTCCTGGTCAATAAGTAGAGGGTGCTATGGCTGTGTACCAATCATCTGAATCTGGTTCCTTTATCTCCCCCTCTCTATTTAGGCTTGAACTGCCTGCCATACTAACTAAGTGGGATAGGAAACGATTTTATAGGTTCAGAATGCACCCTACGAGCCTTTCTGGCGATTATTATACAGTGGGGGAACCAAGAGTTATTCGAAAGGTCCTTATAATGAGGGAGTACTAATAGTCTTTGTGTCTATCCTTAAGGAGATGGGTTTTAAGAGTCTTTCTAAATGTCCGTATATGAGAGGGTACTAATAGTGCTACTGGCTGTCTTTCGGAGAGGGACTAAGAGTCTTTTCTTACTGTCTTTATAGTGGGCATACTAAGAGTCTTTCTGAATGTCCTTACGGCTGGGGGGTACTAAGAGTCTTTCTGGCTCACCTTATGGTATGGGGGGGGGGGGGGGGGGTGTACTAAGAGTCTATCGATCTGACCTTATGGTGGGGGGTGGGGGTGGGGGGGGGTACTAAGAGTCTTTCTGACTGACCTTATGGTGGGGGGTACGAAGAGTCTTTCTGACTGACCTTGGGGGTACTAAGAGTCTTTCTGAATTATCTTCTGGAAGGGTTTGTGTGCTAGGTGCCTCTCTAACTGTCATGCTAAAGTCAACATCGTCATAGAAAATAAGGTATTCAATTTTTCTGACTCTCTTAAGGAAATAAAAGCCCCCAGTTGCCTGCAGGATTCATTTGAACTTGGTTCATAGAACAATATAAAGTATATTTATTACCAAGATCAAAACTTGTATCTTCCTCTACAGACTAGAACACTGAACAACTGCTGTTACAACAAATCTTTAGATTGGATATAGGCCCTACTTCCTCAAAGTAGGTTTTAAATGTATCAGTAAGCACCCAGATGCTCTACAGCAGGGAAATGAAGGGTTGTCTTTAGTGTCTTAAAGTAAGAGGGTGAAATCGACTCTTTTGAAAGTTTAACCACTCGTTTGTACTTGTACACTTTCCATATATACATTCACTAAGTGAGACAGCTTTTTTCCTAACAAATCTCTCAAACTCCGTTTTTGAAAAGGGGCGGTTATACAGGCAGCACCATAACATATAAAGAGCGATATAAAGTACTTTACATATGGTTATACAGTGACTATAAACAGTGACAGTTTAAAAATCTTTACAGTCTATTTTAAAGCGCTATTTAGCTTAGTGTACCCCAATTAAAAGACAACTAACAAACAACATGGGTCCAGTTAGAAAAACGAAGTAAACAATATAAGACAGATCATCAACATTGGAATTCAAAATTATAACTATCCTCATCCATAAACAGAATTATGTATTTAATTAGCGAGTGGGTTTAATAACGTTGGACGATGGTTTAACTTTATAGAAATGTATAGGTAGGCCAACTGATATGATAACATACAAAATGTTGCCAACATAGTTAATAAATTAACTAAAATAAACAAAAGCTTCGTTTGTATCTTTGTTTTATGATCTTCAATTTGACAACAGACCTTTAAAAAAACTTTGTAAGCTTAGTAACATTTCTTTGGAAAACTGTTAGGCCTAAATAATAAAGCATAACTACTTTGCAAATGAACTCGGATTTAGGAAACTACCGATAACTACTGACTTAGATATTCAATGTAATATAAAAACAGACATTTGTAAAAACTATATATAAACACATTAAAATCACTTTCTGCCCACGAATGGAAGAACGAAAATAAAAGCAACATATGCCTTAAACGTTGTAATGAAAGACACCAATAAACTGTGTTAAATAATGAAAGACACACATCAGGTAAATACTAATCTAGCAGACATCTCTCGAAGGCAAGACCCTATAAGCAATATTGCACTACTCCGTTAACACTTAAAAAAGCAGAGGCAATATCGATAGGGTCTCGCCTGCGAGGCAAGGTAGACGATAAAGAAACCATGCAAGTCAGTCAGACAGACATTACATCGATGGAGAAATGGTGCATGGTTTATATTAAGGCGTGGGAATACAGAGAGAAAGAATGGCGTAGAGTACTATAACTGAGGCCTACCTTCATACATTTCCATGGTAAAGAATGTCAAATTTGACTGCACATGCCTTTTCCACCATCGCCTCGTCACGTGGCCAGTTGGCTGACGTAGTCAGAATTCCAAACTGTGCGCGGCCCCGATAGTGGGCACGTACATTGCACGAGCCTGGCTATATACCACCCAACAGCTAAAATTCTTCTATCCATTGCCCTATAGCACTCCTACATTTGACTATACTAATAATCACCAAGCCAAAGTAACGTTTCTGATTACTCTACGTAAATAACACACACACACACACACACACACACACTCAAAACAGAACTAAACAACAGTCGCTACTCACTATGTAGCCCATTGAATTATTTACGTAGGCCTATATTAGCCTATTTAAATCCCATCTTGCTGCAAGTCCGAGAAATACGTAAACTTGTAACCTGTGGTTGCGCATATGGTCACAGCTCAAAATTATCTGGATGACACGAAAATACCAATGTGGCCAAAGGCTTTTTTTGATGAACAGATCCGTCACAAACATTTTAATGATAGCCTCGCAAAGTATTCAGACTATTTGGGCAGAGCTGACAATATGTGAGCAGTAAGTGTTGTAATAATAAAGGTTTCAGATTTAAAAAAATATATACAAATATATAGATTTTAGATAAGCACCAAAAACCAAACCAAAACGCCTTCCCTTTCTTGGCTAAGCAAAGCGACTTCTAAAGCCACGTTTCCGCCTTGATTTTTATTTTTTTTTTAGCTGAGAAGCTATATAGCCTATAAGTCGGGCGTTGTCAAGAACGAGGAAACTTGCGTCTCGTTTTAAACAGAAACAGCTTTAAATGAGTCTCTATTATTTTCAGTGGCAGAACCAGTGAACTACGACCCCTATTAAACCGGAAATTTCTGAGACAACAGATGTGAGAAATTCCGCGGTTTCTTTCTTAAGTATTATTCGAAATTCTACAGGATCTTTACAATTTTCTGACGAGGTCTTTCTGGTCTAACGCAAGTGACTATATCTTACCCTCACTTCGTAAGCATTATATTTTGGCTGACGGATCATTGCCTTGATTATGCAACGCAAAGCAAATATGAAAGATTGTAGGCCTGCCGGATGTTCCATGGCTGTCAGTGACAATTTAGACAACCATTTAATTGCAAAAATGTTGTTATTCAATGCAAACCACTAGATTGTTTTCTACATGTCCAGCATTTATTCTCAGATAAACCCTATACTAACTAAACCCATAACCGTGCCTGCTGATGGTGTAATGGATTTGTCTCGTATAACGGGTCCCCCTTGCATTCATTCCCGATTTGCTTAACTCCACGTTTTTGCCCGGCAGCGTAAAAAAGACAAGATCCTACTTGTTATATTTACAATAGAAATTCAATATTTGACCCACCCAAAGCTCAAGAATTAGTTATTTACTGAAACGATAGTTTCGCAACACTATAAGTAAGACACTATATATAAGACGGGTTGTTTGAATAATTGACGTTGAATCAGATATAAGGCACTAATAGTGGGAGGATAGTGGGGGTAGCCGAATACAGGTGGAGACCCCAAATGAAAATATATTGAAGATAAAAGTCCCAATAGGCTACACACTTCGCTGCGTTGGATGGCCACACACACACACACACACACACACACACACACACACACACACACACACACACACACACACACACACACACACACACACACACACACACACACACACACACACAAAACCAGGATGAAACTTAGTAGGAAGGCGGCCCCTTCCTCCCTCTCCCCGTTTAGAATGGGACCTGCATGCTTTGCGGGCCACCGCATTCCTTTAAACGAAGCCCCCTCCCCCAAAAGAGCTCCCACAAATAGGAAACGCACCCCCTTTTCCCACCCACACCGTAACGTCTTCTGGTGGTTTATACCATGGAATTAAATTATGCTTTCAATTACGGACATATTTACGACAATCATTCCTATTGAATATGAGCAATTTTCACTGTTAGTTATCTTTAAGATAGCATTGCATAATGTCACTTTGCAAGACAAACAATTTTTAGTTCTCTTTTTCCATGGATTTCCCCCTTATCTTACAAACAACTGAATTTTATTTTATTATATTCTAATTGACTTACATAAAGCCTGCATGTCATTTTCTATCATTTTAAATGTTTTAAATTATCGTGACAGTAAAATGTTACAACGATAATTGCAAAATAAATATTTTATTTGGAAATAGGTGTAATTTATGTCAATGCCTACATGGCCCTAAAACTAATACATTTGCTTTACATTCACGTATTCATGTCTCAGGATCTGGTTTTATTAAGAATTGTCATGCTTTGGATATGACATTTCCTAAAGAAGATCTTCTTAGACTTTGACTACGTTGTACTTTGTATATTTTACAGTTAACAAAAAGGTTTCGCGTCAGACAAATTTGAATGCTGCACTATATTCTACATAGCATTTCGCAAAACGTGTGAAAAGTTGTGAAACTATCTTCAAAGCATTGTTCTAATGTTACTGAATCTGACACGTGGTTTCCAATGCAAACGAAGACGACCTGTGAAGTTCTGTGAACATAATGTTCTTTTTTCCGGAGGCGTGGTCAGCGGAGGCCCTATCTAGCCTGGAGTTAGAAAAAAAAAAGAGTGAGTTTTTTGAATGAGAGACCCTGAATTCGTTGCATGCCAATATTGTGTGATTCTGTCAAACTTAATCACACCTCGGGTGTGTTAACCATGCATCTATTTCAACATGTTTGCCTATTTCTTCCTAACATGAGGTCTCTCTGTATGCCTAGGCGGATGGCCTATAAATGGACCGAACCTTTAGGCGTTAGCTTAATGTCATAGGTTAGGTTATGGTGGCTGTTACGTTAGGCATGCGGAGAGGGCTCAGCGCCGGAAGGCCTGCAACATTAGCGCGCAGGTCCTTAGAGGAACATATTTAACTCTATATCCGTCCACAGCGGATATAGCATCCTCTCTGCTTCACGTGGCGCTCTGGCGAAGGCCGAATGCTATGACAATACTATTGCACTGCTTCGGCGGTGGAACAGTAGTGCAACATCGTCAAGGCAGCTGACCTCTGCGCACTCCGAGAGGATGTAAAGTGGCGCGCGCACGCACGCATTCAACAAGCAAAGCGTGCGCACACACGCGCGCGCAGATACACATACATGCACAGCAAAATAGGATTTGAATTTTGCAGACCAAAACGGGTTTACTTGACATTAAGCACAGTTCAAATTTAAATGATGGTTATTAAACTGCAGTTAATAGTAATATCGGATAAATAGATTTGTGGCCTACTAGAAGCAGACACTCGTACACATGGACTAACTATATCTATTCGTGTAAATAAACAAAAACTGTATGCTATTCCTGCAATGGCTGTTTTCAATGATGTGGAACAATTGATTCCAAATGCAGAAAAAAGTTTAAGGAGTAAGAAGGGGGAGCACAATGACGGGGAGGGGGGCTTTCTGTCAGCCGATGCCCTTTTAATATTGCACTGCTCCTCTGATTTCACAGTAGCACAACAGAAAAAGGGCTTTGGACAACAAATGAATGCTCTCTCCTTCAAACCATTCAGTTAACTCAAACTATTCCATGCCTTTGTGCATGTCGTCCACTTACAACAAACCCGTTTGGACAGTCTAGTCACATGTGAATGTTGGCCTATTGTAAACCTCAATTATGAAACTCGCATAAAATTGACAACTAGGCCTACAGCTTTGCTTTGGATTGGATTAGCAGCACAAGCACGAGATCAGCATTTACAGACCAAATTAATATATGCAGAGTCACTAACTTTTAAGAAAACGCGTCACAAAAAAATACACATTCGGCATGACATGTATTGCTTATTTTGTGTATACATTGTAAAATGACCAGTTAAATGCTATATGTTTTCTTTAGCTGAAAACTAATTGTGCAATACCTTTAAAGGCTATTAAATTACCTGGAATCATTTTCCCAAGACAGTAGGCTATCTACCGTTAGGTCTAATAGCTCATTCGTTTATTATGTTAATTATAGCTAATGATAAGCAAGAATGAGAACATATACGCCAGTACAGCCTGTAATTTAATACTAAAACAAGGACTGTCGTATGTGGCGGAAAGTATAACTTCGACATCGCCTAGCAGGTAGGAGGAGAAAACGTATGTGGGGCAAAGAGCACATTCCGAGATAGAATACCAGAAACCTTCATTTAATACGTACTATTCTTGTCCCTTTGGCCAAAGTGGCAATTTGAAACCATCCTCGTTTGGAGACGAAGGGGCGGGGGCCAGTGAACGGGTAGTTATTTCCAATGTCCAAAGGCTCTGAATCACCAAGTATAGCCTATTTTCCCGAATACACTCGCTTAACACATTGCACACGAACTTCTCCAATCAGTCAGCAATGCATTGCAAATCCAATTTGCGGGGGAAAAAATAGCTTATACACTTTAGGCCAGCAATGTAATCGCCAATACATTTCTTCCTCATTTTTACGAATAAAGCTTAGAAAAATAGATATTTAACCTGTAGGCTAGTGGTTGGGGTTTAGATTAAATGAACTGGTACGTGGCAGAACCAAGTAACAATATTACAAAGCAACTGTAACATATTATAAAGCCAACACGAAATAGCGTGGGCCTAATTCCCTGGAGTCACAGGCTGTGTTCAGATATTTCGAGATTCCCCGAAAAACCAAACCCATCTCTATTGCCAGCCAAACATTCCAGAAGAAACAGACTTCAACTATTCTCACTGGTGCTACAAAACCCCCAGGTTCCAAAACAACGTTGCGCGCTTAGTTCAACTAGTAGATTAATGTTGGACCCAGTGGGGGGAAAACTAGGCAATTTAAGTTTACAACGGATACTACATATCATAGGCATCTTTTAGACCAAACAGACGTTAGTCTTCATTGGCTTGTATAGGTTTAATCAACACCCGTACCCAAATAGTAATTAGCCTTCAATAAATAGCTTAGTGCTAAGGATCCAGGAGCTGCCGTTTAGGCCTATAAACGGACCGATTATTTGATACAGTCTATCAACGTATCCAGTTGTCAATCACAGCCGTGACCCTATAGTGCCATGCACACCACATTATGTCGTATCTCTTTACGCACGCGCGCACGCATAAAATACACTTACAAGCATGCACACACACACGCGCGCGCACACGCACACCACACACACACACACACACACACACACACACACACACACACACACACACACACACACACACACACACACACACACACACTTAAACTGCTTATGCCCAGTATGCCTTCCCCTCTCAAATCAGCCGACCCTAACATCCATGTCGCCGCGAGCTCCCGCCATCTCCGTTTCACCTCCAATGCTACTCACAGAGCGCGAGGGGCCCCACATTTCATGAATGGTATTAGGCCAATGGAGGGCCAATCCTTGCAAGACAGAAAAAGAAAGCAACAAAATGTAGCCTTGTAAAGTTGAGTATTTGGTCGAAGACAACGTTCGGCACGCCTCCGTAATATATTCCCCGCATGCATTGTGATCAAAATGCTGCGCGTGGCAGGACTAGTTGTCGCACGGTGTTGTCTTCAAAATGCAAACGGTATTTCGTCCATGCACAGCCTCACGGCCTCCCAGCTCCGGACTCCATCTTTGACTAGTTGACATTCAGCTCTCGCTGAGACAAATTTCTCATTTGCATGCCCTTCTCCGATTGGCTCGTTTCTGCGCTAGTCTTCAGTCCTATTGGTTGTAATTTTATCTTATCGCTTTCAGGATTGGTGGCATATCAAGAAACGTCACTGTATAGTTTTATTTTAACAATGAACACACAAATTCAGTCTTCCATTCACAAATTTCTCATTACCCGCCTTGAAGTGGCAGATTGTCTCTGATGTTGTAATGTACGAGGCTGACATTTCTATGAAGAGCACGTGCCTGTTAATATGATAAATTCATCAAGAGGATTATTTTCATTCGTTACTTTTAAGCCATCTCAAACTTCTCTAAACTACATTGTTATTTTTGTTACTTGACAAGAATTTAACGAACAAATATTTGTATATCATATGCAATGTGTATAAATAGACTTATTCAAAAACTTGGCAAAAATTTTATAGCCTATAGGTTGCTACTATAGGTCATACCTTTACCAACTAATGACATGTGGTGACAACATGGCGGCCTACCCCATTGTCTAAACGGGTAAAGTTAAGGAGAACGTTTCTCAAAAACGAGAAGTATTAACAGTTATGTAAGTGCATGCAGGTCTAAACATGGGAGTACTTTTTTAAGGACGTTTAGACAATATGACTAAACCCACTTTATAATCTCGGATGGACTAGCCCTACACATTATAGCAAAGGCCCTATCCGTGCAGAAGGTGGCGGAAATAAAAACTTCGACTGCATACCCAAGTAACTCTACAGCCGTTAAACTTTTCTGAGAATGTCGTTATAACTTACTTATTTAAATGAGCTTGTGATAAACCAAATGAGATTGTCCACTGATTAGGAAAAACACAGACAAAATGCTTTTTCCACCCCCCCCCCGAAAAAATATGTAAAAAATATCTTACAGCTTAAACTACACAGGTCTACTGGATCTATGGGGTGATGATCGAAAAGTAACCGGCTCACTAGAAGCGCTCTGGCCGACGCTTGGAGGAGGGCAGCGGGCTGTGAAATCTGGCATTCCTGGCCAATGGAGCTGACATAATGGCATTGTCCAGCGGAAAAGAACCCGCCTCTAGCGACCGCGCTCCCCCTCGACTACGGGGACCTGATTGTGCAGCTAGTCGGCAGAGAGCGTTTGATGTGAAGCGGAGACTGAATTCCAAATGCGCCGAGAGGAGCGACAGCACCTCTGTATCTGATGTGTGCCTTCGTTTACCCCCCCCCCTCTCCTCTCTCTCTCTCTCTCTCTCTCTCTCTCTCTCTCTCTCTCTCTCTCTCTCTCTCCCGTGTATAGCAAACTCTTTCTTTCTTTCTTTCTTTCTTTCTTTCTTTCTTTCTTTCTTTCTTTTTATTTGTCAACACGGCTCTATCTTCCGTTTCCCCTCAAGGTGTTGGATAGAACCAAACTGATGAAACTCCATGATGTGTTGAATTTGCTATGTAAGGAATGCACACCCTCCCGTCGCTCAATTTGGGCGTGTGTGTGTGTGTGTGTGTGTGTGTGTGTGTGTGTGTGTGTGTGTGTGTGTGTGTGTGTGTGTGTGTGTGTGTGGTGTAGAATGGAGGCGGAGCTGAATGAATAAATCATAGTCCACGGTATGTGGGCCAGAGGAAGTTATATGCCCATATTTAGGTATGACGCTTCCTTAATTTACTTGGTGTGTTTTAGACTACAGACCCTTCGTTACAGTTTGATCGCTGATACAGGCCTGTCAAAGAACCCACGACCTGTACTTACCTGAGTTAAAGGCTCCATAGTTTTTACCAAGACCTATATGACGTCGATATCATGGACTGAATTAATAGGCTATTGGTTCGAAGAGGAAAACATTTTTTTATATATATATTTTTGATATTGAAATTATATTTTTATATTATATTACAGGGGACCAGGGTCCAGTCGTGTTTTTCAGTGCTGTGTGAGTTAATATTTAGCCCTATGAACCATTGTGCAATATTAACATGTGAGTTGAGTCGAAAAACTGTTTACTTGAAAGCAAAACATATAGACCTTGTGAAATAAATACATAAAATGCATACATAACTTATATCGTAATATACAGAGACTAAGCATGTGATAGTTAAAATATTTTTTTTTACTGTAAACGTGCAAATTGTATATAGCCCACATAACCAAGACGATAAAATTCGCGTTATTTCGTCAGTTATTCTATTCCACGTAACCTTGTTCAGGCAGGTATAGCTATACCATGCAGGCCACAGTATAGACTTTGGGCAACTCCTCTTCTTGTTTTGTCCATGTAACGCATAGAAGATTTGGTGTGTTTGAGAAGTTCACGAAGTAAACTTTGCCTCCACAAAAAACAAAACACTTGGAGAGATTTAATTCCACGTTTCATGTTGCTAGTAGGCCTATACTGTAACAAAGTAACCGATGTTTCTAATATATGCCTGTAATCTTTTAGGAAATTGTCTCCTAAATATTCGAAGGAACAAGTTGTCCATGAATATGTCATTCAAAAAAAAAAAAATTTGTTGAATAGCCTCATCATTATGGTTCTCTTACATCACCACGCGAGATTATAATAATGATGTTGTATAGGAATGCAGGAGTTGAGTTTTTTTCTACCACTTATTTTCGTGTGAAGACATTAATAAAGCACCATGTTGACTATCTGGCGCCAACGTGTCATGTTGTACCTCCTACCCAACGAGAATCAAAATCATTCGGACTGAAGCTTTTCCTACGCGTTCTTGGCCCCGCCCTCTACAAATACGATCAGCCTTACGGGACGAGATGACACACCTTTCATCTCCGCTATTCACGTGAGATGTTATCTTACAATTCCGTACATCAAAGTTCAACATACAGCACATACAATAATCCTTTAAAAAACAGCAACCGTGTACTTTTTATTAGATTTTATTAGCCTTTATGTTTTTAATTTTAAAAAACGAATATGTTAATATATGTATCATTTAATTACATTACTGTCATTTTCTTATTGCATGAAGAAATCATAGAAAATTGTGGTAACAATTTCAACTAACTCTCATGCCTTATAAATGTATTAGTAAAGAATTTAGAGAATCTTTAAAAAATGAAATAGTTGTTAAGATTAACTTTGTGCTCTAATCAATAAATCATTATTATAATTATATATTCTTTAATCACTTATTAATAAAATGCTGCTGATTATTAAAATGACTGAAAACTAGTTTGTTTTTTTAACGTGTCTTTATCTGAACCTTTTTGTTTTTTAACCCATTATCCAGATCATATGTAACTAAACATGTTTATCTCTGATCTCCATTTATCTCTGTTAACTTTAACTTTTGTCCTTTTATATAAAGATGAGCTCACAATAACCCAGACAGAGCACATCCCTTCACTTCCTGTTCAAACAGGAAATGGTTTCATGCAGTGACACCACGTTTAAAACATGAACCCTCCAAGCAGACTCACCCAGACTATGATGTCATGTATCTCCCCTCCTGTACCCCTTTCCCTGTCTACCATTGTCACACACACACACACACACACACACACACACACACACACACACACACACACACACACACACACACTCACACACAATCACTCACACACCCTCACACACATACACACACGCAGGCAGACGTACGCAGTCATTGGTCCTAAAAGAGGAAACTACCCACCCCCCTCGGCCGACCCTTGACTCCTGTTCACCTCTGGGGGTCAGCAGGCGCAGAATACCCAGATGTCAGTTTAGAGAGGCTCTGGTTACCCCGAGCAGAGCGGCGCCAATGACAGAAGGAGAGAGAGAGGAACAGAGTGTCTGTTGTGTGTTTGGTGGCGTGTGTCTGTTGTTGTGTGTTTGTGTGTTATAGTGTGGGTGTACGTGTGTGTGTGTCGTGTGTCTGTTGTTGTGTGTTTGTGTGTTATAGTGTGGGTGTACGTGTGTGTGTGTGTCTCGTGTGTCTGTTGTTGTGTGTTTGTGTGTTGTGTGTCTGTTGTTGTGTATCTGTGTGTTGTGTGTCTGTTGTTGTGTGTTTGTGTGTTATAGTGTGGGTGTACGTGTGTGTGTGTTGGAATGGTATGTGTGTGTACGAGAGCGTTTCTGTTGTGTTAATTAATGTTTTTTGTGTGTGTGTGTGTGTGTGTGTGCATGTGTGTGTGCATAAGAGAGTCACTGAAGTAAAATGTTTTACCTGTCCTCCATCCTCCTCACCTCTCTGCTAAACCCCTGCCCCTGATCTAACCTCTCTTCTGAACCCCAACCCCTGAACCCTAACCCTTGTACACTAGCCCCTGATTTGAACCTCTGCTCAACCATAGCCCCTGATCTGAAGCTCTCTGCTGAAGCCTAGCCCCAGAACCTTAACCCCTGAACCCTAGCCCCTGATTTGAACCTCCCTGTTGAACCCTAGCCCCTGATCTGAACCCTAACCCCTGAACCCTAGCCCCTGATCTGTAGCCCCACTGTAGACTGTCTGTCCCTAGCCAGGCCCCTGTAAATCAGATAGTCCGCTGGTGCTTTGTCTCTCACTGTCAGAGTTAGCCCCTGGCTCGATGATTGTATGGCAAACAGAGTTGTTATGCTATACAGTGCAAGCACCCTGATGGCTACTGGTTATAGATGAAATATGAAACAAACGTTTACATCGCAAAAAAATATAAAAATGTGTTAGTCGTTGCATACTGACAGTGATTTTATTTTCAAGAAGAGCTTGAACGTCTTTGTTGATTGTTTTTATTTCAGGAGTGTTTTGTTTAAAATGAATCTAAACCGTGTCCTTGTTTCACCCTGAACACACAGACTAGTACTGAAAATCACAGACCCAGATCAGCTATTCATAATCTGCAAGGAGTGCCTCTGAAACTGTGGAGGAAAAATTTCAACTATTTTGGATAAATGTTTTAGAGGATGTCTGACTTATTGATGATTGGTTTTTAGAACTTCAGTCGACAGGTTGGCCTTGAGAAAACGCCTACATAAAGATCAATCTAAACTGAGACCTATATCCTCTTTTTGGGGGACAATGTTTTGTTTAGCGTAAATTAGATTGATCCATAGTTTCAAACCAAGTACCCCAAACTCCACTGAGCCAGCAAGAGGACAGTTAAAGACTGATTTCAGATCAGGGAATATATATATATATTTCAAATATATATAATATATATATACAGCTGTGTTGAACCACCTCGTCATAACCCCCACCAACCTCTCAGTCCTCCTCTTAACCACTTCCTACGTGACATCATCACTTTCTCCCCATGTCCCGCCTTCTTGATGGTGTCTTGTATTTCCTGATCCAATCCATAAAATGTATGCAAGCTATGTGTGTGTGTAGGTGTTTGTGTGAGTGTTTTTGTGTATGTATGTGCATGTGTTTATGTGTCAGTGTATGTGTGTTTGTTTGTGTGTGGACCTGCTTCAATGAATGTGCTTGAATGTGTGTATTTATTTATTTTGAAACAAATGCCCTCCAAAGTTACATCTTTATTTTTTGGAATACTAATCATTCTCTCTGAATGAAGAATTATGAAGAGGAAGATAGTAGAATCATGTTTCATCCCTCAGTCAAACAGGAACTCCTAAATTGATATGAGTATTTTTGTGTTAATCTTTTTAGCGTATTAACCTTCACTATTATGGTCTAATTCATATTATTATTATTATTATTATTGTTATTATTATCATTATTATTATAATTATTATTATTATTATTATTATTATTATTATTATAATTATTATTGTTTATTTTCTTTTTCTTTTTTCATCTATTCACACAGGGGTAACCGACATATCCTAGATCTCTTATAATTATTTTATATGTCCATCTCCCTCTTGAATTGTTCAAACGGCTTGAGTTTCAAAAGGGTAAATGTTTACTGAAGGTAACTAAAGAGAGTGTAGGATAACAAACTGATACCATAACTGGGAGGCTAAATAAACAACAAGTGATTATATTTGCACACACATGTCTAGAAAAACTAGTGCAAATGTAAAACATAAAATACACAAACAAGGTGAGGACATATCTTGTAAATGTGTTAGAGATGTGGATAAAATCAAGTGCATGTAGTGAAAACAACCTATAACTGCGGAGGGGCTTCTCAATTTGGCTATATATAGGGGGGGGGGGGGGGAGAGAAACACGCCTGACAACGGCCCATATGGGCAGGCTTTTCCCCTCAAAATATATTTTATTTCTCCTTCTCCCCTCCCCTGTTCTGTTTCAGCTTGCATATCTCAATGTGTTTTTTGAAGGCAGCTTCGAACGCTACAGCCTATGGAAAAGGCGTAGTGAGATCGCATTCCAAGGGGCGTGGCTTTCCTTAGCCTCCGGATTCTATGTTCTGAACAGTTCAAAGCAGCGAATTTATACTGAGCATTCTAGAACTGGTTTCAAACCCTAAATTCAAGTCCCGTTTTTTTTTTTTCGATCATTCATGTTGACGCCATGATTCCCAACGACGTGAGATCGAGTTAAAGAGTTGTTAGGTAGATGATGTCAAACGCAGGAAAGCATGATGATTCTATAGATGTAAACAAGTTATTTAAAGGGTTAAAAATGTGAAGACAGGGGACCACACATGCCTCTGTGAAACGCTCCACACTGACCAAACCAGTTTATCATAATTATAACTTAATTTACCCAATAGGGCAGCCTGGACTACTGTTTGGACGGGATTGCGATCACAAAATTAATCTATCAAAACGTCAAAGATAATACAGATCAATATTCTTAGTAAATACATTTTAACACCAAAATTTCAAAATAAATTATTCTTAACGAATTCCAAAACATTAAGCGTCCTATCACTATATTTTATGGTATGGTATATTGATTATTGTGTTACGTATAACGTTTGAATTTTAGGAAGTTTGTCACATTTTACTTTTAATAGAAGATCCGTTTAAAACTTCTTATTTAAAATAACTGTCTACATTTATTATACCTTATTGATTTTGAATATAACGTCATATATTTGTTTAATCTAAAAGTGTCTTCAAATTCGAAGTTTATGCAATATAATAATAACACCACAATAATCAAGTTTGAGTTTCTGTAGGCTAAAATAATTTAATGTTTTTGTTAACAACAATTATACAATTCAAATTGTCATGCACTGACATGTCATGTAATTTAACAATATCTGACAAACCTAATTAAATATAAGAAAAACGTATCTTATAGATATATCTGCATTGTTAGGGAAACGTTTTTTAAGACAAGAATATATAATCATAGTTCAGGAAATATTTAAATTTGTAAGAATGTTAAAACATTTATAAAATCAAATATACTGTACATGTTGGTCATCTATGGGTTTGTTGTTAAATATATAAGGTAATACAGCAAATATTTGTGCCAATGTATTCAAGTTTTTTTAGTTGAGAGGGTTTTCATTCGAATACTACATAAAAGTGCAAACTTTATTAAACTCTCAATATATAAATGAAATGTTTACTACATAAAGACAAATTTTGCAGTTTGCTCCACCTTGTGAATGCACTTTTTAAATTAAAAAGCCTCTTAATATGTTGATTTCACAGCACTTACATACATGTAGGTTAACATCCTAAATTGGCATTAAGAACATTGAAACAAGCTAAATCCTCTTGAAAACACACAGGGCATGATTGGCTTTCTGTGGAATCGTTTAATGAATGTCCTCTTTTAAATGCCCCCCCAAACCCACACACACACACACACACACACACACACACACACACACACATAACACACGCACACACACACACACTCTCTCTCTCTCTCTCTCTCTCTCTCTCTCTCTCTCTCTCTCTCTCTCTCTCTCTCTCTCTCTCTCTCTCTCTCTCTCTCTCTCACACACACACACACACACACACACACACACATACACAGCCCACCCTGCCCTGATTGATGTAGTATAGTCTGTGAGTTATCTAACGGCGGTCAGGTCAGAGGTCAGATGAGCTGGATCCCCTATCATTAGACGTGGCCTATAGGCCCTCTGGTGCAGAGACCCACCCCTAAAAGGACCCCAGCACCAGTCTCCTTTCCCCCCTGCCTACCGCTAAACAAAGAACCCTCTCCATTATTTAGATTTTAGTGTTGTTTTCTAAATTGAAAGAGAGGCTTCTCCATGATGGATCTGCTGACTCTGAAGGTGGGCTGTGTTTTCAGGGCTCTACGTTCCTCCAACTCCTAGTGATCGATCCTTACACTTTAAATATCAGCTCCCCTTCAGCCTGTCACTCAGCCTTCAGACACAGAGCAGAGTCACTCTCTAAAGTTTCAAGTGCTTATAAAAAATAAAAAAAAATCTTTACTTAAGTTAAAACAAGACTCTTTTCTAGCAAAGCTAAAGAAAAACTTACCAACAAAAAATACATATTGTTTTAGCAGTGTCCTAAGTTTAATCCTTTGTGTGAAGGTCACTGGCCCACTATTCGAAGGCCAGAACATGAGATCAGAAAGCCCACAATTCTCACGTGAGGCTATACAGCCATGCAGGTCACAAAACGTCCTTTTTGTGTTGTGTATTACATGAGCCTTAAGGATGTGTCTCTCTGTGAGTGTGTGTGAGTGAGAGAGAGACAGAAATTAGTTTGTGTCTGGCTCAGAGGAATGGAGAAAGATTCCCGACTGTCTGTCACAACCCCTTCCTCACTGGTCAACCAGGTCAAAGGTCACTGGTCGCCGTGGCTAGAGATCTCTGTTCAAACAACTCTGGAATGCCAGGTCGAGACGAGGAGAAGAGAGGAGGAGGGGGTGGGGAATCCACAGAGAGGGGAGAGGGGTGGGGGATGGTGGGAGGGGGAGAGGAGAGGGGGATGGTGGGAGAGGGAGCAATCAGAGGTCTCAACCAGAAAGGAATCAATACCTTACTGAGGGACATGGAGAAGATCAGTGCAAGATGGAGGACGAGCAGTAAGAGCTACGCTGAGGTCATGTTATGAAACCCTCTCTCTCTCTCTACCTCTCTCTCTCTCTCTCTCTCTCTCTCTCTCTCTCTCTCTCTCTCTCTCTCTCTCTCTCTCTCTCTCTCTCTCTCTCTCTCTCTCTCTCTCTCTCTCTCTCTCTCTCTCTCTCTCCTCTCTCTCTCTCTCTCTCTCTCTCTCTCTCTCTTTCTACATCTCGCTCTTTCTATGTCTTTCTGTATCTCTCTCTCTGTTATAAGGTCTAAAGATTTATACATAGAGAATATTACAGATTTCACCTACAAGCTGTTTATGAGAGCAAAGGTTTGTGTATCGTATATTTACATTTCCAATCAGATTTTTTATAATAAGATTTTACTGTATTATAAGCATGCTTAGCTAATAACAGCGCTCATGAATAGAGAATATGCTGTTGGAAATTATCAGAAGCCATCCGAACTCAAAATGAGATACAATATCTGTACACAGTGTAAATACTAGAACAACAAGGACATTTTCTGTTTTTCTGTCAAAGACGCTTGTCCAGGTGTATTGATGTCTATCGGTGACTACGAGATTGAACACACGAGTTCAAACCTTTTCCTTGGGCTTTCTCACTGTCCAGAACGTTCTTCCGAGACCGTCAAAACGACTGTGTTTGACACTGAAGAAAATAAGCCAAACTACCCTAAACTGACCAGCTGAATCCTCCTTACAACCAGCTGAACATGTCCATGCCTGAACCTCTGGTGGAACCTCTGGTGGAAGCTCTGGTGGAAGCTCTGGTGGAACCTCTGGTGGAACCTCTGGTGGAAGCTTTCTGGAACAGAGTTCACGGCTGCTTTGGTTTGTTGAACTAGAAAGTCTCACTGTCACCCAAACGGTCAGCGATCATATTTGAATGGCGGCCTGGTGGTGGGAATGGAATTCTAGGGTCTGGGCCTTCAGGCGACCCCCTCTGTCAGATAGGTGCCACAATCTATACCCTGACGATGGAATGTCAGCCTGCTACACCGCTGGACAGCCCTGTGCTGTAGGAGCAACTCCGACAACCACATCCCCTTCCCACCCGACAGCAGTCCGCTGAGGAGGAAGAGCAAGGAGAACCACGCAGGAGAAGAAGAACGATGATGATGATGATGATGAGAAGAAGCGAGAGACGAAGGGTAAAGAGAAAAAGGAGGGCTTCTAGGGGGACGATTCCAGGAAGAGAAGTGGGTGGATTTTTCATATCATTTAATTTTATTACTGCTTTGTTACGGTCACAACTTGAATAAGAGGATTCTGATCATTAGTCGTGTAGCTTAATACAAAGAGGGCATGGTTTTACAAAGCTGAAGGCTATGAGTCGCCCTTACTAAAGATGTCTTCCCTCACCTCACAGTATGGAAAGTCCCCGTGAATAGAAGCATCCACCAAATCTGCATAATGCGTCTGACAGGAACAATTTATCTGGAATTGAAAGTACTTGTAAAAGGCTTTTGTATCTTTACTGGAGATTAATTTATAATTTCTAAGAGTCATAAGTGCAAGTTTGATTTTTTAATTCCTATGTAGGAATAGAATAGTATTAGAAACATATTCTTTCACATCTTTCAACAGTATTTCATGTGTTCACATGGACGATGACATGAACAGTTATGAAACAGATTCACGGATGTTCTTACGGTTTGTCCATTTAAGTGCTGTCTGTTTTGTACAACAATAAGAACCACAACCAAAGGTATCCTTCTTACAGTGTTTACATCTTTATTCACCTCCAAGCGGTTTCCAGGAGGGGCCAACCACTTGGTCCGAGGGTAACCAAACAACAGGCGTGTGATGACAACAGGCGTGTGAAGGGGTTGCTGTGTTGACAGTCACTTTGCTTCCAGCTTCCCAGAGAAAGACTGAGAGAAAAGATGAGGGGTATCAGCGGAGTCAGCAACCAGGATTCAATACATTCTCTAGTTCACATTCATACCTGTCTCAATCTTCTTATTGTGTGAGCAAGGCTATCCGGCACACACACACTTGAACACACACACATACACATGTACACATGCACACATATACACACACACACACACACACACACACACACACACACGCACACACACACACAAACAGAAATGCACACAGAGAAACTCAGCACTTCACTCAGATTGCCGCTGTGCATGAAATGATTTCTGTAACAAATTGACTGTAAAAATCCTCCAATCCTTTTCAAAAGCTTTGAGGAGCATTCTGGTATCAGTTTTGTGTGCGTGTGTGCGTGTGTGTGTGTGTGTGTGTGTGTGTGTGTGTGTGTGCAGGTGTGTGTGTGTGTGTGTGTGTGTGTGTGTGTGTGTGTGTGTGTGTCATTCCGGAAGAATCCAGAGCAGGCCGAGGAGGAGGAAAAAACAGGGGGAACAGGTTGTCATAGCAACGGCACCTGCCTCGGAGATCTCTCTCGTTGCAAAATGTACAGCAGGAAAATGGTGCAGCCTACATAAAAGGCCAACACATATGACATACGCTGTGGACTCTATACGTTCTACGTCTTTGTGTGTAATATGTTCAAATATACATATGTATTCATATGGTAGTTTGTGTGTAATATGTTCAAATATACACGTGTATTCATATGGTAGTTTGTGTGTAGCGTGTATTTCCTTTCACAGCATGTCCGAGTGGCCTCTCAAAGATGTTACAGCAGCTTGCTCCTCTCAGCAGCTTCCTTCCAGTAAAGTCAACCATCCCAGAGGATGATTAGCATGCATCTGCTTCGACCTGCTGCCTCCTTTGCTGCTGCTGCCTCTGCTGCTGCTGCCTTTGCTGCCTCTGCTGCTGCTGGCTGATTGAGCAGAGTGGCTGGGATGCATTTAATTGATCACCCATTTTTAAGGGCCGGGGGGTTGGGGATGGAGGGAGGGGGTGTTAAAGGAGAAAGCCTGTGAGCCGCCCCCTCCTCTCTCCACCATCTGCCCAGAGGTCAGCTATCCTATCACCATCCCAAAAGACCTCGGCAGACCCCCCACACCCCCTGCCTGCTCCTAACACCCTCCCCCATCCCCTCACAGCCGCCCCCTCTCCCCCAAGGCCCCCCTCATCCTTACTCACCATCTTTCTGCAATTCTTTCACCGTATTTCCTTTATACCTCAGCCTTCCATCCCATTTCTCTCCCACTGTCTGTCACCCCCCCACCACCAAGCTCCTCTTTTACCTAGCCCCTTTACTCTACCTCACATCTCCCATTCCACTCCTCCTCTTCTCACCTCTCATGTCTTCCCCAAGCCTCCGTTCCCCTCTCTCTGTCATCCCTCACCCTCTCGTCACCTGCTCCCTTCTCTCCTCTCACCCCTAGAGACCCTGGCGACCCTCAGTGTAGAGGGGGGAGGGGGGTGGAGTGACAGGTGGGGGAGGATATGGGGTGAATGAGTTTATATCAGTAATGAGTATTCAGTTATTCTGTTGGACAATAGGCTGTTTCTTTGATTATAAAGGCGCACACAGTCTTTCATATTATTTTTTATGGTTTGGATGATGTTCACTAAAACTGTCAGAACTGACTGGATATCTTGGCATTTATTCCAGTTAAATTACTGTATAAAATGTAATATTCATAGCATGTAAAATATTTTAATGAAAGTGGCAGGAATAACCGGAAATTACATTTCTGTTTTTCCTTGCAGACACGTTTCCATTAAGACATGAAATTATATAGGTTACTAAATGTAAGTGATGTGAAAAGGCTATTCCTACCAATAATATTCATTTAAGGGGTGGAAGGAATAATGAATGCATTGCTCTGGGAATTAGGAGGAAAGGGCTCACAAGCAGCGCAGTTTGGATACTTGGACTCTTGTGCCATCTTATGGTGAATGAAATGAATTACATAAAAATTATTTATAAAATCTATTCATTTTGTTGTAAAATTGGAACTCACAGGATCAAACTGCTCTTTCGACCGTTTACGAAGTTAAACAGGTATAATAACAACCAATTTAATTAATCTTTGTAAATGTGTGTTGTTATTTAACATGCCATACAAGAATCCTCTTGACTGTCAATCGTAACAAATTTGACGTATAGATTAAATGTAACATATTTTGTGTATAGCTAAATACAAAAGTTTATAGCTTATAATAGGGCCTATTGTTTCGGATGCTTTATCAAAAATACAAAAAAGTGAATTATCAGGAAAACGGCTAGTCCCATCAATAGTAGAGTTTGCTGCAGACCGAACCATTAAAATGGTTGCACAGGAAAAGCTTTTCAAACTGTCATGGCCGCCTGTCTATTCAGTTGACAATATATTTTATGCTCAGGTAGTCAAAATATAAATGGATTACACTATTTCGGTTCAAACGTTTGATATTTTTGCTACCACACATACAATGTATTGTAACACTTGCTATTTTAACGAAAAAGTATAACCAGACTTTTTTTAAGTTATCAAACCCTTGCTGTCAAAGAGCAAGTCAGTCAAATAGCTAATAGGCTAACCTATTTTGTCCAAACAAAGATTTGTTTTTTCATCGTGCTTTCAGTAACCAAAAATGAAAACCGTTTTAATGGTAGCGGAGAAGCCTTCGTTGGCTCAGTCAATTGCTAAAATACTTTCCAAAGGTACGTATGTATTTAAGGGTTAACTTTACATTAGGATTTACCTGTCCGAAGTACGTTGTCCGAAGTTGTCAGATTCACATTCACGTAAACTATAGTATATGTGCTGCTAATCTCACTTTAGAGATGTCCATCCATTCCACCCATCCATTTCCCGCCGCTTATCCGGGGAAATATTTATTATAAATAAAATAACACACACGCATAAAATAAATAAAATATATTTCATATTTAAGGGATCTTATTCTTTCGGTCACTACCCTACTTTAGAGATGTGTTTATCACAAATGGAATTGCTGGGTAAACCCTGATAATAACGTGTCAAATTACGTGACAAGTCCCTACCGTTCAACTTGTGTTCAACCTCAAAACATGAACGGTTTTCTGTACAGGGACTAAACTAAAGGCTTGTAGTTACATTTCGTAGGCTTACTCAAAAATGCACAGTATGTAATTTGTGGTGTGCGTGAGCTGTACATAGAGGCACACTTACCAAATGGTTTAATGTAAAATGGGTTTTATTTCTTTACAATGTCAAGCTGTAAGCAGATATTTATTTTCAGACAGTTTTTGTATGTTCAGGCAAACAATTGAAAGATGAAAAGTTTCTATCGAGTGACGCAGTATTTGCTAAGTGGTACCCCATCCCCTCATCCAGATTGGACATGCATACAACTTCGTATTCAAGTATTACATTTTACTCCAAATAAATAAATAACAACCATTTCATTCTCCACTCTAGCTTTTAACTCTGTCTGGCGGTGGCGCATATGCATGCGATCCTGAATTCTTCAAACTCCAGGGTTAGGTGATTACATTTGTTGGTTTTCGACAGGATGGGCATCCTCATAGTGATGGGGACCGTCTCTAGGCTATCGTCACTCACCACCTTGCTACTGCAGGAATGATGAGTCTTGCAGTGGGCTTCATACACTATCTGTGTGTTTACTCCACGAAAAAACTTTGGTCTGGACAAAAATGTTTAAAAAGGCAGAATAAGAAGAGATTGCCGTTTTTTAATATTCATAGTCTATTCAGTGGTTGCTCTATGATCTCAGGATTGAATTGTTTTGAATATTATTGTTGTTGTGATCGTTGCTACTCACGCATAACTCCATGGTGCGATGCTGCGCTCATTGAGACCGTCTTGCAGAACGTCCAACCTTCTCATGTCATCCAGACTGTCAACCAGACGCGGATCAGTGTTGGTGTCATCCACACAAATGTAGCCTTGATTGTTGCCCAGGCAATGCTGCACCACCAGCAGGCACAGGAGAAGGAGACAAAGGGCCTAGTGGGGGAGGAGAGGAGCCACAGCTTAATGTCTCTATGTGAATGCGCCCACAACACTTTAGTCTATTTCCATGCAGAATGTGTTGGATATGCGGTTTGTCACTTGGTCCAAAGCATTTGAGGAGCTGGCTTAGGATTTTTTTTATAATATTTTTTTGTTAAGACGACACACACAAAAACAGCTGTGGCTCTTTACCATCCTCTAACAGACTCGAGCCAGCACAAGGAACGTCCATGTTTTTTCTGAAATTATAAGACATTTTCTCGTCTGGCTGCCTGTCTCTTTGTGTCAATAGGAAACCTAACATTGCAGCTGTCTGTCTGTCTTGAGGTCAGCAGGCAAACATTGCTGGACACTTACCTGTGGTTGCTGCATGATGGGGATCAGGTTGAGAGGGCTGCAGAGGTTATTGGACGGCTCGTAGGAAGGCTGGCTGCTCGTCTCGTGGACTTGATGTCTGGTTGGCTTTTAGCTGGAAGTTATGTTATTAGTGGCTTAGAGTTCTGCTTGCCTGTTTAGCTCCGCAGGTAATGTCTCCCCTCAGTCTCGGAGTCGATATGTGTCCATCAGTGTAATGTGGAGCCATATTTAAGCACTGACGCTGAATGTGCCCCCGGCTATTCGGGGGGGGGGGGGGGGGGGGGGTTGTTCAGGCAGACTCGCTCACTCAGTCAGTCACTCCGTAAGTCCATCCTTGACTGGCCATCACAATGTATTCCCTCAGTAGCATGCGAAGCCTTGAGAAGTGCATCTCGTTATGCTGCCACGTCGCAGCCCCCCCCCCCAGGTGGTACAGAGAGCACCCCTGGATCGAGGACAAGTAGCCTTAGTAACGGGAGGCCTCGTGTTTCCCCATGGATGGAGGACGGGTAACCTTAGTAACGGGAGACCTCGTGTTTCCCCGTGGATGGTGGACGGGTAACCTTAACGGGAGGCCTTAAGTTAACTGTAGTTACTGGGGGAATAGCGCCCTAAGCTTAGATCTTGGAGGGAAATGTTTGACCTATCCAGTTAACTGTAGTTACTGGGGGAATAGCGCCCTAAGCTTAGATCTTGGAGGGAATTGTTTGACTTGTCCAGTTAACTGTAGTTACTGGGGGAATAGCGCCCTAAGCTTAGATCTTGGAGGGAATTGTTTGACTTGTCCAGTTAACTGTAGTTACTGGGGGAATAGCGCCCTAAGCTTAGATCTTGGAGGGAAATGTTTGACTTGTCCAGTTAACTGTAGTTACTGGGGGAATAGCGCCCTAAGCTTAGATCTTGGAGGGAAATGTTTGACCTGTCCAGTTAACTGTAGTTACTGGGGGAATAGCGCCCTAAGCTTAGATCTTGGAGGGAAATGTTTGACTTGTCCAGTTAACTGTAGTTACTGGGGGAATAGCGCCCTAAGCTTAGATCTTGGAGGGAAATGTTTGACTTGTCCAGTTAACTGTAGTTACTGGGGGAATAGCGCCCTAAGCTTAGATCTTGGAGGGAATTGTTTGACCTGTCCAGTTAACTGTAGTTACTGGGGGAATAGCGCCCTAAGCTTATATCTTGGAGGGAATTGTTTGACCTGTCCAGTTAACTGTAGTTACTGGGGGAATGGCGTTCATAGCTTCGACCTTGGAGGGAAATGTTTGACTTGTCCAGTTAACTGTAGTTACTGGGGGAATAGCGTTCATAGCTTCAACCTTGCAGAGGAAACTTTTGAATCTGAGCATTGCGATGTGCTTCATGCAAGTGGAAGTTTGCAGTGACCTTGTAATGTACCGCCTTGCTTCATGCAAAGCACTTTGAATTGCCTAGGTTGATTTAATATGCGATGCTATGCATGTACATGTACATGTGCCTGGCTTTGCCTTGCCTTTTAACATTCTGACATTGGTTGATTTTTGTTCTTTAACTCCAATGTTTATGTAGTTTCCCGACCAACAAGCCGTAGAATGAGGTTGTATCTACTAAAAAGCCAGTGGCTTCCTGTACACACAAACTTTGAGCTTCATAGATTAGTTTGTTTTTTTGTTCCCTGTTTCTCCTAGGAACCTGCACAAGCCGCAAAGGGCTCAACGGAGCATGCTCAGTGCACGAGTACACGGGCAGCTTCCAGGGTCAGAACGTGCGCTTCAAGATGACCTCCGTGTGTGGTCATGTGATGAGCCTGGACTTCATAGGTAGCCCCTGTTATAACCTGCCCCGCCCTGCCATGCCCCGCCCTGCCATGCCCCGCCCTGCCATGCCCCGCCCAGCCATGCCCCGCCCAGCCATGCCCCGCCCCCCCTACATATAATAGTGATAAGGATTATGATGTTTAATGAATTTATATTGATATGCACTGAAGTTAGCATGTTTACTTGGAACTGGGCTGTGCTAGCCCTGCTTAGCTCTACATAGCCCCTACATAGCATTTATTATGCCTACATAGCACTGCTTAGCCCTACGTAGTCCTGCTTAGCCCTGCTTAGCTCTACATAGACCTGCTTAGCCCTGCTTAGCTCTACATAGCCCTGCTTAGCCATACATAGCACTGCTTAGCCCTACATAGCCCTGCTTAGCCATACATAGCCCTGCTTAGCTCTACATAGCCCTGCTTAGCCATACATAGCACTGCTTAGCCCTACATAGCCCTGCGTGATTTTGCAGTGGAAAACCGGATTGTTTTCTCCACGTCTTTGTCTCTCAGGGAAGTACAACAACTGGGACAAAGTGGACCCTGCAGAACTCTTCAGCAAGGCTCCCACTGAGAAGAAGGAGGCCAACCCCAAACTCAACATGGTCAAGTTTCTACAGGTCTGTCTGTCTGTCTGTCTGTCTGTCTCTCTGTCTCTTATTCTACATGTCTACCTGCCTATCTAACTGCCTTCCGGTCGGTCTACCTGTCGGTCTGTCTCTTATTCTAACTGTCTGTCTGTCTGTCTGTCTGTCTGTCTGTCTGGCTGGCTGTTTGTCTCAGTCAGTCAGTGTACCTGCCTCTGCTCGATAGGTTATAGTCAAATCATCCTTAAGGCTGTGTTTTGATGCAGAGCTCTCTCTCTCCCTCTCCCTCCGTCCCTCCCTCCCTCCCTCCCACCCTCCCTCCCTCCCTCCCTCCCTCCGTCCGTCTGTTCCTAGGTGGAGGGTAAAGGCTGTGACTACGTGGTTCTCTGGCTGGACTGTGACAAAGAAGGGGAGAACATCTGTTTTGAGGTGACACCGTGGTTACTATGGCGACGTTGTCGTTCAGCACCAGGGTTTCTCTGCAGGGTGTCTGACACACCCCAGGGCTCCACACTAACATATTACACTGGTCGCTGTGCTGCTACACCCCAGGGCTCCACACTAACATGTTACACTGGTGGCTGTGCTGCTACACCCCAGGGCTCCACACTAACATATTACACTGGTCGCTATGCTGCTACACCCCAGGGCTCCACACTAACATATTACACTGGTCGCTATGCTGCTACACCCCAGGGCTCCACACTAACATATTACACTGGTCGCTATGCTGCTACACCCCAGGGCTCCACACTAACATATTACACTGGTCGCTATGCTGCTACACCCCAGGGCTCCACACTAACATGTTACACTGGTCGCTATGCTGCTACACCCCAGGGCTCCACACTAACATGTTACACTGGTGGCTGTGCTGCTACACCCCAGGGCTCCACACTAACATATTACACTGGTCGCTATGCTGCTACACCCCAGGGCTCCACACTAACATGTTACACTGGTGGCTGTGCTGACACACCCCAGGGCTCCACACTAACATATTACACTGGTCGCTGTGCTGCTACACCCCAGGGCTCCACACTAACATGTTACACTGGTCGCTATGCTGCTACACCCCAGGGCTCCACACTAACATATTACACTGGTCGCTGTGCTGCTACACCCCAGGGCTCCACACTAACATGTTACACTGGTCGCTGTGCTGACACACCCCAGGGCTCCACACTAACATGTTACATTGGTGGCAGTTCTGCTACACCCCAGGGCTCCACACTATCATATTACATTGGTGGCTGACAGTACAGGCTTGTTAATTAAGGGAGAGATGATCCCATATAGACTTGGCACTAGGCTGTCTCTCCAGCTATCGCTCCGGTCTAATTTGTTTCATCTAAATGATTGGTTGAGGATCCTGAGACTTTGTTCCTTCCTGGTTAGAGGTTGGAGGCGTGGTTAGGGTTAGGTTGTGTAATCTAGCTAGGTGTTTTAAGTGTGTTCCTTCCTGGTTAGAGGTTCGAGGCGTGGTTAGGGTTAGGTTGTGTAATCTAGCTAGGTGTTTAAGTGTGTTCCTTCCTGGTTAGAGGTTGGAGGCGTGGTTAGGGTTAGGTTGTGTAATCTAGCTAGGTGTTTAAGTGTGTTCCATCCAGGTTAGAGGTTCTAGGCGTGGTTAGGGTTAGGTTGTGTAATCTAGCTAGGTGTTTAAGTGTGTTCCATCCAGGTTAGAGGTTCTAGGCGTGGTTAGGGTTAGGTTGTGTAATCTAGCTAGGTGTTTAAGTGTGTTCCTTCCTGGTTAGAGGTTGGAGGCGTGGTTAGGGTTAGGTTGTGTAATCTAGCTAGGTGTTTAAGTGTTTGGGGGAAGATCGTGCTCCTCCCTGTTTGCATGTTCTAGCCGTGGTTAAGGTTAGGTTGTTTGATGTGTAAGCGTTTGGGTTCCTGTGTTTCCAGGTTCTGGATGCGGTCCAGCCCGTAATGAGCAGACCCTACGGCGGGGAACGGACCGTGTTCCGGGCCAAGTTCAGCTCCATCACCGACACGGACATCTTTAGCGCCATGAACCACCTGGGGGAGCCAAACCGAAATGAAGCGCTCTCGGTAGATGCCAGGCAGGAGCTGGACCTGCGCATCGGCTGTGCCTTCACTAGGTACGTAATAATATAGAACTATAATATGTATAATATACATCAATAAATATATACATCAATATAGAAATATAATATAGATAAATAAATATATACATCAATATAGAACTATAATATGTATAATATAGATAATAAATATATACATCATATAGATAAATAAATATATCAATATAGAACTATAATATGTATAATATACATCAATAAATATATACATCAAGGTAGAAATATAATATAGATAAATAAATATATACATCAATATAGAACTATAATATGTATAATATAGATACATAAATATATACATCGATATAGAACTATAATATGTATAATATACATCAATAAATATATACATCAATATAGAACTAAAATATGTATAATATACATCAATAAATATATCATCAATATAAAACTATAATATGGATAATATACATCAATAAATAGGGCAATAGGGCAGCAACCTGACCCAATATATCACAGTCCAAAAAACATGCAGGTTAATTGGTGACTCTAAATTGCCCGTAGGTGTGAATATAGTTGTTGTCTGTCCCTATATGTCAGCCCTGTATAGATATGGACCCTGTAATATACGGTAAAGTTAATGGATGGATGGACATCAATAAATAAATACATCAATATAGAACTATAATATGGATAATATAGATACATAAATATATACATCAATATAGAAATATAATCTGTATAATATACATCAATAAATATATACATCAATATAGAACTATAATATGGATAATATAGATAAATATATACAATGGCTGTGCCTTCACTAGGTACGTAATAATATAGAAATACAATCTGTATAATATAGATAAATAAATATATACTTAACAATATGTAAATATAATATAGATAAATAGTTTGGTCATAAGAATAGCTTGTATTTTAATGTTTATGTTAGTATATTTTCAGATATATCCATTTGAACCAGCAGCTGTTTAGCCTATGAAGCTGTTTATGTGTCACACAGCACCTATAACCTATGAGGAGTCCTAACTATCCATTGATCAACCATGACCCCTGACCCCCCACCCCCATGTCTTTCAGGTTCCAGACGAAGTACTTCCAGGGTAAATACGGTAACCTGGACTCGTCGCTGGTCTCCTTTGGCCCCTGTCAGACCCCTACACTGGGCTTCTGTGTGGAGCGACACGACAAGATCCAGTCCTTCAAACCAGAGACCTACTGGGTTCTACAGGCCAAGGTAGGCCACACCCACTCAGTCTGAGGACCAGTCACAAGTCAAACCACAACAGGCGTTGTTTACAGAGAGTTGCCTTCAATGAAGTGTGAGGTGTGTGTGTGTGTGTGTGTGTGTGTGTGTGTGTGTGTGTGTGTGTGTGTGTGTGTGTGTGTGTGTGTGTGTGTGTGTGTGTGTGTGTGTGTGTGTGTGTGTGTGTGTGTGTGTGTGTGTGTGTGTGTGTGTGTGTGTGCGCGCGTCTCTCTGTGTGTGTGTGTGTGTGTGTGTGTGTGTAGGTGTTCCGGGGGAAGGACACCCCTCTGTCGTTGGACTGGGACAGAGGGAGGGTGTTTGACCGTGATGTAGGACAGATGTTTGTCAACATGACCAAAACATGCAGAGACGCTCAGGTAAGAAAAGGACCATTCTTTAGCACTCGCCGTCACACAGTTTTTAGTTTGTCACTTTAAGACGAGCGACTGGAACGCTTAGCAGGTTTTTGGTTAAAGCCTGTCGTTTTCTCCTCCCACCTCTAGGTGGAGTCAGTGAGTAAGAAGGAGAAGGCCAAGCAAAGGCCCCAGGCTCTCAACACGGTGGAGATGCTGCGCGTGGCTAGTTCTTCTCTAGGTGAGACCGTTTAGAGATTAACCACGGTAGAGTCCGCTGACTGCAGTAGAAACCATTAACTACAGTAGAGACCTTTAACTAATGTAGAGACCGTTAACTAGAGTCAATAAACTACAGTAGAGACCATTAACTAATGTAGAGACCGTTAACTAAAGTCCATAAACTACAGTAGAAACCAATAACTACTGTAGAGACCATTAACTACAGTAGAGACCATTAACTACAGTAGAGACCATTAACTACAGTAAAGACTGTTGACTACAGTAGAGACCGTTAACTACAGTAGAGACCATTAACTACAGTAAAGACCATTGACTACAGTAGAGACCATTAACTACAGTAGAGACCGTTAATTACAGTAGAGACCGTTAACTGCGGTAGAGACAGTTGACTTCAAGAAGTTTGCAGTAACATTTAGTTGTTTTTTTTTAAGATGGATTTTTAGTTGATCGTTTAGTTACGTCCAAAGAAATGGTGTTTTAGGTGTTTGGTCACTCTTACATCCGCTGTAGCTAGGATTTTCCTTTAGCTCCGCTCTAAGTACAATGTTTTGGGGAAGTTTGTTAGCTAGTTAGATTTTCTACCTTTCTTTGAACTCTATGGTTTGTCATAATTATGCGGCATAGTTGTTATACATATATATTGTTGTACAAGGTTGCATTTTTATTTATACAGTTGACGTCAATGGTCGACCAATTAGCATTTAATGGTTTTGGTGGTTGTGAGTAGAATATGAACAGGACCTTCAACCAGACTCTGAGCAGCTGGGACATTAGGATAATTGATGAGCAGCTAGGACATTATGATAATTGATGAGTAGCTGGGACATTATGATAATTGATGAGTAGCTGGGACATTATGATAATTGATTCTGTTGAACACACGCGTCCAGCTCTCCAACAGAGTGATGTCATGCAGGAAGTAACATTCTGTAAGCTGTGATACTGTCTGACTCTTCTTTTAACATACTTCTGTAGCACAATCATTTTGATTGGTCTACATGTTGTACTTCTATAACACAGGCATTTTGATTGGTCTACATGTTGTACTTCTATAACACAAGCATTTTGATTGGTCTACATGTTGTACTTCTATAACACAAGCATTTTGATTGGTCTACATGTTGTACTTCTATAACACAAGCATTTTGATTGGTCTACATGTTATACTTCTATAACACAAGTATTTAGATTGGTCTACATGTTATACTTCTATAACACAAGTATTTAGATTGGTCTACATGTTGTACTTCTATAACACAAGCATTTTGATTGGTCTACATGTTATACTTCTATAACACAAGTATTTAGATTGGTCTACGTGTTATACTTCTATCACACAAGTATTTAGATTGGTCTACATGGTTTTTAGTTGTAAAAGCATTTAAATTGTTCAAGTCATAACTATGTTATAAATTATTTTATAAAGTTTTTTTTTTTTTAAGCCCTGATAAGTCCTGTACCAGTAACGGTTTGTGGTGTCTGATTAAGCAGTGAGGTGTGTGTTTGTGTTGTGAGGTATGGGACCGCAGCACACCATGCAGATAGCAGAGCGGCTGTACATCCAGGGGTACATCAGCTACCCTCGCACAGAAACAACCAACTACCCTGAAAACTTTGACCTGAAGGGAGCGCTGAGGCAGCAGGCCAACAACCCCTTCTGGGCTCAGGAGGTACACACACACACACACACACACACACTAACAAAAATACACACACACACACACTAACATAAATACACGTACACATACACACACACACACACACACACACACACTCACACTCACATACAGTATATCTACTGAGGAGAATCCCATTGAGTAACAGTGGAGAGCAGTAAAGTAACAGTAGAGAACAGTACAGCACAGTAGAGTACAGTACAGCACAGTAGAGAACAGTAGAGTAGAGAACAGTGCAGCACAGTAGAGTACAGTAGAGAACAGTGCAGCACAGTGGAGTACAGTACAGCACAGTAGAGTACAGTACAGCACAGTAGAGAACAGTACAGCACAGTAGAGAGCAGTACAGTACAGCACAGTAGAGAGCAGTACAGTAGAGGACAGTACAGCACAGTAGAGAACAGTTCAGTACTCTATCTCTCTGTCTGTCAGGTGAAGGCAGTAGAGTACAGTGGTGTGCAGTACAGCACAGTAGAGAACAGTACAGTACAGCACAGTAGAGACCAGTAAAGCACAGTAGCGACAGCACAGTAGAGAACAGTACAGCACAGTAGAGACAGCACAGTAGAGAACAGGACAGCACAGTAGAGAACAGTACAGCACAGTAGGCCAGCACAGTAGAGAACAGGACAGCACAGTAGAGACAGCACAGTAGAGAACAGTACAGCACAGTAGAGAACAGGACAGCACAGTAGAGAACAGTACAGCACAGTAGGCCAGCACAGTAGAGAACAAGACAGCACAGTAGAGACAGCACAGTAGAGAACAGTACAGCACAGTAGAGACAGCACAGTAGAGAACAGGACAGCACAGTAGTGTAAACAGTACAGCACTGTAGAGAGCAGTGCAGTACTCTATGTGTCTCTGTCTGTCAGGTGAAGGCAGTAGAGTACAGTATAGAGCAGTGTAGTAGAGAGCAGCACAGTACTCTATCTCTCTCTGTCTGTCAGGTGAAGGCAGTAGAGACAGCACAGTAGAGAACAGTACAGTAGAGAGCAGTACTCTATGTGTCTCTGTCTGTCAGGTGAAGGCTCTGCTGTCTGAGGGTCTGAACCGACCCAGGAAAGGTTCTGACGCGGGGGACCACCCGCCCATCACCCCCATGAGGGCCGCCTCCGAGGGGGAGCTAGGTGTGTGTGTCTGTGTGTCTGTCTGTCTGTATTTATGTTTTTATGTATTTATGTTTTTATGTATTTATGTAATTAATTATAGTGTTGTGCACCTGTGTGAAATTTCTACATTATAGTGAAATAACAAAATTCTAAATGATTATATTATCTGAAAGAAATGTCCCTTTAGCTCACTGACCTCTGACTTCCTGTTTCTGACGGTGCTACAGGAAGTGACGGCTGGCGGCTGTACGAGTACATCACGCGTCACTTCATCGCCACGGTGATGCAGGACTGTAAATACCTGCAGACCACCATCCAGTTCTCCATCGGCACCGAGGGCTTCTCCTGCAGCGGAAAGACACTCATATCACCTGGTAAGGTCTGACCCATCGTTTGATCAGGTCTGAGCCATCGTTTGATCAGGTCTGAGCCATCGTTTGATCAGGTCTGACCCATCGATTGATCAGGTCTGATGTCAAGACACTCATATCACCTGGTAAGGTCTGACCCATCGATTTATCAGGTCTGACCGATCGTTTGATCAGGTCTGGGCCATCGTTTGATCAGGTCTGACCCATCGTTTGATCAGGTCTGATGTAAAGATACTCATATCACCTGGTAAGGTCTGACCCATCGTTTGATCAGGTCTGAGCCCTGTTTGATCAGGTCTGAGCCATCGTTTGATCAAGTCTGACCCATCGATTGATCAGGTCTGATGTCAAGACACTCATATCACCTGGTAAGGTCTGACCCATCGATTTATCAGGTCTGACCGATCGTTTGATCAGGTCTGGGCCATCGTTTGATCAGGTCTGACCCATCGTTTGATCAGGTCTGATGTAAAGATACTCATATCACCTGGTAAGGTCTGAGCCATCGTTTGATCAGGTCTGAGCCATCGTTTGATCAGGTCCGACCCATCGTTTGATTAAGTCTGACACATGTAACCACTGTCATCAGCCCTGTCTCCTAGTCTTAATGTGGGGTTGACCCCTCTCTCTGTAGGGTTCACAGAGGTCATGCCCTGTCTCCTAGTCTTAATGTGGGGTTGACCCCTCTCTCTGTAGGGTTCACGGAGGTCATGCCCTGTCTCCTAGTCTTAATGTGGGGTTGACCCCTCTCTCTGTAGGGTTCACGGAGGTCATCAGCCCTGTCTCCTAGTCTTAATGTGGGGTTGACCCCTCTCTCTGTAGGGTTCACGGAGGTCATGCCCTGTCTCCTAGTCTTAATGTGGGGTTGACCCCTCTCTCTGTAGGGTTCACAGAGGTCATGCCCTGTCTCCTAGTCTTAATGTGGGGTTGACCCCTCTCTCTGTAGGGTTCACGGAGGTCATGCCCTGTCTCCTAGTCTTAATGTGGGGTTGACCCCTCTCTCTGTAGGGTTCACAGAGGTCATGCCCTGTCTCCTAGTCTTAATGTGGGGTTGACCCCTCTCTCTGTAGGGTTCACAGAGGTCATGCCCTGTCTCCTAGTCTTAATGTGGGGTTGACCCCTCTCTCTGTAGGGTTCACGGAGGTCATGCCCTGTCTCCTAGTCTTAATGTGGGGTTGACCCCTCTCTCTGTAGGGTTCACAGAGGTCATGCCCTGTCTCCTAGTCTTAATGTGGGGTTGACCCCTCTCTCTGTAGGGTTCACGGAGGTCATGCCCTGTCTCCTAGTCTTAATGTGGGGTTGACCCCTCTCTCTGTAGGGTTCACGGAGGTCATGCCCTGTCTCCTAGTCTTAATGTGGGGTTGACCCCTCTCTCTGTAGGGTTCACGGAGGTCATGCCCTGTCTCCTAGTCTTAATGTGGGGTTGACCCCTCTCTCTGTAGGGTTCACGGAGGTCATGCCCTGTCTCCTAGTCTTAATGTGGGGTTGACCCCTCTCTCTGTAGGGTTCACGGAGGTCATGCCCTGTCTCCTAGTCTTAATGTGTGGTTGACCCCTCTCTCTGTAGGGTTCACAGAGGTCATGCCCTGTCTCCTAGTCTTAATGTGGGGTTGACCCCTCTCTCTGTAGGGTTCACGGAGGTCATGCCCTGGCAGGGGATCCCTCTGGAGGAGGCCATGCCAGTGTGTGAGAGAGGAGACATTTACACGCTGGAGGAGATCAAACTGCTGGAGAAACAGACCTGTCCTCCAGACTACCTCACCGAGGCCGAGCTCATCACCCTCATGGAGAAACACGGCATAGGTCTGTGTGTGTGTGTGTGTGTGTGTGTGTGTGTGTGTGTGTTTCTCTGTGTGTGTTTATTACCCTGATGGAGAAACACGGCATAGGTGTGTGTGTGTGTGTGTGTGTGTGTGTTTATTACCCTGATGGAGAAACATGGTATAGGTCTGTGTGTGTGTGTGTGTGTGTGTGTCATCTCTTATTTGTTGTTATATTGTAGGTAAATATGTTACTTGGTTTTTATTATATTGCAGGTTAATATGTTATTTGTTGTTATTATAAGGTAAGTGTGTATGTTGTATGTCGTTATATTGTAGGTTAATATGTTATTTGTTGTTATTATTTTGAAGGTACTGACGCCAGCATCCCAGTACACATCAACAACATCTGTCAGAGGAACTACGTCACCGTGGAGAATGGACGCAAGCTACAGCCCACTAATCTAGGAATCGTGCTGGTGCACGGCTACTACAAGACAGGTGTGTGTGTGTGTGTGTGTGTGTGTGTGTGTCTTCTGGCTGTGCACACTGTATCTTCATACCAACGTGTGTGTGTGTGTGTGTGTGTGTGTGTGTGTGTGTGTGTGTCTTTTGGCTGTGCACAGTGTATCTTCATACAAACATGAGTGTGTGTGTGTGTGTGTGTGTGTGTGTCTTCTGGCTGTGCACACTGTATCTTCATACCAACGTGCGTGTGTGTGTCTTTTGGCTGTGCACAGTGTAGCTTCATACCAACGTGTGTGTGTGTGTGTGTGCGCATGCGCAGCCTTAATATCCTCATACACGTGTGTGTGTGTGTGTGTGTGTGTGTGTGTTTGTTTGTGTGCGCATGCGCAGCCTTAATATCCTCATACACGTGTGTGTTTGACAGACAGGGACTTTACAGGGCACTCACTGTGTGTCTTCGTGCGTGCGTGCGTGCGTGCGTGCGTGCGTGCGTGTGTGTGTGTCCCCTCCAGACGCGGAGCTGGTCCTCCCTACTATCCGCTCGGCAGTGGAGAAGCAGCTGACGCTCATCGCTCTGGGCAAGGCTGACTTCCAACAGGTCCTCCAACACACCCTGGACATCTTCAAGAGGAAGTTCCACTACTTTTACGACTCCATCGCCAGTGAGTCATGTTCACAGTGCCCTCTATGGGAGGGAGGGGAAGGAGGAAGGGAGGGGAAGGAGGGAGGGAGGGGAAGGACAGGAAGTTCCTCTTCTTCTACGTCACACCCACAGAGAGGGGCTCGTCTCCCTCTCTACCTGTCTACCTGCCTCTGTCTGTCTGTCTGTCTGTCTGTCTCTCTGCCTGTCTGCCTGTCTGTCTGGGCCTACCTGTCTCTCTCTCTCTCACTGTCTGTCTGTCTGTCTGTCTGGGCCTACCTGTCTCTCTCTCATTGTCTGTCTGTCTGTCTGGCTCTCACTGTGTGTGTGTGTCTTCAGGTATGGATGAGCTGATGGAGGTGTCTCTCTCTCACTGTCTGTCTGTGTGTCTGTCTTCAGGTATGGATGAGCTGATGGAGGTGTCTTTCTCTCCCATCGCAGCCTCAGGGAAGCCTCTGTCTCGCTGTGGGAAGTGTCACCGCTTCATGAAGTACATCCAGGTACATCCACACTCAGAAAACAGCCCTAATAGCAGGACCAGACCTAATACAAACTATAGGTAGGCAGGACAAACGCGTTTTCAGTTTTATTTTTAAATCAAGTGATTAAACTGAGAATGCTCCGAATTTATGTTACTTACTAAACGTTTATTAATAAAAACAAATTCATAAATTATAAGTTTTTCTAAAAGTGACGGTTTTAGTGTCGAAAAAGGTTTTTAATTTTACTGAGTTGATACTTCCTTGTAGCCAAGCGCCGTTGTGAAAAGGCTCAAACCTCCTATGGACAACTTTGACATCAGTTTACTTCTTTATCGTGGGACAAATAATGGATATGTTGCTACAAATACTTAAAAAAACTCACGGCCTTTACAGTTGTATGGTCGTTTATTAAGGCTACAATATTAAAAACGTGTGCTCTGCAAACCGCGAACATGTCATCATCTTAGCTTTTTCAGGACGCGGTCCTAAACAACAAAAATGATGGCTCCAAATGACAGCCTACTGCTTGCAATTGCATTTGTACACAATGATCAGTGCCAGATAATCACCGTGTCGAAAATACATTTCAGTCAGAACTATCTCCGTAAAATATAGATCCCATTGCAAGGTCATTGCTCAACATTATTTGTACATAATCAGTTTATTTAGCCTATAAAGCTGCAATTAACAGGCATATTCTCACGTTGAAATACGTTTTCCTTGCCTCCCCTCAGTTCTCGCCCATTCGTGCGTACAAGTCACCACTCTCTACCCAACAAACTCCTATATTATAGGCCTATATTTCATTTATAAAGACTGATGATCTTGTATTGTATAGATCTTGTATTTTTAGCTGCCTACGAGTAGCCGATCTGCTCATTTCTGCAGTCTGCTCTGCACACCTAAACGAGACAATAAACCATCTGACTAATACATTTGTTTTTTTTTGAGGCACTGATTTTTCATGTACGCATCCGGGGTCACAAATACTGGACATGCCACTCAATGCAATCTTTAAGGAAACCAACATACAGGACATACAGGAAAACAAAAGATGAAAGGACAGGTCCAGATTTTCCCACGGCAATTGATATGATACCTCAAACTCTTATCATGCATAGTTCTTCATTAGCAGAAGTATTTTAAATATGAAAAGTTTTTCAAATCTGCTAGGATCATTAATATATTCTCAGGCTTGATAGGCCTACTTAAAATTTCCCCTTTCAAGAATGCAACAACTAGGTTTCCTTTTTTCTTGGTACCGATCACTACACTGGTATCACTTACATTCACAATCAATCAGCATAGCTAAAGTTAAAATTTAATGTGTTGTAGGCCTATGTAATAGTAGCCAAACTGACTGACATAACTATACATAAAACAATGACAATATGTCTCGCTTTTTGGATTTCAATCAACGCGACTGAAATCTAAACAGAAACTTGCTAGCAAGCTATAGTAGAGAATGACGTCTGTTTTACCGCTGTCCTGACGAAGTGAAGCGGAAGGCAGCAAGGCCTGGAAAACTTTGAGAGAGCGGATCTTTTTTTGCCTTTTGAAAAACGTACACTTTCTTTTTTGCTGAATCTTTTCAAGAGACCTCGGTCTAGTCACAGTTGAAAGGCCACGATGGAACTTTTTGATTAAAGTTAGTAGCGATTCAAGTAAAGTACATGACACATATTTTGAATATATATTTGTTTACCGATTGGTTTGTCCCCGTATGGTCATGTACGGACAGGGGTTTACTTTAAAATGAATCAAAGTTTTACCGTCAAAAATAATGGGAACATCGAGGTATATTCATTTGAAGACAAGGAGTGCTGGACCTTTTCGTGCTCGTTTGAGAAAGAAAAGAGAGCATTACGACCAAGCCCAGCGTTGACCACCACGCAGAGGCATTTTGAAATGCCAAAATTATGTTATTATCTGTAGAATTATGGAAAGCTGGAAATATCAGTGATTGAAGAATATATTCTTAAACCAGTCCATCAATCGTTGGATATTAAATAAACATATATTTTTTATAAACTTCTCAAAGTAGATTTTTTCATACAACAACAAAACCTACGTTCTTTGGAAGCTAACTACAAATTAGCAAGAGATCTATAGATATTAACACATCTGTTATGTGAAGCTAAGTATTACTCTGGAATGACTTAAAAGACTCAGATCAACAAAAACTTTATATTTGTGTTGATTTAAACAGTTTCAAAACGGTACACAGCGCAGGTTTCTTCACGCTGCGTGAATACAGCTGCCGTTGACTACACTGTAGCTGTTGGGTTTGTCTTGCCTACTGTAGGGTCAGGTCATTGCAACTGGTTAAACATCCAAAACAGTGAACTAGTCCTTTAAACACCACAAAGTTCCCCCTGACACTCATAATACTGTATGGATGGGCCAGACAGACAGACAGACAGACAGACAGGTAAACAGACAGGTAAACAGACATACAGGTAAACAGACAGGTAAACAGACAGACAGACAGACAGACAGACAGGCTAGCAGACAGACAGACAGACAGACAGGCTAGCAGACAGGTAAACAGACATACAGGTAAACAGACAGGTAAACAGACATACAGGTAAACAGACAGGTAAACAGACATACAGGTAAACAGACAGGTAAACAGACAGACAGACAGTGGAAGTCCTTTACTTTTTATGGCATGACGGCATTTCTCAGTACGAGACTTTGTGAGACACACACACACACACACGGGGTTGTGGAGTGTGGATATGACGCACCACAGGGTGCCCCCCCCCCCCCCCCCCCCACATGCTGGTGTGTCCTTGGAGCGTTGGTGAGGGACAGAGGAGACCGGGGACGGGGGGGCTCTGAATCGAGGGACTGATGAATCAACCATTATAACTATACTGAGTCATATTCATACGCCTGTGTGTGTGTGTGTGTGTGTGTGTGTGTGTGTGTGTGTGTGTGTGTGTGTGTGTGTGTGTGTGTGTGTGTGTGTGTGTGTGTGTGTGTGTGTGTGTGTGTGTGTGTGTGTGTGTGTGTTGTGTGTGTGTGTGTGGGGGTGGGTGGGGGTGGGTGGGGGTGGGTGGCAGGCAGAGAGGCTGAATGATAATGTTTAGTCCACCTATCTGGCGGGACTTTGACAGTGTGTATAGTGTAGGTCAAATACAACCTTTAACTATCTATTGATCAGTTTGGTCTGTCTGTCTGTCTGTCTGACTACATATCTGTCTACCTGTCTGCTTGTCTGTCTGTCTACCTGTCTGTCTGTCTACCTGTCTACCTGTGTAGGCTAAGCCCAGTCGTCTGCACTGCTCCCACTGTGACGAGACGTACAGTCTGCCTCAGAACGGAGCCATAAAGCTGTACAAGGAGCTGCGCTGCCCGCTGGACGACTTTGAGCTGGTGCTCTGGACCTCAGGCTCCCGCGGGAAGAGCTACCCTCTGTGTCCTTACTGCTTCAGCAACCCCCCCTTCAGAGACATGAAGAAAGGTGTGGCTCACATGCACATTGTGACACCAACATTGGACAATTAAATGTTTGATGTGTGTGTGTGTGTGTGTGTGTGTGTGTGTGTGTGTGCGTGTGTGTGAGTGTGAGTGTGTGTTGATGAAGGCTGTTTTTAGTATTGCTTTAAGTATTGTTTTTAGTATTTTAGTATTGTTTTTAGTAATGTTTTTAGTATTTTAGTATTGTTTTTAGTAATGTTTTTAGTATTGCTTTAAGTATTGTTTTTAGTATTTTAGTATTGTTTTTAGTAATGTTTTTAGTATTTTAGTATTGTTTTTAGTAATGTTTTTAGTATTTTATTATTGTTTTTAGTATTTTAGTATTGTTTTTAGTATTGTTTTTAGTATTTTAGTATTGTTTTTAGTATTTTACTATTGATTATGGTTAGTACTCTCTCATTACCAATGCTGCAAACCAAGAGGATTGATTACGCATCATAGAATATATATCTTACATGAACCTTTACTCTCTCTCTCTCTCTCTGTCTCTATCCTTCTCTCTGTTTCTCTATCTTTCTCTCCCTCCCTCTCCCTATCACTCCCTGCCTCCCTCCCTCTACCCCCCTCTCTCTTTCTCCCTCCCTCCCTCCCTTCCTCTATACACCCCCCAACCCCTTTCGCTTCTCTCTCTCTCTGTCTCTCTCTCTCTCTCTCTCTCTCTCTCTCTCTCTCTCTCTCTCTCTCTCTCTCTCTCTCTCTCTCTCTCTCTCTCAGGTATGGGTTGTAATGAGTGCACCTCTCTCTCTCTCTCTCTGTCTCTCTCTCTCTCTCTCAGGTATGGGTTGTAATGAGTAATGAGTGCATCTCTCTCTCTCTCTCTCTCAGGTATGGGTTGTAATGAGTGCACCTCTCTCTCTCTGTCTCTGTCTCTCTCTCTCTCTCTCTCTCTCTCTCTCTCTTTCTCTCTAAGGTATGGGTTGTAATGAGTAATGAGTGCATCCCTCTCTCTCTCTCTCTCTGTCAGGTATGGGTTGTAATGAGTGCATCTCTCTCTCTCTCTGTCAGGTATGGGTTGTAATGAGTGCATCTCTCTCTCTCTCTCTCCCTCTCTCTCTCTCTCTCTCTCTGTCAGGTATGGGTTGTAATGAGTGCATCTCTCTCTCTCTCACTCTGTCAGGTATGGGTTGTAATGAGTGCACCTCTCTCTCTCTCTCTCCCTCTCTCTCTCTCTCTCTCTGTCAGGTATGGGTTGTAATGAGTGCATCTCTCTCTCACTCTGTCAGGTATGGGTTGTAATGAGTGCATCTCTCTCTCTCTCCCTCTCTCTCTCTCTCTCTCTCTGTCAGGTATGGGTTGTAATGAGTGCACCTCTCTCTCTCTCTGTCAGGTATGGGTTGTAATGAGTAATGAGTGCACCTCTCTCTCTCTCTCTCTCTCTGTCAGGTATGGGTTGTAATGAGTGCACCCACCCATCGTGTCAGCACTCCCTGAACGCCCAGGGGATAGGTCAGTGTGTGGAGTGTGAGGGCGGGGTGTTGGTGTTGGACCTGGGCTCCGGCCCAAAGTGGAGGATGGCGTGCAACAAGTGCAACGTGCTGGTGCACTTCTTTGAGCACGCTCACCGCGTGCAGGTACGGAAGAACGGTTGCGCACGATAACACACACATACACACACACTTCTCCAAACACGCTCATCACATCATCACGCACACAACACACCATGACACAGACACTTCTCAACACATGTATCCAATTACACACACTTCTCAACACACGTATCCAATCATTACACACACACACACACACACACACACACACACGCACTTCTCAACACACGTTTCCAATCATTACACACACACACACACACACACACACACACACACACACACACACATGCTTCTCAACATTACACGCTTATCCAATCATTACGCACACAACCCATCATATCTAAACAAAACACACATCACAATAAGAAATCCAAGACAACATTGAATTTACTTGTAGACACACCACTACTTCTGCATACAAACTGAAGAAAACGTGATTTGACACATTTGTGGACTTCATGTAAAAAAAAAAATATATATTTGTTATTATGCAAAAGACTCTATAGTACTATGTTGTACCTTAACATACTACTAGTAACATTTCTAAAATGAATATGCAGACCTACTGATTCTAATAGTGAAAGCTTAACAGCTGAATGCTAACTTGTCATGGAATGAAAGTGATCTTTGTTTTAATCTTTGTTTTAGTTCAACAGTCCCAACTGCAGTTTTTCATCCAGTTCAGTGTTTCTAGAATCAATATGAATAGAAGCGTTGTTCTAAATCCTTCACTTCAGTATTTTAAACACTGTTGTAGATTTAGATTAGTGAAGAAGTCATTTGTTTTTTGTTTGTGTTGGTAATGTGGTGGTGTGGTCTCTGCTGACACTGATGGGTATTGTAGTTTATTTGGCAAATCCGTTAACAGTGTCTTCCTTTCTCTCACGTCCTCTCCCCATCTTTTTTTTTGGTTCCCTTCTTTCTCCTCCCTCTTCCTTAAACCTCCATCCTCCCTGCACCTCCCCTCTAACCCACTCCCACCCACCCTCTCTCTCTCTCTCTCTCTCTCTCTCTCTCTCTCTCTCTTTCTTTCTCTCTCTCTCACTCTTTTTCTCTCCTTGTCTGTCCTCCACCCCACTAGGTGTCGCTGGAGAGCTGTGAACTGTGTGAGGCGTCCCTGGTGGCGGTGGACTTCAACAAGACGCGCACTCCGCTGCCGGACGGAGAGACGCAGCACAGTGGCTGTGTGTTCTGTGACCCCGTGTTCCAGGACCTGGTGGAACTCAAACACGCTGCCATGAAACATCCCAGCATGCACAGGGGCGGGAGGCGAGGTGGGGGGCGGGGCAGGGGGAGGGGCCGCCGTGGAAACCCTAAGAAACCTAAAGACAAAATGGCAGCATTAGCTGCTTACTTTGTATAGGAACTAGCTTTGTATATTTCCTCTCTCTCTTCTTCAGTCGTACCAATATGATATCATGACCAAATAAATATTTTCACGTTTTTGTTTTTTAAACTCAATTTAGTGTTCCTGGTTATTTAATTAGTTTGGTGATGGTGTGCTTGACTGTTGTTGTTTTTTTGGGGGGTTAAATCTAATTTACCCATATACTAAGCATTAATTTGCCAATTTAATTATATATTTTTAAGTTTTCTGGCTACAGACAATGTACTGGGCCATGAATTTTCCTTTACAGTATTTCTGAAGATGTAAGCTATTGCTGAATACTAATTACTGACAATGTTGGATAGAAAAACAGAAAACTACTCAAATCCGTTTTGGGCTTGATATAGGGTAACAAAAACGAGAAAACACTTTATACATTTTTTTTTGCAATTTCTGATCAAGTCATTTATATTCGGACATAACAAGAAATACACAGACCTACTATAGTTAGAATTTAATTTTAACACAGGATGTCGTGCTTGCTCTCGCCGCCGTAATGTAGGATAGAAATTGCGGGACACGGTGAAGAGCTCCTTAAACATAGAAGGCGGGACATTAGGGAAGACAGACATGCACCATGTCCAATAGAATGTCATTGGCCCGAAATTGTGACGGTCTGCGCAGTTCACGCCACGGATATCGGAGTTTGACAGCATGCGCTATTGATGCGAACCACATTTTTCTTGAACAGTGCGGAAAATCAACAAATTATTTGTACTTAGCCAACAGCGTATTTGCATATCCGATATTTATTAAATTAGTAAAACCGAGTTTTGCAACACAAATAGGGAGTCTTTGAACAAGCAAACCACACTTCCATACTTTCTCGAACTCTTTTGTGTCGCGGTTGTAAGGGCGTGTTACTCTGGGACAGGGCATTGGTGTTCTGGACATGGACAGTGCGTATTAACTACTAGTATAAGGTAAGGTAAGTTGCGCATTTTATCTCGTAATCGATTGAAATGGAGAGATACTTGTATTAAAAGAGAGTAGAAGCGAAGTATTTTGTTCACGCACGAGCCTACTATTAGCCCATTGCCTGTCCGCTTTTTGTTTTTTTGGGCTACGAAATAGAAATGTAGGACTACCAACACAATACAGCGGCTGAATATGATTCCTATGAAACAATGTTACCAATAAAACATGCAAGATTTTAAGTGCTGCGGCTGCACATATTTGAAGAATTTTTCAGATGCTTCCACTGCTTGGTGGGAAGTCACTTATATTAAAATATACTACTATCATTGACTAACAATGTCTAACACCTCTCCCTGTCAGTGAACTTCGACCCCTGACCCCCTTGAGGTGAAAGATGAGTAGTTTTGCTGCCCCTGCTGAGGAAGAGCAGGCCAGGGCTTTTCTGAGGAGGTTCCTGGAGGAGTTCCCAGCATCGTTGGGGCCTGATGACCCCTTGCCCATCAGCCCTTCCAGCTGCAAGGTCACTCTGCAAGAGCTGCATGGAGAGAGTCTGGACCTGGGACTCAGACTACTGACCGCTAGGTGAGACTACAGACCTTAGACTAATACTACTGGCCACTGGGTAAGACTACAGACCTTAGCCTACTGGCTGATATGTAAGACTACAGACCTTAGCCTACTGGCTGATAGGTAAGACTACAGACCTTAGACCTGGGATTGAGACTACTGGCTGATAGGTAACACTGTAGGTCTGTTACATCTTAACAAATGTTTTGAGTTAGGGCTGAGCTTAAGACTCCTGGGTAAGAGGACACACTCTGTCCGGGCTTCACGTACAGTAGAGTTTAACGTACTGTAGAGTTTAACGTACAGTATAGATGTCAGACTTAGGCGGTATACGTTTTCATTAGTATCTAATTAGTTTTAGGTCAAGGTAACGCACAAACACACTGTTAAACTAAACAGAACTGTGGAGTTAATACAAACACACTGTTAAACTAAACAGAGCTGTGGAGTTAATACAAACACACTGTTAAACTAAACAGAGCTGTGGAGTTAATACAAACACACTGTCAAACTAAACAGAGCTGTGGAGTTAATACAAACACACTGTAAACTAAACAGAGCTGTGGAGTTAATACAAACACACTGTTAAACTAAACAGAGCTGTGGAGTTAATACAAACACACTGTTAAACTAAACAGAGCTGTGGAGTTAATACAAACACACTGTAAACCCTGAAGGGTGCCGTTCATGTTAACACAAACACACTGTAAACCCTGAAGGGTGCCGTTCATGTTGACACAAACACACTGTAAACCCTGAAGGGAGCCGTTTATGTTAACATAGGTCAGACAATAGTCCTTACACTGAACTGCTGCCTGCTTTATTTTCTCTCCACTGTGTTGCTACTGTGTCTTAGTGCTGTGCTGTGAGGTTCTTCATTCTCTGTGTTTGTGCTGTAGTGAGTGGGTAGGTTCTTGGTTCTCTGTATGTTTGTGCTGTAGTGAGTGGGTAGGTTCTTGGTTCTCTGTATGTTTGTGCTGTAGTGAGTGGGTAGGTTCTTGGTTCTCTGTGTTTGTGCTGTAGTGAGTGGGGAGGTTCTTGGTTCTCTGTATGTTTGTGCTGTAGTGAGTGGGTAGGTTCTTGGTTCTCTGTGTTTGTGCAGTAGTGAGTGGGTAGGTTCTTGGTTCTCTGTGTTTGTGCAGTAGTGACTGGGGAGGTTCTTGGTTCTCTGTGTTTGTGCAGTAGTGAGTGGGTAGGTTCTTGGTTCTCTATATGTTTGTGCTGTAGTGAGTGGGGAGGTTCTTGGTTCTCTGTGTTTGTGTTGTAGTGAGTGGGTAGGTTCTTGGTTCTCTGTGTTTGTGCTGTAGTGAGTGGGGAGGTTCTTGGTTCTCTGTATGCTTGTGTTGTAGTGAGTGAGTAGGTTCTTGGTTCTCTGTGTTTGTGCAGTAGTGAGTGGGTAGGTTCTTGGTTCTCTATATGTTTGTGCTGTAGTGAGTGGGTAGGTTCTTGGTCCCCTGTATGTTTGCCTGCCTGCCTGGCCTAGGGAGAGCCAGCCAGCCAGCCAGCCAGCCAGTCAGCCAGAGGGCTGGTTTGGTTAATGGTGTGCTCATGCAGAGAACATTCATCACATTCCAGAGCGTGCAGCAGCAAGCTGATCCAGCTCCTATCTGTCTGGCCCTGCTCTGGAGGGAGTCGACAGCCTTTACTGCTAGCGCACACACACAAACACACACGGAGGGAGAGGGAGTGGGGGGGCTAAAATAGTCAGCGTGAGAAGGGTTAGACCAAACTGGCATAGCAGAGAGACAGGCAAGGAGTTGGGCAGGCAGGGAGACAGGCAAGGGAGTAAGGCAGGCAGGCAGGCAGAGAGACAGACAGACAGACAGGCAGGCAGGCAGAGAGACAGGCAAGGGGTTGGGCAGGCATGGAGACAGGCAGAGAGACAGGCAAGGGAGTTAGGCAGGAAGGCAGAGAGACAGGCAGGCAGAGAGACAGACAGGCAGGTAGAGAGAGGAGATTCTCTGTAAAAAAAAAAAAAGAAGAGTGGTCATAATTTGAACAGTCAGGAAATTATAAGCTCCATTTTCCCCTGTGTCCTGAAGCCAGGTGTTTACCACTAAACAAACCTTCGTCTGTCTGCCTGTCTCTCTGCCCGCCTGTCTGTCTCTCTGCCCGCCTGTCTCTCTGCCCGCCTGCCTGCCTGCCAGCCTGTCTGTCTGTCTGCGTCCTATCAGAGAAGCCCTCAGGAAACGTGCTTCGAGCCCCTTCCTGTCAGAAAGACCTCATATCCTCTTTAACCATTGTTCTACCCACTTCCTGTTTCTCCCTCCTAAGTGTGATTGGCTCTCCACCCAGACCAACATGGCACAAGTGTGTGTATGTTAATGTTCGTGTTTGAGCGTGTGTGTGTGTGTGTCTTTACATGTGTGTGGCTCTTTTTTTAAATGGCGGAGCCCCACCTCTGGAAAATATATTGATAGATTTGTAATAAATCTATCCTGACATTTATACACAGTCTTTATAACAAGTCTTACACCTGATGTGTTTTGAATCGTAGTCCAAGACAAAGCAGTGGATAGTGCCAAAGCCTGCTTTACAAATCCAATATCCACATTCTGTTCAGTGTAGCTATAAGTAATTATGCGCGCCGTTACCCTGTGCGTGCGTGCGTGCGTGCGTGCGTGCGTGCGTGCGTGCGTGCGTGCGTGCGTGCTGCTATGCGTATCTGAATGTCTGCCTGTGTGGTTTTTGTGTTCAGACACGCCCCCTTATCCCTGGCTGCCTCCATGTCCCACGCTGCCCTATTGAACCTGCTGAAGGACGACCTTTCACCTTTACACTGCCCCCAGGAGGACCACAACCAGGACAAGGAGCAGGAAGTAGTATGTAAGTATTTCCTGTGCTGCTTTGAACATGGTTGTCAGCATGGCTGTACTGGCTAGTGTTTATGTTGTGGCTGATTCAGCTTAGTTACAGGAAGTTGTTATTTTAGAAACAGATAACATTTAATTTGGGTCCAAATACATCGCTGAACCCATAACATCCTTCCAAAGTGATTGCTTGTGATTTTAGTAAAATCTTCATCCGAAATGGCTTGCCCTTGTCGTGTTGGTTTGCCAGTAGCTCAATCTGTGTGTTTGTCTCTAGTGGTCAGACCAGGGACTAACACCGTTGCTGCAAATAGTTTCATCTGTATCTCCTTTGTTTATCTGTTTCTCTGTCTCTCTCTTCCTCTCTTCAGTCTGTCCTCCGCTAATAAATGTTGCCTTTATTCATATAATCTAATGGGCTTTATTTCTTGTTGGATTGATTTTGTAAGGTGACAGGGGAAGTTGGCGCTTTTTAAGAACAGAGCAATGTTGTGTTTTCCATCATCATCAGCACACTGCTATGATGGACATGTGATCTTTTGCCCCTTCCTCCCCAGTGCTCCAATCAGAGCAAAGCCAGCGTCTGTTCATCAACAAGCTCCGAGAGGTGGGCGTGACCTGGCGCCAGAGTCTTCCGCGTCACGTAGGAAGCCCCGCCCCTTCCCCCCTCTGCTCTGTTCACGCCATTCGGAACACTCGGAGGAAGATGGAGGACCGTCATGTGTCGCTGCCGCACTTTAACCAGCTGACAGGTTTAAAGGTATACACACTCCTAATGGTTATTAAGATACCTCTCTAACTGTCTAACCAGTTGACAGGTTTAAAGGTACAAACACACTTAATGGTGATTAAGATACCTCTCTAACTGTCTAACCAGCTGATAAACATTAAGGTATACACCAGGGCTAAACGATTAATCGATTTAAAGTTCGAAATCGAGATTTGAGACAATGCAATTTGCAAAGGCTGCGATTTAAGTTAACTTGTCTAATCAGGGTTTAAACGGTCAATGCTTACAATCGCATGCCATCCTCGTGTGACAGTCATGCTCACCGATCAGAAGTGCCCTGCTGTTCATGTACAAGTCATGCGCAAATCATGCTCACCAATCAGAAGTGGCCTAATTCTACTACATATACGCCAACAAACAACACGAAACCCATACATTTAGCGATTTTTCAAACCCTCCTACTTACTTTTATTCTAAAAGGCAAATAGCAACAAATCTAGCTACCTATTCAGACCATCAAGGAAAATCTGAGAAATCTATTAAATTGTCATTTATTCCCGTGCATTCTGCTCAGAATAATCGCAGGTTAGAGAAGTCAGCTCTCTCTGCTTTCTCCCTCTTACACCGTGCGCAGGCAGCCATTGTTTCAAGCAGGAGGTAATTTACAGAGGTCCTATTTTCGAGATTTGTTTTATTACTTTATTTAACTTTAACAGTGACAGCTTTTGAGATAATTGTTCTCTGTTTGATTGCTCTATGTTCTATGCCAATATTTAAAAAAATACGTATTTATTGTTGAAATCAATTCGTATCTTTTCAGTTTTCATCCTTGCACTTAAAGAAAGTGTAGGTCATATTGTAATGGTATCTCAGGTGGTAATGCTCCATCACGTTTTAAATATATTACACTGTGAATATTGAACTGAAGCTTTACGTAAAAAAAAATATATATCGCAAATCAAATCGCAATTGCAATACCTGTCAGAAAAATCGCAATTAGATATTTTCCCCAAATCGTTCAGCCCAAGTTTACACACACACCTAATGGTTATTAAGATACCTCTCTAACTGTTTAACCAGCTGATAAACATTAAGGTATGCAGTACACACATCTAATGATCATTAAGATACCTCTCTAACTGTGTAACCAGCTGAAAGGTTTAATGGTATAAGCACACCTAATAGAGAGAAGTCTTAATCACCAACTGTGTAACCAGCTGACAGGTTTAAAGGTACAAACACACCTAATGGTGATTAAGACTTCTCTTCTCTAACTGTTTTAACTGCAAGGTTTGGTTTGAAACCTTCTAATGACTTAGGCGTTCAGCAGATGTCACTCTAAGGCTTCATGTAGAGGCATTCATTACAGATTGGAGTGTAGCAGTCCTTAAGGATGCATGTAAACCAGACCTCATTTCTAGTCAACTCTAGACAGCCATGCAAACTTTCTCGTTACAAATAGTAGGCTATAAATCTTACAATTAATAATATGGCTGTTTTATGTTTCTATATAGTGCTCAAATGCAAAGAAATGCCCTTTTACTTTGTCTAAGGCTACAGCGTCATTGTGAGGAGAAAAGCTCATTCCTTTGTGCTCTCTACTGTCCCCTGCAGGACGGAGGCGAGCGGCGGTACTACGCCGTGTTTGACGGGCACGGGGGAGTGGACGCCGCTAACTTCGCCGCCCTCCACCTGCACGTTGCCCTCGGCCAGCAGGGGGCGCTGCAGAGCGACCCGGCTGCCGCCTTTAAGAACGCCTTCACCGCCACAGACGACATGTTCAGGGTCAAGGCCAAGAGAGAGGTGTGACCCCTGAACTATGACCCTTGAACTTCCTTATCCCATGACCTTGGACCCCCGTGAATGGACTGACAGTGGATTAGAGGGATTTAATCAAACACAATTTATGATGTGTGTGTGTGTGTGTGTGTGTGTGTGTGTGTGTGTGTGTGTGTGTGTGTGTGTGTGTGTGTGTGTGTGTGTGTGTGTGTTGGTCGCCAGCGGCTGCGTAGCGGCACAACAGGAGTAGCAGTCCTCCAGGAGGCAGAGCGTCTGACTGTAGCCTGGCTGGGAGACTCTCAGGCCCTGCTGGTGACCCAGGGACACACCGTCACCCTCATGGAGCCCCACAAACCAGACAGAGAGGTAAGAGACACACACACACACACACACACACACACACACACACATGCAGGGACAGACACAAAGAGACACACACACACACACACACACACACACACACACACACACACACACACACACACCGTCACCCTCATGGAGCCCCACAAACCAGACAGAGAGGTAAGACACACATACACACACATCGTACAGGGACACACACACTTGCACGTTCTTGCACGTTCCATTAATGCCAAAACTTTGCCATCGACAAACGCAAAGACAGTTGCATAATTTTGGCATTAATGGTACGCCATGCTTGATTCTCTTTGGTGTGTGTGTGTGTGTGTGCGTGCGTGTGCGTGTGTGTGTGTGTGCGTGTGTGTGATCAGGATGAGAAGCAGAGGATTGAAGACCTAGGAGGCTGCATCACATTCATGGGCTGTTGGAGAGTTAACGGTACCTACGCTGTCTCCAGAGCTATAGGTGAGTCTCGCGCGCACACACACACACACACACACACACTCTACGCACTCTACGCTGTCTCCAGAGCTATAGGTGAGTCTCACACACGCACTCTACGCTGTCTCCAGAGCTATAGGTGAGTCTCACACACACACACACACACACACACACACACACACTCTACGCTGTCTCCAGGGCTATAGGTGAGTCTCACACACACATACACAGAGAGAGAGAGACACACACAGAGAGAGAGACACACACACACACACTCACTCTACGCTGTCTCCAGGGCTATAGGTGAGTCTCACACACACACACACACACACACACACACACACACACTCTACGCTGTCTCCAGGGCTATAGGTGAGTCTCTCACACACACACACACACACACGCACACACACTCTACGCTGTCTCCAGGGCTATAGGTGAGTCTCACACACGCACGCACACACACACACACACACACACAGAGAGAGACATTGGTGCAGAAAGGAAGTGAATGGCGTCCTCTTCCTCCTCCAGGGGACTTTGACCAGAAGCCCTATGTCTCTGGTGAGGCGGACAGCTCCTCCCACACGCTGAGCGGTGAGGAAGACTACATTCTCTTAGCCTGTGATGGCTTCTTCGACGCGGTCAACCCCTCCGAGGTCCCCCAGCTGGTGCTCAGGGCCCTGAGGGGGGCCTGGGCCACTGCCCAGGGGGGCGCTGAGGGGGCAGGGGTGGAGCCGTCGCCCCCCTCAGAGGAGGAAGAGGAGGAGCAGGGTCCGCTGGGGGAAGGCGTGGCCCGGAGGCTGGTGGCCCACGCCAAGGCTGCCGGCTCCAGTGACAACATCACCGTCATGGTGGTCTTCCTCCGCCCGCCGGAGCAGATGCTGCTTTAGGACTACAAGGCCCAGGATGCACCGGGGCACTGAGACAGGAAGCCACACTCTCCAGACTGCAGCAGGGGCAAACCTTCTGGCGGTAAGAGAATGAATAGGACTGCTTCCACCTTCTGCCACTAGATGTCGCTGTTGTCCTGGTGCTCACATAGCGCTCTAACGGACTGAGCCACGCACAGTGTCACAAACAAAACCCAGCGGCCTACAGAGAAGGGGAAAGTGAAAGTTTATTGTCTAGAACAAACCTTCCTGTGTTCCTCGAATAGAACCCATGGGTCTGAAGAGAGGGGGGGCGTGGAAGCGGTCTTTCTTTTCCTAATGTGTTCAATCAGGATTGGCTATTTTTTCTGTTTGTGTAAATCCCAGCCAATGAAATTAGAGGAGCAGGTTAAAAACGTTGCATTGGGATTGGCTACACCAGAAAACATACTTCCTCCTTACATCCCCTCTAATAAGCTCTAATGTATAAATGTTTTATAGAGGATTGGACTTTTGAAAGAAATGCCAGCCCTCACATCTGTTACTAGTCCATGGAAATAGTTGAGTCATACTTTTACCTCCCAGCTGGGTCACACAATGACTCAGCATTAATATTCCAACTGTAAAGGGCTTTGAATTAAAAAACAATTTTTTGGGCCTATACCTCTTTAACCATAAATGTGTTGTTATAATTCCACTAGTGTAGCTGATGGATGTGTTATTGATGTATCAGTGTTTCTGTCTTAAGTGGGGCATGTTGATTCTGTCACACTGTCTGATCAGAGTGAGACACTTATTTTTTTATGTGTGTGGGAGTCGTTGAACAGTGTTGTACCAGTCCAGAGTTAATTTTGTTGTCCTAAGTATTACTGCAGCTTCAGATCAGATCAAATACACTGTGAGAGTGATCCCTGTTTCCCTAAGAGAACGAAGTATTACTGCAGCTTCAGATCAGAACAGATACACTGTGAGAATGGTCCGGGTTGATTAGGGTTAGGGTTAGTCTTAGAGGTGGGGTTAGGTGGGCACTTTGTTAGCGTTAGGGTTAGGGGTGGGGTTAGGTGGGCAGTGTGTTAGCGTTAGGGTTAGGGTGGGGTTAGGTGGGCAGTGTGTTAGGGGTGGGGTTAGGTGGGCACTGTGTTAGCGTTAGGGTTAGGGGTGGGGTTAGGTGGGCAGTGTGTTAGCGTTAGGGTTAGGGGTGGGGTTAGGTGGGCACTGGGCTAGGGTTAGGGTTAGGGGTGGGGTTAGGTGGGCAGTGTGTTAGGGGTGGGGTTAGGTGGGTACTGTGTTTGGGTTAGGGGTGGGGTTAGGTGGGCAGTGTGTTAGGGTTAGGGGTGGGGTTAGGTGGGCACAGTGTTAGGGTTAGGGGTGGGGTTAGGTTTTTTCCTCTGAAATACCCCTCACCAAGCAGTTTGATACTTTGACCCACATCGGCTTAGGATAGGGGCACTCATATCTCCAGATTCTACAGAATCACCAATACTGGGATTAGGGGGGACCCCCTCTGCTTTCGGGCTCCATGTATAAAACAGGATAACATGAAATCAGGCCGGGGTCCCTACAATGTCTCGTGTGCCTCTCAACAGGAGGGGTGAGCAGTGGCTCGGGGGCGTTAGTGAGGGTGTCTGTTGAGGATTGCTATCTCCTTATCCACTGAGGTGGTGTAATGGATCATTTCAATCTATGACAGAAAATAACCAATTCATGAGAGGGAGAAACCATTAAAAGATCAAGTACCGTTTTATTGATGACTACAGTCTGAGTCAATCTGTACACAGAGAAATTACTACAGTGAGTTCACTCTAACGATATAGCAAATTCTGATTAGTTGACAAAGTTGAAGCGAGTTTATTGGTCTAAGATAACAATCATCCCATTGGTCAAGGTGGAGGGGAGTGGACGTAATCAGCATTAATAAGGACACGTGCATAGGACAGACATAATTTTATGTTTTGTCTAAGACACAAAACTTTAGCCTTCAGTGTCTCCAAAAGGCACATACTGTCCCTTTCGTGACCTGGTCTTCACTCTGACCCTTCCCCCACATTGGAACCACAGCTTAGGCTTGAATGTCCGTGAGGATGCCAACATTTCCCTTACAGTGGTCATTGTGCTGGACATGCTTTGCCTAGTGATGAGAGTTAGTGATTGGAGAATGGCTGTATGGTGTTGGATGTGGTTCAGGAGTTGAGTGTTGTGTTCAGGGCCTTTGAGTCCGGTGGGATACCGTGATTTGAGGGTTCCTATCCGCTTCCTTTCACAAGCCTGTCACAGTGTTAGTGTCCAGTCCTGGTTGTGTTCCAAGCCACTCATGCACAGGGAGTGGATTCCATGCCATTGAATGTGCAAGGTGAGATGCGTGTTCCTCTGGGGGAAGTTATTTATGCGGTAACGGTGTTGTGTGAGGCATTGTTGAAGGGAGTTACCTGTCTCACCCACGTACAATATCCGCATTTGGTGCAGTGGATCACATATGCTGCTTTGCTAGTTGTAGGCGCCAAGTGGGGGACCTTAAGGGTTCTCTGGGGTTCCCGACCCCAGATTGTTTTGAGGGACTGAAAGTGGTCATGGGGGACCCTTGGAGCGAGGTTACGAGGTGGGAGATGGCTCCGTATTAGGAAATCTCCTAAGCTCGTGTTTTTCTTATAGGCTGAGACGATGCCAACGTCCTCTAGGCTTCCAGACCCTGATAGGTGTGTTAGGAAGTAGCTCTTTAAACGGCAGTTGGTGAGTAAGTTCCGTTTGCTGAAGGTGGTGATGAGAGGGATTCGTGGTTTGTCCTCGTTTTGTTGCACCTGTGTGAATGTTGCCAGGACCCTATGTAGGAGCCTGGGTGAGTATCCCCTCTGGGTGAGTACCTTGAATAAGGTTCTCATGGCAGTCAGGAACTCATTGTGCTGGGTGCATATCCTGTGAAACCTCAGCAACTGTGATTTGACTAGGCCTGGGAAGGTGTGGCGTGGGTGGATCTGTCCCTGTGTAGTAGAGCATGAGTGTCCGTCTCTTTGAAGAAGACCTTTACGTCAAGTTGGTGGGACGTGGGGAAGTCCTCACCCTTGTACGTAGTAGTGTCAAGGAAGTCTATACTGTTTTCACTAAGTATATGTTTTACCTTGATAGAGGCATGATGGGAGTTGAGTGTGTGAACGAAGTTGTCAAAGTCCTGCCTAGGATGTGGCCACATTCTCAGATGTCATCCAGGTATCTGAAGTAGATGGAGGGCTTGAGGGGACATTTAGGGAATACAGTTGTCTCCCACATGGCCATGTAGATGTCCGCATAGGCCAGGGCAAACTTCTTTCCCATTGCCACTCCTTTGAGCTGTAGGTAGTGCGAACCGTTAAACTCAAAGTCATTTTTGGTGAGGCCAATTTCAAGCAGTTGTAGTATGTACCTGTCCGGGCGGCCATACTCCGGGTTCAACAGGAACATCTGTTTGACTGCCTTCATGCCCTCTGCTGCCTCTATGTTGGAATAAGAGCCTGTCCACATCCATAGAGAAGAGAATATCATCGTTTCCCAGTCGGGCTGCTCTCTCCTTGGCAATGAAGTCATGCGTGTATCCTTGACGTGGCGAGGGTGCTTGGTAGAGAGGGGGTTGATGAAGGAATCAATGTATTAAAAGATGCCATAGGTTTCGCTACCGCAGTCCAAGACAATGGGTATCCCAGCCCGTATCTGGAAAGGGACGTGCCAGGAGTCTGGGGTTTTTGGTAAGAGGTTGAACTTCCTGGGTTTGGGCTCTCCATCTCCAATCAGATTCGAGTGTTATTTTTGTTCCAGATAGCCTGTCTTAACCAGGCGTTGGAGGATGGCGTCAATTTCCAAGGCTGTGGTGGTGTACAGGGGCTGATCTAGTGTGCGGTAGTATTCTGGCATGTTGGGCTAATCTAGTGTGCGGTAGTATTCTGGCTTTATCTGATCTAGTGTGCGGTAGTATTCTGGCATGTTGAGCTGATCTAGTGTGCGGTAGTATTCTGGCTTTATCTGATCTAGTGTGCGGTAGTATTCTGGCACGTTGGGCTGATCTAGTGTGCGTTAGTATTCTGGCTTTATCTGATCTAGTGTGCGGTAGTATTCTGGCATGTTGAGCTGATCTAGTGTGCGGTAGTATTCTGGCTTTATCTGATCTAGTGTGCGGTAGTATTCTGGCACGTTGGGCTGATCTAGTGTGCGTTAGTATTCTGGCACGTTGAGCTGATCTAGTGTGCGGTAGTATTCTGGCATGTTGAGCTGATCTAGTGTGCGGTAGTATTCTGGCACGTTGGGCTGTCTCTCCACCTCTTGAATGTAATGCTCCCTGTCCATAATGACAACGACGAAGCTCTTATCGGCCGGTTTGATGACTAAGTTACTGTCTCCACGCAACTGTCTGATGGCCTGCACTTCCTCCTGTGTGAGGTTGGGGGTCTCCGTGTCAGGTCCAGTGATGGTGTTGACAGAATGTCGATCCACCTCGGTGAGTGTGGTGATCACTGGGGGTAACTGGGAGTTGTAGGGGGTCCAGGATGACCTGGGAAAGAACCTGGGTCTTTCCGTTAAGTCATTGCTGGGTCTATTCTCAAAGAAGGCCGCGAGTTTGATCCCGCGATGATACTCTGAGATGTCTAGTTTTGTGCGTTCTCTGTCCCCTTGGTTTATGTTTCGACCAGGGCGTTTCCCGGGGGTGTTGGTGGTCTTTCTGGTGACGACGGCAGTGTAGGATAGGAGGGGACAGTTGTATTACCTGTCTGTCGAGGGTAGGTTCCCGTGAACAAGTGGTGCCTGTTAAAGCAATCCTGCTCCTGGTGGTGGGTGACGTTTGGTGGTGACGACTCTGTTGCGTCATGAGACCAGTCTGTCGAGGGTAGGGGCCAGTGGGGGTCCCTTCCTGAGGACGAGTGCTGCGCAGTGAAGCGATCGTGCTCCCGGTGTGGCCAGTGGTTTGGTGGTGACGGCTTGGAAACAGTCCATCAATGGAGGGGACAAGAGGGGGACGAGTGGGCCACCCTGAAACGATCGTAAACCTGGTGGGGGGGTCGGGGGTTGCTGTTGCCTGGACGAGGGGGGCTGGGCGTAGGGCGGCGGTGTTGGAGGAGCTCCAGATGGCGTCCTCTGGCCCAGGCGTGTGTCTTGGGTTGGCCTCTCGAGCCAAGTCCCGGTCTCCATGTTGGGGGAGGGGCTTGTGGTTCCCGACGTGTGTTGGGATCCCATGGACCGGGGACAGGGCGTTCCCCCCCGTATGAGTGTGAGCCAGGATGGGATCTACCCGTGCCCCCAGACGCAGGGTTAGTCCTGAGTCTGGCTACCCGTGCCCCCAGACGCAGGGTTAGTCCTGAGTCTGGCTACCCGTGCCCCCAGACGCAGGGTTAGTCCTGAGTCTGGCTACCCGTGCCCCCAGACGCAGGGTTAGTCCTGAGTCTGGCTACCCGTGCCCCCAGACGCAGGGTTAGTCCTGAGTCTGGCTACCCGTGCCCCCAGACGCAGGGTTAGTCCTGAGTCTGGCTACCCGTGCCCCCAGACGCAGGGTTAGTCCTGAGTCTGGGGGCATGGCGTGACCTGGAATCCTCACGGTACTCACTACGGTCATAAGGGCCGGGTCGGCGATGTTGTCTGCTTTGACGCTCCAGTGGGGGCCACTCCTCCTCACTAGGGTGTGAGTAGTGCTCCAGTGGGGGCCACTCCTCCTCACTAGGGTGTGAGTGGTGCTCCTGGGAGTCTCTAGGGTAGTAGTCCTCATGTTGGTGTGTTGAGGTAGTAGTGGGCTGTGATGAGTGGGCTGGAGTTGGAGAAGGGGTAGGTGGTAGGTGTGTAAAGGCAGTATAGGGGGAGTCCAGGGTAGAAGGGCAATAATAGGGTGCGATTGGGTGACGTGTGTCCAGTAGGGGGCGGTGGAGAGTCAGAAGAGTTAGCACCGATAATCAAAAATAAAAGATAGCGATTTGGTGAGAGATTAGCACCAGAAAAAGACAAGAAAAGGCGCTGTAAGATGGATAGGTTTTTAACAGAGAAAAGCAAAGTAGGCGTGTTTTCACATACAACCCAGTCAAGTGCCGGTTTCAAATGTGGATATAGAAAATATGGTGAGGCATATCTCTGGGGTCACTGCTAACATCGTGGGAGAGGAGGAGAAACCAGTGTCTGTCTTCTGTCTAAAAACTCTGGCAGCAGACAGCATTAAACCCAACAAATTAAGACACATTGAGACATTGTATCCCAATTGAATGAATAAGCCACTTGATTTTTCTAAAGCAAGACTTGACAGCTTTCGTGGGCAGCAAATTCGTTTTGGCAAAGCCACATCTGTAACAGCAAAAGCACAATTGGCCTCTTACAAAGTGCACAATGCAAAGCACCACTCACGATTGCTGTAGAGTTCCTGTAGCACTTCCCACTGCGCTGCCTTAGACATGGTGTCAACTATGCTCGATGATGCAAGTCCCACAAATGTTTGGGAACCACTAGGTTAGGTGGGCAGTGTGTTAGGGTTAGTGTTAGGGTTAGGTTGGCAGTATGTTAGGGTTAGGGTTAGGTGGGCAGTGGGTTAGGGTTAGGTGGGCAGTAGGTTAGGGTTAGGTGGGCAGTAGGTTAGGGTTAGGTGGGCAGTAGGTTAGGGTTAGGTGGGCAGTAGGTTAGTTAGGGTTAGGTGGGGTTTACATGTGTAAGTTTTGTCCACCATTTTTATTCTAGGACATCTCATCAACCTCATATCCTCTAACCCCCTCCAGCCCCGTCCTGAAATAACCAACCTCTAGCCCCGTCCTGAAATAACCGACCTCTAACCCCTCTAGCCCCGTCTTGAAATAACCGACCTCTAACCCCTCTAGCCCCGTCCTGAAACAGGGGCCCTGTGTTTCCCACTGCATCAGCTTGAACCCTGTGCCTCCTGCCCCCGTTTCCTCATGATGTCAGAACTTCAAACATGTCCTTTCTCTTAGATCATCAGTGCTCTTCACTCGTTCTCTATCCCTGACATAACGTAGTTTTGTCCTTTTTGTAGTTGGAGTTTTTTTTGTTTTTTTTCCAAACAATTTTTGTTTTGTTAAAGAATATTATGTGCCATATTCGACGTGTATAACAGAATTGACCTGGATTAAGGTCAAAGGTTGTAGTTCGCCTGTTTTAGGTCATCTTCCAGCTGCACATGACGGACAGCTTTTATTGTGATTCTGCTCCTCTTTGTCCGGACGGACCAACAGGGTTTATCTGGGCCCGTTTGGTTTTAGACCCTCCATTTACAGGAAAGAGAGAAGTGGAGTGGGAAGACTGCTGGCCTCAGACATCAAGGAGCCGGCTTCCTCACTAACCCGAGGGCCAACTTTGCTCCTGCTCTGGGAAAACCCCATGCCAAGATTTACACAAGAATAGAAACACTTTCACTTTCCTGTTTCTGTTCTGCTCTGCTTGTTCTGCATGGACAAACTGAGGGGAGGGAGGACAAGCAGGGGTCTCATCTTTACCTTTAGGAGTGAGTGTGTGTTTGTGTGTGTGCACGCGCGTGTGCATGTCCGTTTGTGCTTTGTATGTAGTTGTGCGCGCGTGTGCTTTGTATGCAGTTCGTGTGCTAACCAGACTGTTGTACTCATTTCTTAGATTGGCTTTATGTGGCAGTATCTGTTAGCTAATTAATGTAGTGGAATGTTATTTGTTATTTTGAAGGGTTAATTCACCTAATGAAATAACCACGCACTGAAACTTTTATAATGTTGTCATTTTACATATAATGCTGTCTTTATATTGATGTCATCCTCCATTTTAAAACGGTTTTGTTATTGATGACGTCCTTCTTGCGTGTATAACTGAGAACCGCTGCTGTGTAACTATGTAATAAAACAGTTTTTTGAAATCTTTAAAGCCCAGATGTCTTTTTGATTTTGTTTAGTTCAGTATATTGGGAGTCTAATCATAAGCCCCCTTTCAGTCTCAGTGAAGTGAAAGGGTAGTATGTAACCCTAACCCTCATCAGCATTGATCGCTGCACAATACTATGTCTTTGAAATCTCATAAAGAACAAAACAGAGCATTTCTTTATCATTGGAGCACAAAAGCTGCTCAGTACCCATCAAAGCAGATGATTGGACTGAATAGTCCCTGATATTTCTAGCCAATAGTAGCAGCTGCTGCTGTAGCGACGGGGAGCTGGACCAGAGCATTCCCAAGGGAAATACTGACTGCGTACATTTTACAGAGTATTATATTCTTAATTTATAAAGAAGTTGTTTCTAAACACCAAAGTGACGACACTACTGTAAAATCCCTATGGAGAATTAAGACAACAATTCTACAGTGTGAAACTCTTAGGGCGTCTAAAAAAAGTGCAATAAAAATGCAATCAGTTATGTGTATTGTTATTGTTATATATATTATAGTAATTGGTTGATTTATTGGATCATTGTTTCATCACGATTTTGTCACTGAATGTTAAGCTGTACACTTTGTGTGTGCTGCTTATTTCTCTTTTGTATCTGAGTAGGACCTGCCTGTCTGTCTGCCTGCCTGCCTGCCTGCCTGCCTTCCTGCTTGTCTGTCTGTTTTTCTCAGGGTTGAGGAAACAACACAACAGATATATACCTATATCAAGTGCTTGTTTATTATTTTTGATTGATATTAAAAGACAAATTTAAGCAGACTAATTATATACACAATAGAAAAAAACAGTTTTGTACATAATTACATCAACACTTATAAAGTAATGTCTGTTCCATAAATGAATCCAGATGAATTCTTGTTAGGTTTTTTTTTTTGTACAAAGCACACAAAGATTCAGTATTGTACATATTTACATCAAATTTACAAGCAATGTTGACTTCCAAAAGCAACTGTACCAAGTGTTTGATAACGTTTGCACATATACACTGCATCACCCAGAATCCTTTTCCTGATTCCTTCTGGTTTAGGAGTTGCTGCAGTAACAGAGGGGGTCCCCTGCCTCCCATGGCCTGCCTACCTCAGGGGTGGAGTGCTGGTTGTGTTGGACACAGAAGTTGTGTTTGAATGAGAATGAGGGCTGGGGTGGCTCTGGAGCTTCTTAGCCATTCTGAAACCAAACACATCATGTTCATGTAACCGCAAGACAGTGTTGATGCTCAAAATCGATTCAACACGTTCTGTGATTTTTGCGGTCGTACCTCTTTAATGCTGAGCCAATATAATGCTGTGAAAACATTGAGTTTGGGTTCAGACATTTCTTGTCCCCGTTCTTGAGATTGACACTGAAACAGAAAAGACAGTGATAAAGATGGTGTCCCTGTTTCTGTCACAGATCAGTGCTCAGACTGAGAATAGTAGTCATTTTGTTGTTTTACATTGTGAAAGGTTATAGTTTCAAGGAATTGTTGGACCCAAACTGTGTACTCTGTAGATTTCTTTTCACTAACAATTCTGATGATTGGCATCAGACTGTGTATATCTGTGTTAAACACCCTCTAAGTCACTATCAGCCTGTGTATTTCTGTGTCAAACACCCTCTAAGTCACTGTGTATCTCTGTGTTAAACACCCTCTAAGTCACTCTATCAGCCTGTGTATCTCTGTGTTAAACACCCTCTAAGTCACTGTGTCAGACTGTATCTCTGTGTTAAACACCCTCTAAGTCACTTCCTCGAACCTCCACTTACATGATCTCAAGGCGGGGGCAGGAGTTACTGACGGGGAACATCTCAACCTTCTCCACCATTTTGGGATTGACACGGTCCACTCCCTCTTTCAGACACTTACAGGAGATGCCTGCATGTCTCTGCCCTGAACAACACAGGAGGAGCACACCATGTTCAGACACTAAACTAGATTATATATCGTACTGTGTTCAGATGCTATACTATATAATATATATAATACTGAGTTTAGACGCTGAGACAGTTCATGTTAATATATATAGAAGTATCATTATGCATTAGTACATTATGCTATGATTATGGTCCCAGCTTCACATTACAGATGAGGTCAGTCAGTGCCCTAACGTTCTGTTACACATTATACAACACAAACAGTCTCTGATAATAGACCACACAATAACCGCTTCTCCTTTGTATTGAAACAATGACAGTGAAAGTCAAAATCCATAATACCAGGCTTTCTAAGAAGGTTAGGTTTGAAAGTATATTCAGAGTAAGTACCTTCTGCTTGGAGGACCATGAGACAAACCAGGAGGCTAAGGACGGCTGGGGTCAAGGTCATGGTCACAGCTTCAAGTCTCTCTTCAAGTCTTCAAGTCTCTATTCTTAAGTCTTTATTTTTCAGTCTCTATTCTCAAGTCTCTATTCTCAAGTCTTTATTCTCAAGTCTCTATTCTTATTCTCAAGTCTCTATTCTCAAGTCTTTATTCTCAAGTCTCTCTTCTCGTCTTCAAGTCTTTTCTGAAGTCTTCTCTGAGGATTCTGGCAGCTGTGGATGCTGAATGCAGAGTTGTCCTGTCTTGGCTGCTGTTTATATCCTAGTAGGCTCCCATCCACTCACATTTCCACCCCCCTGCAAACTTCCCAATTTCACTCTTTCACTTTCACTAAGAGCTTTCTCTTTCAACAAAGTAGGGGGTCACTTTCCCGTGACTTCTGGGAAATGGGGCAGTTTACAGTGAAAGCAGTAGTTAACGGATTTCTGGGCCCTTGCTCTTTATAACCCTGCAGCTGCACTGAACAGGGGGATCACTAAATCAAGGTTACAATGACATAAAAGACTCGCTGCTTGTCTCTGGTGAACAGCACGGCACAGTTTATGGAGAGAAAAAGATGCAGTCTAACGACTACTTTCTCAGTACAAATATTACCAGTACCTACATGGTAACTCTTTGGACAAAACAATCACAACCATATCTGGTTAATACTTTAGTAACAAAGTTATTACTGAGAGGGTGCGTACACTTGTCTTCTATTCTATTCAACATGACAATCATTTTGATACTGTGCTGCTGATGTTTTCTGAATTACTATCTTACTAACTAAAGCGATGACAGAAGAAAAACATATATTTGAGGAATTAAATACATTTAAATAATCTCCAGGCAGTCATTAATCTGGGTACTCAGATTAGTAGTCCGATGTGTTTCTTCGATTCTGTTATGTAACCCTAATTTCAACACAAGCCGGCTGCTTCCTCTTTCAGATTTCCTTGTAAGTGCTTCTTCCACTTTTGTGACCATGCAGGGAAATCACAGCAACCATTTCATAGGAAATGACCTCTGACCCAGCTATTGTTGAGGCTTCCGGCTAAACACAGGTAATATTAAAACGTGGAAGATGACGACACTAAAAGCTCAACTTCAAAGAAAGATGTCCAAATTACACCTTGTTGTCAATTGTTTTGGTGTGTGTCTAGATGCACTGACTTCACAAAGAGCTCTGCTTCTGAGGCAGTTACTTTAGCAATAATCATGAAATGTAATAATGAAATGTAATCTGAAACTTAGTTTGATACTGGGTTCAAACCAAACCATGGATACAAGTTCAGCTTGACTAGACAAAATAGAACTTGTTAATCATAGTCATGTACTATTATTATTATGAATCCCTTAGGTATAATTCTAGGCATACTATAATTATGACTTGTGTTGTTACTGTTGAAGACCTCAGGTTTTCAAGGCTTCTTTTCACCTTTGGCTTTCCCTTTCATCCAGACTAATCCCTCTTTCTTTGTTCAGACCAAGGAAAAAGACAGCGAAGGCTTCACAGGTAACAAAAATAAACTTTTTTCTTCTTAAGAAAAAGTTGGCTACCGTCCTCTAGCAGTAAGCTGCACGCTTTCTCAGACGAGATTTCAACGTAAACTTCTCTAAAGGGTAATCCCATGTACCTGTAATGAGTTATATGTTGTACAGGAAGTGTAGTACCTGTAATGAGTTATATGTAGTACAGGAAGTGTAGTACCTGTAATGAGTTATATGTAGTACAGGAAGTGTAGTACCTGTAATGAGTTATATGTAGTACAGGAAGTGTAGTACCTGTAATGAGTTATATGTAGTACAGGAAGTGTAGTACCTGTAATGAGTTATATGTAGTACAGGAAGTGTAGTACCTGTAATGAGTTATTTGTAGTACAGGAAGTGTAGTACCTGTAATGAGTTATTTGTGGTACAGGAAGTATAGTACCTGTAATGAGTTATTTGTGGTACAGGAAGTATAGTACCTGTAATGAGTTATTTGTAGTACAGGAAGTGTGTGGGAAGAAGAGGTACTTGTAGAAAGTGCACATGTGAGATTTGAAATTGGCTCTTCTACAAACAAAATACGTTGAAAGGATGTATAAATGAGGTGAGCAATAAGGATGATGTGGTTGAACTTATTAAAATATTAAACGTACGTGGACATGTGTGTCTCTTTCTCTTTTCAAGTAACTTTGATGCACGGGTTATCACAGGACAAGATCTGAATTCAGAACTTTGAAACACACACAACATGCGCGTGCACACACACACACACACACACACCCGCAAATGCATGAGCACACACACAAACAGGCATCAACTTTTTTAATTAAAGCAGGAACTGATCAACCACTGAAACTAGTTTGTGGAAGAGAGAAATGCATGGTCATCCTATACCGACATCAAGGAAACCGTACTTATATACCTACACGTGTACACACACACACACGCATTCACGCACGCATGCACGCACACACACACACACACACACATTGGTTAAGGTAAATGTTAACTCAATACAAGTGCCTCTTGAATTCACGGTCTCCTCTCCTGAATGTGATGTGAGACTGGGAGTGTGGGATTAAACAGAGGAGTTATGTGTTAAGTGTTAACAAATACACACAAACACTAGAAGGCTTGGCTAGACCACACTATGTGATCATAGTACATCAACAACGTCAACAGGCAAATATTATTAATTAGTTCTTGGGATTGCTATTCAATGTGGTCAGTTTCGTTCTGAGACACTGTGGGACAGGAATTTGACCTTTACATGGGCCAGTTTTCTAAAGATTAAATGAGCTAGAATGGACTGGTGGCATCCTCCCAGTGCGGCGTTAGCGTGTGCGTATGTGTGTGTGTGTGTGTGTGGGGGGGGGGGGTCAGAGGTCAGATCTCTGGGAACTCTGTGGGCGAGGGTCAGGAAATGGATCGCCACTCACGTTATTAGAAGTAGCCTACCACATAAAATGTAAATTCTGATGATTCTGACTCAAAGTCAAAGATCACACAATAGTAAGTACATCAGTACATTTTTACTTTTAAAGCAGCTTTCAAAACCAGAGTTGCAAGGCACTGTACAACGTAAAAATATGAAATGTATAAACATAAAAACATTAAATGACAAAGAAAGAATCTATGACCCTATGACATTACCATCTTGCAGATTTTACAATCACTAACAAGCGTTTTTTCATAATTCAGTTTCCTTTTACTGTGACCCACTGCACATGTTTGAGTGTTGAATGTGTGCATGTTTGGCACACACTATCTAACAGTGAATGAGTCATCTTTACTTTATAGAATGTAGGCCTACAGTAAAATAAAAATGTAAGTGACAGATTTGCTACTGTAAAAACATTATTAGCAACATGAAATTGCTGCCAGTGAGCATCAAAAAGGTTCTTTAGAGGAACAAAAATAGACATACATGTACAATCCACACATACATGTACAATCCACACATACATGTACAATCCACACATACATGGTCAATCCACACATACATGGTCAATCCACACATACATGTACAATCCACACATACATGTACAATCCACACATACAGTTAGGCCCAAAAATATTTGGACAGTGACACAAGTTTTGTTATTTTAGCTGTTTACGAAAACATATTCAGGATACAATTATATAATCAATATGGGCTTAAAGTGCAGACTCTCAGCTGTAATTTGGGAGTATTCACATCCAAATTGGAGCAAGGGTTTAGGAATTACAGCTCTTTAATACGTAGCCGCCTCTTTTTCAAGGGACCAAAAGTAATTGGACAATTGACTCAGAAGGCTGCAAAAAAAATAACAACGCTGCATGGGCTCTTCCCTCATTAACCTGTCATCAATTAAGCAGTTAAAAGGTCTGGAGTTGATTCCAGGTGTGGCGTTTGCATTTGGAAGCTGTTGCTGTGAACACACAACATGCGGTCAAAGGAGCTCTCAATGGAGGTGAAACAGACCATCCTGAGGCTGAAAAAAAAGAAGAAATCCATCAGAGAGATAGCAGAAATGTTAGGAGTGGCCAAATCAACAGTTTGGTTCATTCTGAGAAAAAAAGAGTGCACTGGTGAGCTTGGGAACTCAAAAAGGCCTGGACGTCCACGGAAGACAACAGTGGTGGAGGATCGCAGAATCCTTTCCATGGTGAAGAAAAACCCCTTCACAACATCCACTCAAGTGAAGAACACTCTCCAGGAAGTAGGTGTATCAGTATCTAAGTCTACCATAAAGAGAAGACTTCTTGAGAGTAAATACAAAGGATTCACCACAAGGTGCAAACCATTAATCAGCCTCAAAAATAGAAAGGCCAGAATTGACTTTGCCAAAAAACACCTGAAGAAGCCAACCCAGTTCTGGAACAGCATTCTTTGGACAGATGAGACTAAGATCAACCTGTACCAGAATGATGGGAAGAAGAAAGTTTGGAGGAGAATTGGAACAGCTCATGATCCAAAGCACACCACATCTTCTGTAAAACATGGTGGAGGCAGTGTGATGGCATGGGCATGCATGGCTTCCAATGGCACTGGGTCACTTGTGTTTATTGATGATGTGACAAAAGACAGAAGCAGCCGGATGAATTCTGAAGTGTATAGGGATATACTTTCTGCTCAGATTCAGCCAAATGCAGCAAAGTTGATTGGACGGCGCTTCACAGTACAGATGGACAATGACCCAAAACATACTGCAAAAGCAACCCAGGAGTTTTTTAAAGCAAAGAAGTGGAATATTCTGCAATGGCCGAGTCAATCACCAGATCTCAACCCAATCGAGCATGCATTTCACTTGCTCAAGACAAAACTTAAGGCAGAAAGACCCACAAACAAGCAACAACTGAAGACCGCTGCAGTAAAGGCCTGGCAAAGCATCACAAAGGAGGAAACCCAGCGTTTGGTGATGTCCATGGGTTCCAGACTTCAGGCAGTCATTGCCTGCAAAGGATTCTCAACAAAATATTGAAAAGTAACATTTTACTTGGGGTTATGTTTATTTGTCCAATTACTTTTGAGCCCCTGAAATGAGTAGCGTTTGTATAAAAATAGCTACAATTCCTACATGTTTAATCATATATTTTTGTTCAACCCCTTGAATTAAACCTTAAAGTCTGCACTTCAATTCCGTTGTAGTTGTTCATTTCAAATCCAATGTGGTGGCATGCAGAGCCCAAATCATGAAGATTGTGTTACTGTCCAAATATTTTTGGGCCTAACTGTACATGTACAATCCACACATACATGTACAATCCACACATACATGTATTTACATTCAGACTGGTGGCCTACAGTTATTGTGAGACAAAGCAACAGTAATGATAGAAGAAGTGTGAAATGAATTACTTATCTGCAACATAGTTTGTTGAAAACCCTTGATAATAGAAGCCACGGTTGACTGTCTGATATTACAGTAGGCTGGACTCACTTTCACTAGCCTCTCTCCGTGATAAACCACGTATGACACCACCACACATTCTCACTCCTCCCCCCTACCTCTCCTTCACCATTGTCATGTTCCAACTTCTCGTCTGCCTGGTCCAGCTACTCCTCTCCCTGGTCCTCTACCTCATCCCACTATTCCTCTCCCTTGTCATGGCATTATTTTTCCATCACCTCTCCTGTGTGTTGTTCTGTATCCACACTGAACAAAATCTATCCAAAAAGTCCCCTTTTTACTGTGTATGTCCATGTCATTGAAATAACTTTAGTAACCTGGCTATGTGTTTGATTGACATTTGGACTCAGATGTGGTTCTGTCATGAGCTTGCCTCAAGTCAATCACCTCATTCCTATCACCTGTGTGTTCCTGTCCAGCTCCACACCTGCAACTCATCATCTCATCAGCCCTCTGTATATATACCAGTCCCTTTCCCTTTGTCCTTGGCCAGATTGTCTTGTGTATGTTGTCGAGCTCTCCCGCATTCTCAGATTGTTACGCCTGTGTTTGACTAGTTTGCCTGCCTATCGACTATTGGATTACCTGCCTGCCCCTTGTCGGATTTGTTTGCTGTGTGGACTGATTTCCTGGTTTTTGATCCCTGCCTGTTTTTGGACCTAGTAAAATACTTTTTCCCTGAAAACCTTTTTGTCTGCATCTTCGTGCTTTTGGGTTTCCAGTCTGTCCTCCCCCCTGGAGTGTTACAGTACAATCAGGCCACCATGAACCCAGCTGACACTGCTGCAATGAGAAAGGAGATGGAAGCCCAGAAGGGGGCCATACAGCTTCTCAACCAGACACTTGCCTCCATGGCAGAGGGAATACAGGATATGGCGGTCTGCCACGACAGAAGTATGAGGGACATCTGGGACCACCTCCAGGGGCTATCCACCACGGACGAAGCGTTGACTACCGCTCCGGCTTCCGGCCCTCTACTCCAACGTGCCCCACCGTCAGAGGCATGTCTACACCCTCCAGAACGTTATCCCGGTACTCCTGGTTCCTGTCGACCGTACTTGGTTCAGTGTTCACTCGCCTTTGAGCTCCAGCCTTCAGCTTTTCCCACGGAGAGGTCTCAGGTGGTGCATATTGTCTCGTTGCTTTCGGGCTGAGCCAGAGACTGGGGAACCGCCGAGTGGGAGAAGCAATCCCCCGTCTGCATGTCCGTCAGACTGTTTTCAACGGAACTTCGGAAGGTCTTCGACCATTGTACTCCGGGAAGGGAGGCAGCTTGAGGGATGTTCAGCCTGACCCAGGCCGTAAGGTCGGTGTCCGATTACTCCATTGAGCTCCGCACCTTGGCGGCAGGGAGCAACTGCCACCCGCAGTCCAATGGGCAGGCTGAGCGCATGAACCAGGAGATGGAGACGGCTTTGCAATGCATGGCTTCCGCAACCCCACGTCCTGGTCCAAACCACTCATCTGGATTGAGTACGCCCACAACACTTTGCCCAGCTCAGCCACCGGTCTCTCTCCCTTCCAATGCTCCCAGGGTTACCAACCGCCACTGTTCCCCGAGCAGGAACGGGAGGCCAGTGTTCCGTCGGTGCAGGCGTTCATCAGGCAGTGTCAGCGCACATGGAGGCAGGCCCGTTTGACTCTCCTAAACTCATCTGACCGTTACCAACGGTCTGCCAACCGCCGCCGCATCCCTGCACCCTGTTATGCGCCTGGGCAGCGCGTCTGGCTGTCGACACGGGACCTTCCCCTCAGAGTGGAGTCCAGAAAGTTGTCTCCGCGGTTCATTGCTCCCTTCCCAATAGCGAGAGTCATCAACCCTGTAGCTGTTCGTCTCTGTCTACCTCGCTCGATGAGGATCCATCCCACGTTTCACGTGTCCAGAGTGAAACCGGTCCGGGTGAGTGGGTTGCAGCCCCCCGCTAGACCCCCTCCACCCCCCCCCCTTCCCGGCTCATCGATGGGGGGCCTGCGTACACGGTCAAGTGCCTGCTTAAGTCCCGCCGCCGTGGCAGGGGCCTCCAGTACCTGGTGGACTGGGAAGGTTACGGCCCTGAGGAGCGTTCCTGGGTTCCGGCTCGCAACATCCAGGACCCGTCTCATCAGGGCCTTCCACTGGGCCCCCCCTGCCCCGTGATGTGGAACGTCAGGGGCCGTTCCTTGAGGGGGGGTTCTGTCATGAGCTTGCCTCAAGTCAATCACCTCATTCCTATCACCTGTGTGTTCCTGTCCAGCTCCACACCTGCAACTCATCATCTCATCAGCCCTCTGTATATATACCAGTCCCTTTCCCTTTGTCCTTCGCCAGATTGTCTTGTGTACGTTGCCGAGCTCTCCCGCATTCTCAGATTGTTACGCTTGTGTTTGACTAGTTTGCCCGCCTGCCCCTTGTCGGATTTGTTTGCTGTGTGGACTGATTTCCTGGTTTTTGATCCCTGCCTGTTTTTGGACCTAGTAAAATACTTTTCCCCTGAACCTTTTTGTCTGCATCGTCGTGCTTTTGGGTTTCCAGTCTGTCCTCCCCCCTGGAGTGTTACAGGTTGGTTTACTTTACACATTTATTTTCCAATGTTTTAATGATATGTTCATTCCAAAATGCTTATCAGATGTTTAAATATAGCTTTTGAGCTGCTGGCACGCTGTGTGAAATCATTTGTAAATAAGTCAAAGATCCACCATTTTGGTATTGGGTACACTTGTATGTAAAGAATATTTAAGCATTTTAGATTGTATATTGTGTGAGAACAACACTGATTGCGTTAATGGTATAGTCCACAAATATGGATGTTGTGCTTATTGTGTTTTAGAGTTTTGAACATGTGACTAAAGATTGGACACAGGTATGTTAGCGATTGTAAAATAAATAAAAAATAACTGCAATATTTCCTGGCTGGTGACATAATCATTGGTCGCTGGCCTTTGTCTCCTGGGGAATTCCAGGAATCCAGAGTCCTTTTTGAAAATAAAGGAACCAAAAGTTGGACGGAAGGGGAATCCCCTCTTTCTCACTCTCTCACTCACTCTCTCTGTCTACCATCGTCCACCATAGCGGCTGTGTTAAGGCCCCAGCCTATAAATACATAGCTCAACCCCACTGCTTCTCAGTCAGCACACTGAAGCTGCAGAAGAAGCCCAGAGCCATGGCTAGCACACTGACCTCAGCCATCACAGTCTTACTGCTAACTGCTCTGCTGCTCACCATCACACAAGGTAATGCTGCTAGACCAACTCCTTTACTATCAGAGCCATAATTATCAGTCATTGAATGTGGATTGTTTATGTAAAGTGTATGTGTGTGTGGGGGGGGGGGGGGACATGCTTATGACATGCTGATTGTAACCAAGCTAGTGTAGCGGTTTTTGAATCCACATTCCTCAATATTATACTATTTTGTTTGTTTATTTTTGTAACACATTCACACACTTAGGCACACAGTATGTACTGAGTAGGTGGACTTTACATGTAGCTCTATAACATAATTGATTGGTCCTTTCACAAGTTGTGCAGCTCTCTAACGTCTTTGATTGGTCCCTGGTGCAACCTGTGCAGCTCTCTAACATCTTTGATTGGTCCCTGGTGCAACCTGTGCAGCTCTCTAACATCTTTGATTGGTCCCTGGTGCAACCTGTGCAGCTCTCTAACATCTTTGATTGGTCCTGGCACAGGTCAACAGTATGTGGGGGGCGGGTGCCTTTGCCGTGGCGGCTCAGTGGACAGACTGAATCCTAAACTCATTAAGAAGCTGCAGTGTTACAACTCCACTCTCTTCTGCTCCCAGAGGGAGATCGTGTGAGTGGAACCTACATCAGTCAATAGGTAGAAGGAGGGAGAGATAGAGGGCTAAATGGAGGGAGGGAGGGAGCAAGGGAAGAAGGAAGGGAGAGTAGGTAGAAGAGAGGTGGGGTGGGGATGGAGGGAGGGATAGAGGGTTAGGAGGAGAGATAGAAGAAGGGAGGGAGAGTAGGAAAATGAAAGTGTATCTACTGTTTCTTTGTATTTAACTTCCTTTGTCCTTTTAGATGAAATGTGTTTATGTATCTACTGTTCCTCTGTATTAACTGTCCTTCGTCCTTTTAGATGAAATGTGTTTATGTATCTACTGTTCCTCTGTAGTAACTGTCCTTTGTCCTTTTAGATGAAATGTGTGTATGTATCTACTGTTTCTCTGTAGTAACTGTCCTTCGTCCTTTTAGATGAAATGTGTGTATGTATCTACTGTTCCTCTGTATTAACTGTCCTTTGCCCTTTTAGATTAAATGTGTGTATGTATATACTGTTTCTCTATTAACTGTCCTTCGTCCTTTTAGAGTCACTTTGAAAAATGGAGCCGGGCGACGGTGTCTGAACCCTGAATCAAAATTCACCAAAAGGCTATTGGAGAACAGACACAAGCTAAGGTAAAATATCTTCAATAAGACCATTATTAATATCTGGAACCAAATATTGTTATCACCACTGTAAGTTTTGATTATCAATTTACTAATTTTATTGAACAAATAGATGTATTGGGCGTAATGAATCCATAAATATATGTTGATCCATTCTTCATTGCTTGAACAAGGACCATCTTTTTTTCTCACCACTAGAGGGCGGTGCACTCCCATTTGAACGCACCACATTTAGAGACAGGACCAAAGAAGACCTGTTGGCTTCATCTGTAAACTTATTTAATGTTACTGTGTGGTAGAATGGATTGGACAAACTAAGATAGTACACTAAGTATAAAAATGATCTGAGATATCTAGAGGTTGTTGTTGTTGTTGTTATTATTATTACATAAAATGTTTATTGATTCCTATTGTTTCAGTGAAAACTACAATCAAATGTCCTGTGCAATATACGTTTTCCTTAATTGCATTTCTGTAGATAAAACTATGCTTTAGAGCTGTAACATTTTTTTGGGGGTTTTTGAGGTAGTATTCTCATACCAAACCAACAACATTGTTTTATAAATATGTCTGAACATGTTACTGAACTTTGTTTTAAATACAACAATAAATGTACCATTTATCCATCCATCCATTAGCTATACCGCTTATCCTATGCAGGGTCGCGGGGGGGCTGGATCCTGGAGCCTATCCCAGCCGACACAGGGCGAGAGGCGGGGTACATCCATTTAATGTATTTTTATAAAACCGTTTGTAATAAACCATAAAATTACTCTGTGTGCTAAACCTTGCTTTGACTGGTTAGCGAAAAAGGTCAGAGCAGAGCCGTTGAAAAAGACAATTGCGACCATAGATATACACTCACTGGCCACTTCATTAGGTACATCTTGCTAGTACTGGGTTGAACCCCCTATTGCCTTCAGAACTGCCTTAATTCTTCGTGGCATAGACTCAAGGTGCTGGAAACATTCCTCAGAGATTTTGGTCCATATTGACATGATAGCATCATTCAGTTGCTGCATATTTTTCGGCTGCACATCCATGATGCGAATCTCTCGTTCCACCACATCCCAAAGGTGCTCTATTGGATTGAGATCTGGTGACTGTGGAGGCCATTTGAGTACAGTGAACTCATTGTCATGTTCAAGAAACCACTTTGAGATGATTTGAGCTTTGTGATATGGTACGTTACGAAAACAGATTATAGAAGGACTTATTGAACTAGCAGACCCATTGTCAGATAGGAGAGTTTTTCTGCTTTTAAGAATATGTTGCTTTGTTGGTATGGCCTTCAAGTTGTTCCATGAAACTGTTTTTCCCTTCAAGTTGTCTTATCTACAGTTCTAAAACTATCCCCCGTCTTCAAAACGCAAAGCACTGTGGTAAACTGCATCAAGGGACTTTAAAATAGTTGGGCTTGCATGCATATACACAATATCACCATAATCCATGACTGACAAGAGAGTAGATTTTACAATTGTCTTCCTATTTTCAAGTGAAAAGCATGACCTTATTCTATACAGAGCTCCAAGTCTGATCCTCACCTTCTTTGTGAGTTCAAGCACATGCGTCTTAAATGATAACTTTTCATTTCATGAATACTATACAAGCAGGAAAAAAAGGTGAAAGTACTTTATAATGTAATGGTCTGTCCCATACAAACCCCACAGCAGTCAGTCTTCAAGGGATTTAGAACACTATACCTCTTGTCTGTCAACCGCAGTTAACTTGGTGTGAACTTTGGACTAATTGCAAACGTGTGACATTTCATTCAGACAAACTCATCCTTCTTAAAGCATTTATTGAATGTTAATACAATAACATACAATCAGTTTTGGCATGGTTGGATCTGCTACATATTGAAACTCCCTGCTTTGGAATGGTGTCCCAGATAGCAGAGAGCTTCAAGCACACAAACAGATTTTCCATTTTCATTTTAATATTGACATAGAATGCCCAGAGAAATGTATTTGTAAAAATGCAAATGCAAATGGGATTATTGCATTTTCATTTACATTTTGACTCAAATAACACATACATATATAGAAAGTGATAATGTTATCGTGGAATTGCATTTTAATTTTCAAGTTCACATTTGAATAAGGTCCCTTATAGGCTTCCACACAAAGGTTTTTGAAAAAGTTGGCAGCCCTTCCTGACTTTTAAATGTAGGGTCCGCAAAAAAAAAAAAAAAAATCAGAGCACAGTTTGAACATTATTATGACCTAAAGTCAGCATATAGATAGAAAATAGAACACTAAGCATGCAGAAAGTGTGGGGATATCACACATTTTAATAAACCCTTTTAAATAAATATCTTGCTGATATATACGTAATGTCCCAAAAAGTAGAACTATAACTTTAATGTCTGGAAAAGCCTGTCAAAGTCGCAAAGAGAAGGCCAACTCCATATCAATGCCCATGTGTTTGTAATGGAATGTCCAACAAGCACATGCAGGTGTGATGGTCAGGCGTCCACATACTTTTGACCATATAGTGTATATCAACGGCGTCATAAACCCTCTAAAATAAATATCTTGCTGTGCTAAGATCAGATATGAAGGGGGATGGCTCTGAGATGTCATATCTCAAAAATTTTTCACAACTCTTCCATGGAAGCTAACAGTTGTTTCTAGTAGATTAGCCAGTAGATTGTAAATCTTGTTCCGTCAGTAGGTGAGTTGTGCAATATCACCCCATAGGTTTTACAAAGGGGCATGCTTAAACTATGACAGGGTTTTAAAGTTATAAGTTCATAACTTTTTAAATTTAAGTCACATTTTACATGTTCTATGAGCAGAGCCTCCACCAAGGACACAGCACGCCCTGGGGGTGGAGATAGCCATATGAAGAAGCACAGGCAGAGACAGACATATCCAGATTGGATAAAACACAGCATATTACTCCAATCTTCTTAGTCAATGCCAGTGAACACCTGCTTTTACTGACATGTTTTCAATGGAGATTGCCCTACTGTCCAGAATTTGGGATTATATTTGTACTAATCCTATGACTGAATTGAATATGCATAGAAGAGAGTATTCTTGTTTATTCTACCTCAAACACAGACAGCTTGCTCTTCTAGGCTAGACTGACCACAACAAAAGCATGGGGGTTGACATATCCGACGTTTTAATAGGCTATTACAGAATCCATTACTAGACAATGAAATTGAATAATACTTTCTTTTACCACTTTCTGGACATTGCTATGATCAATAGCTTCATCGTCTAATAACAGCTTGATGCCATTAGAAATGAGACCCCTATGACTCAGAAACAGTTCCGGGAGACAAAAGAGGCTTCTACAAGCATTTTCAAAATGGAGGCCTAGCCCGTACAAAGACCACAGTGTCACGTAGAGAGTGTAGTGTTTGTCTGTGCTACATTCCCTTACAATGACACAAAGACTTTATTTCACTTCCTGGTTGTTGTTGTTGGCAATCAAACCCACATCTGTGAATGGTATACCCTAAAACATATGAACATATAATTGTACTATTATTATTTTATGATCATTAAAATTATGATAGCCCAAAATAATTTGACTTTTGATAACTTAATGTTCGGATGATTTTCTAAAAGCAGGTCTCAGGTTGAAGTCATTCTACATCCTCAAACAAGCCATCCAAATGCCAGGGGTATCTTTTTGTGAGATATGTGTCTCTAATGAAGTGTTTGTGCGACTGTCTGAGTTATGGTTTGATGAAATGAAATCGCTTTCGAGTTGTGGTGTGAGAGCGGGATACAGTGTTGAGGTCGCTAGTAGACAGGGTTATGGGCTACTGTTCAACTCTCCAGAAGACACCACATTCTATTCTATTATATTCTATGTAAACATATAGACTGATGAAACATGCCTTAAAATAGGACAAGATAGGACCAAAGAAAAACTTTTGGGGACATGACCCCAGTGTCCCCAGTGTAAATGACGTTTATCACTAGTCTATCACAACGCCTATCACAACATCGATTGGCTGTTGATAAAAACTGGGCGTATTGCTTCACTTCCATTATGTATAAAACAAGGCCTTTCTTATACTGTATATAATTAAACACTGGCAGCTCTCTTCAAGAAAAGACAAATAATTCAGTGTAAGTGTATTCTACTAATAAATAAAACACATTGCTGTCTCTGTCAAATTTTGAAATGACTAAAGACTAAATAAAATTACAAGCAATTTTTTTTTGTTTCTCCACAGGTTTGATCATGGCTTTGGCACTTAGCAATGCTGTTACTGCATTTTGTGCTGGTTATAACATCTATTCTACCTTATCTTCATTTGAACGATCTTGCACAATCACCCTGGTCAATAAGACATCCTACATACTCATCAACCCAAGGTATCTCTGACCCAGATATTTTCTTCATATCAGAATCTTGGCTCAGATTAAGATGTTCATTGAGTGGTTAAAACATTTTCAGAGCGCATAGAATCAAAAGAGGTGATCCTAACCATGAAACTATTTAAACATAAGGTTTCTTTCCATATCAGTCACAGGTCAGTCTGAATTTTTAGTGATTAAGGGCAATGGCTTACCTCTTGTTGTGTATTGTAAGGGAAAATTACATTTAAGGAACAATTGCCTTTGTGTTTTTAGAAGAGGAGAAAACGTTTCTCTCTCTGTGTTAATATAGGCGCCTAGAGGTCAGCATGGTTAATAGGAAACAGATGTGTAAACGTTGCAGTGTTATTCTCTGAGTTCTAAGCCAATGAGGGAGAGACATGTATTCAATTTGGGATGTATATAAATTGTGAGCAGTGGTGGCTGGTGGATTTATTCACCGTTGGGGCACAAAAAAAACTAGAAAAAGCATTTCCCTGAGCAAATGCGATGTGATTGCGTTTCCACCTTCAGCAACCAGGCAGTGCTGGTGGCCAGCCCCCTAAAATAACCGCTGCAGCACTACTACGTCCTCGTGTGCTGGTGGACAGCACTGAACTGAACACAAGTGTAAACTCTCAGTTGGGTCCAGTTGCAACATGACTTCTTCCATTCAAATAAATATTGTGAAGTATATGTCATATGTAGTAATTTTTTAATTGTATGGTAATTAGAAGGCAGATATAAGTTCAATATGTTTGGCTGGTCTATGCCAATTAGCCTCAGAGTTACAAAGAAATGTAAAAAAAAGTGTTGCAACCGTCCCCAGTCTCCCCTACGTCCTTGTGTTAGCACAACCTTAGTTTTAAGGCATCTGGCGATGGTATCACAAGTGGATAGTGCTGCAGACATAAAATCTGGCATTATTACCATGTCAACCTAAACATTGATAAGAAACTGAGTTAGGCAACTGCAAGGGAATGTCAAAATAAAAAGCTACATTATTATCAACAATTATTTATTCATTTATTTATGTCAATAATACTGTGTTCCTGTGAAAGCGATTCCCTTGCAGCTAACGTTTAAGAAGCCCTCCTGCTGCTGCTGTAAACTTGACTATAGGGAAGACCAGACCACCCCATACAAAAGGGTGATTCTCGGAAAATGTATCTTTGGATTTTCCCCAAATGCATGCAACACGTTCCCAAACATTCTCAGCTTCATTTTGAGACCCACAAAATCGAGTTGCCCTGAACTTTGACCTCTCTATGCCTTTTACAATGACTTATCATTTTTGACTTGAAGAACGTTGGGAAAATACCATATGTTCCAATAGTTTTTTAGGAAACGCTTACGTCATTTTCTACCTCAAATGTCGAAAATAGTTTATCTTCAGATTTTGATGAAACTTTTATTGTGCATAGTAGAGGCTTTGAATTGGATTTTAAAATGACTGAAATCGAGTTGCCCTTATTATATTCAGGCATGTAGGTGAAGCAAACAAAACCATTTACAACAACTTTCCGTTTGCCTATCAGAATACAATTTAATCAGCTGAAGGCACACATGTTCACTACAAGAATGAATGTATGGTTTGTTTAACATAATATTAGTTAATCGCCTTGTTATATCAAAATGAACAGGTTGATAGCAGTCGGTGCCGTTTTGTGATTTCGAACGCAAGCTTCACTGTATAGCCCTCAACAGGCTGACCAAACATTCTTTTCAATTCATTACCTATGGATTCGCGTTAGCGTTCTACAACCCTCGGAACAAACTATCTTTTCTGCGTTCGGGGTAAAAATACTATAGTATATTTAGTGTTCACAAGTCGATACCCTTTTTGTTGTCAAGTATTTGTAATCAATATTAAAGGTTTGTTGGTAAAGCACACAATAGTTTAATATGGAAGCCCATAAGGGACTTTATTCAAATTAAAATGTTAACTTGAAAATGCAAATGCAATTCCGCAATAGCATTATCACTTTCCACATTCCTACGTGTTATTTGAGACAAAATGTAAGTGAAAATGCAATCATCCCATTTGCATTTGCATTTTCAAAGGCTCCAATGGGCATTCTGTGTCAATATCAAAATTCAAATGCAAAAGCTGTTTGACATTAAAGTTTCAAAGTCCTACCCCGCCATACTAAGGCCAATATTCAAATGTTAATTCAAACTTGAAAATTAAAATGCAATATAAAAAATGTATTTTCATTTTCCATGTGTGCAAGCATTATTTATGTCACAATTAAAATTAAAATGCAGTTTTAACTTATCAATTAACTATTCTATTTAAAGTATTCATATGCGGTGCATTACAGCACAGCTTCACAGAGTACATCTTGCTTTAACTTACCTATGTATCTTGTCATAACAACACCACTGGGTCATTCTACAATTGCAGTGGTATTCACAGTTGGATTTTTTTTTAAAACCAAATGTATCGTTCATATGTAAATCCTTCTGTATTGTATTTTTGAACATCTAAACTTTCTAAATCTACCAAAGGCACATCTTAATGAATTTTAAATATTTTTAGAATTTAGATAATATCCTGGTTAAGCTCTCATTTTGTCATTGGTGTTACCGACACTTCAAATACACATTTTGGCTTTTAAAAAAAAAAAAAAAAACATTCAGGTTTTTTGCACAGTCACTACAAGAGATATAGTTTAATAAGTCAAAGGTAATTTTTGTATTTAAAAAACAAAATTGTAACTAGGTAAGTTTGAAGCTGCAGTGTATGGTACTTTTAGATTTTTCCATCTTAGTTTTACTATAACTTAGAGAATAATTTCATGAGAATCATACACATTTTATAAATGTGTGCTTACAATGCTTACTTACCAATATCATTATAATAACACATGTATGAGTGATGAGTATTTTAAATATTGGAACACCCTGTGCCAGTATACCAATTAACTGTGCTGTAACACCAATGACGTATTGCAACACCAATGACTGATAAGATGCGATTTGAACTGATTGAATCCATTTATTATTTCCAAATTTAAAAAACAATAACATCACACATTTCCATTCCCTACACCCTGCCCTCACTCCCACTTAACAGAGGAAAACTGATTTACAACAAAAACATTTAACCATGAGGGTCTTGTTGGGCAACTTGAACATTCCGTATTCAAACGAATGTGTGTATATGAAAAGACATAAATCCATTAATAAATAAAAACAGTATAAAAAACCCTGAGAATTAAAAATCTCATTCATAAAGCAACTGACATAGATTTAGCTTTACCTATAGCTATGCTGAAGGGCATGGAAACATCAAACATGCAGTATCTTGAAATGGTCCTAAACTAAACGGCTCCCATAGACTTCAGCAAGTTGTACGATAACATTGAGTAATTAAATAAAACATAACAACATTAACATAAAAAGTATAGTAAGCACTTAATCTCTGCAATTCATCTCTCATCTCTCTCCTCCAAGTACCTCCAAGTACTGGGCTCAATTTGAACGTTTCTTTTGTTGATCGGTAGCGGCTCTGGAATGAAACAAAGGACCTGGTCATCCCCATACCAGTTTATGTCTTCTCTTGGGCCCGGCCAGAAGAATTTATTTGGACCATTGCTGTGCATGCACTTTATCCTTACACTGTGCTCTTCAATGTCTAGGATGATCCCAGGATATGCATTGTCATCATAAATCAAGACACACCACTCTCCAATGTGATGTGGTGCAATGACATCTGGGCGTTGCAGAGCCGGGGCAGAAGAATGTGGAATTTCATTGACCATGCTTTTTTCATTGTGTGTGACCGCCCCAACAGCCACTTCTTGTAGCCCATAACATGGGCAGTCAAGGACACCTTCAGCTGCTCTGCAAGTGCAGCTTATGTCCCTGTGCTTTATGTAACCTGGTGTCACACTGATGACTTGGTGCATCTTCATGGTTCCTTTTATGGTCACAAGCGATGGAACTTCCAACAGTCTCTCTCCATAGGTCTCCACTTCTTGGTCAGTCACATAAAATAGTTTGATCGACGATCCAATGCCATTCAGCTGCTTAAATAATGCCTCGGCATCAGGGATGTCTCTTCCCTGGCGGACTAAGGTGTCTGCTGACCTCTTCAGTGAACCTCCAACGCCATCAGGAGCTCCCTTCCCATGGCTTGCTTCGAAGAAATTCCATGAAATGACATGTTAATCTGGCCATACCTGACAAACAAAATGCAATAAGATATGATTATGATATTGCAACAATACTATTGTGTTACTTATTAATCATTATGATTCCTCAATGTATTTGCCTAAAGTAATGGGAATTGATGGTCGTCATTGGTGTTACCATAAATGGAGTAAAAGAGAGTAACACCAATGACGGTAACACCAATGACAAATGTCAATAAATGAGGGCATTTCTAAAATGGAGGCTATAGTCTGTTAAATCCAAGGCCACAGAACATTAATGAATTCATCAAACATTCTGTATGTTTGATTTGTTCCTGCAGATGTTTATCATCCATAGAAGAAAATGAGTAACACCAATGACATGCCTAAATCGCCCCCACTCCAAATAGAGGGGAAATCATCATATTTGAAACAATTTAAAAGAGGGTCATAACTCACCATGTGTCTTCTGAGCAGATGCCTTCCAAAATGACCTTTGACCACAGGAAGTAACTCAAAAAGACTTCTGATGGCATGGTAAATGTAGTTTTTCTTGAAAGTAACACCAATGACATAGTATTGTGGGACAAAATGTGTCTAATAATATTTAAATAATTATGTTCGCCTACAGTTTTCACATATAGTAAATCAATAAATAAAGTACCCTAATATATAATATAGTATTTTAAACCATTAAAAAATCTTGATTTATTGTAAAATTATGTCATCGAACCTTTCCTCATCACCATTGGGACGGACTGTTTTTCATGTACAGCATACGTTTGCTTTTTATTTTTTATTTAAAAAAATGAAACCTTTTTCATTAAGAAGGCTGAGATCAATTATGTAACTAACAAACACATTTATTTAAGCAAATACAGAGATATTTTGTGAATCCATGTCATTTAAAACACATTTATCTTATTGCAATGCTGTGGGACAGCATTTGCCACTGCAATTGTAGAATGACCCCACTATCTTAAAAGTAAAGGTCAGGGGTTGTTTTGTAAAACAGTGTCAATCGATATAGTTGTGCAAATTGAACAAGTTTTATCCGTTTTGTATCAACCATAGAGATGAAATGTTGTTCTATGTCAAGTCTAGTTCCATCTATCGTACCTCCTTGGTTAAACAGAATGCATCACAAAGTAATGACTGTATTTTGTAATAGTATTTTACTTAACACAGGTTGGTGAATTTGATCTGTTGAGGCCATTAACAGCATTGATGCTGTTACGTTCAGCACACGTAAACAAACATGACAGCCCAATGAACTCAAGTGCAAATAATATAGTATTTATTAATAACGTTTAAACAACAAAACCTGCTGGCACATCGTGAGGTGTGATAATCAGCAGAGTCTGCGTGTATGCATTTGTGGACAAAATAGTGACTGGAAGGTCTGCATGTAAAAGGAACATCATTATAACACAAGAAAAGGCACTGGGGAGTAGCGCTTCCTTTTTCTCTCTCAACTCTCTCTCCCAGGCCACAGGCATCAGTGGAGTGGGCCTTTATAAGAATGGGAGCACCGGGCCCAGGTGTTCCCAATCAGGGGTTTAGCCTGCTCACCCACGAGTTATCGGCAGAAAGAACACAGAGACAGCCAGCAGCATAATAAATGCTAAATGAACAGCATGTTTTTTCTTTATAAGAGATATTCAAAATAAAAACAGCTCTTATGTAAAAAAACAAACAAGAAAATATATATATTTTTGATTTAAGAACACCATTTACCCCTGGCCCTTGATCCTAAAGGGACCCCTAAACAGCCAGGTTCATCATAACATGTAGGAGGTATGCTTCCAATATGTCCATTGATACATTAAATATCTTTGGTCCTAAGCCATGGGTGACTCTGTCAAAAGTCTCCATGTTCTCGTTCATTGCTTTTTTGACGTCTCGCAATAAAACGCTAGGAGGAGAGAAATGTGTGAAATTAATGCCGACTGCACTTCGGCTCTTGAAAGTGACATTACGTCTACCAAGCACTTCTACTTGATATAGCACGTAATTGGCTGCACTCAGTTTTTTTTTTTTATTATTTATTTATTTTTAATTTTTTGGGAAGTTGGTTTGTGAAGGTTTTGTTAATTTATCCTGATGTCTAATATAGCACTTGCTTAGCTCTTATCTAGATGATTAAGCCAGGGATGCACTTATGTTCTCTACCAGACTTGTAGTTTTACCATTATCTTTTTGTAGGCACAATTTTTTGTAAGTTGCTTTGGATAAAAGCGTCTGCTAAATGAATGTAATGTAATGTAATGTAATGTAAAAACATACTATTAAAAATATCATTATATATGATATAAAAATACCTCAGAGGAACTACTGGGGAATTCATTCACATGTAAAAGCGTATTGCCAACCAGAAGATGAAGAATTAAACTGGCTGCCAATCTCAAATTTAATGGGTGCTAGAGAAATGAAAAACTGAACCTTTATTACTAACCGGAAAGATTTGGCTTGAAGCAAAGCGGTACTAACATCACCATATGTACGGCTGTTGCGGGGCCATTAGTTGGAAATGTATGTGGCGACTTGCAAGTTTTCCCACATCCATTGCCAACTCATTTGCTTCATCTGTATGGATTTTTTTTTTTTTTTATGAAATAATATGCATATTAATACCAAGCAGTCATGGTAGAACCTTGCATTTTATATATATAATGAAAATAGTGCAGACCTTCAGTCAGCTTGGAACAAAGGGAAGTCAGTTTGGTGATAGGGGAGGGGACAATCCTGTAACCTGCCAACTCCCCTCGTAGCTGTTTCTTATTTGACTTCGCTGTCCTGAGGTATGAAATTAGTGCATTAAGGGGCAGGTACCCCAACTCGTCTCTATATCTCCTCAAGAGAGACAGAGTATCTGTGAAAAGAGGTACTTAGTTTGGTTTATGGATGCAACGCATTATCTGCTTTGGACCAAACATGATTGAATATGTATATTATTCACTCCTGTTATCTCTAGTTGATTTTTTACCATACCTACATTTCTGTCTAAAATTGCTGGCTTTTAGCAAGGCCTCGACCAGGTAAACCTTGTCAGCTGCCGCTATGTCCCTACCAGTTGGGACGACCCTAACCACACCTGTTTGGTGCTGAAATGTCCAGAGAGTGAAACATTGCATTGCAAATATTACTTGGTTTGTTTAACATAATATTAGTTAATCGCCTTGTTATATAAAAATGAACAGGTTGATAGCAGTCGGTGCCGTTTTGTGATTTCGAACGCAAGCTTCACTGTATAGCCCTCAACAGGCTGACCAAACATTCTTTTCAATTCATTACCTATGGGTTCGCGTTAGCGTTCTACAACCCTCGGAACAAACTATCTTTTCTGCGTTCGGGGTAAAAAATACTATAGTATATTTAGTGTTAACAAGTCGATACCCTTTTTGTAGTCAAGTATTTGTAATCAATATTAAAGGTTTGTTGGTAAAGCACACAACAGTTTAATATGGAAGCCCATAAGGGACTTTATTCAAATGAAAAAGGTAAACTTGAAAATGCAAATGCAATTCCGCAATAGCATTATCACTTTCCACATTCCTACGTGTTATTTGAGACAAAATGTAAGTGAAAATGCAATCATCCTATTTGCATTTGCATAGGCTCCAATGGGCATTCTGTGTCAATATTAAAATTCAAATGCAAAAGCTGTTTGACATTACATTTTCAAAGTCCTACCCCGCCATACTACGGCCAATATTCAAATGTTAATTCAAACTTGAAAATTAAAATGCAATATAAAAAATGTATTTTCATTTTCCATTTGTGCAAGCATTATGTATGTCACAATTAAAATTAAAATGCAGTTGTCAAACAATTTGAAAATTAAAAGGAAATCGCATTTGCCATTGCATTTTCAAACACTTCATGTTCAGTACTACACGGTGCAGTGGACAATATGCAAATGTAATACGCGAATCAGCACTACGAGTCTACCGCATTTGCATTTTCAAGTCACCACGCTCTCTTTGGTACAGAACATGAACATTCAAATTCAATCCGTCAGTCCTCTCATCAAGGCGGGTCTTAAGTTTGGACCTCACTTCCTCCGTCTGTCACTTAGAATAGTGCAAGCTGTGGCTAGCGGTGTGTCCGGTGCGCCGGGAGATAACCACTTTGGCTATTTGACAATCAAATTTTGCCATTAACAGATGTTCGCGACAGAACAGAGAAAGTATGTATTGCAGAGTAGGCCTTAGGTCTACTCCATGTCTGGCACCGACGTGGACGTGTCTCCCGCACCAGCCAAGCCTATGCCATTGCCGCAGAGATAAACACTCGGTGTGGCTAACTCTTGAAAGACAAATGAGCAAACTTACCCTAATAAAATTGCCCAAAACAAGCGCAACACTACCTATGGGCACATATTTATAACACAACATTATTAAAACTGAAGGTGTGAACGTTTATGAAAAAATTAAAACCTTTTCCAGAAGAAATTTGCAGCGTTTATAATGTACCTAATTAGATAGCTTTGTCCAATCTAATGTGGTAGAATCCTGCCTTCATATTATCACCCATATCCCATATTGTGCTATAAGTTTATTTATTCAGTATAATTCTGATAATTAATATTGTAAACATGCACATGAAAGTTGAAAATAATGCTTAATCTATTAGCCCACAGCAAGCGTTCAGCTATATGGCTGTCCGGCTTCTCTTCGTTTCAGCACTGTAGTTGTGAATAATTAGAGAGAGATTTTAATAAATGTACTTCTTTTAATAAATGCAAAAACATATAACTTGCAGCACAAAAGTATGACTAAGGACTTGCGAAATATCAGCTCCAACGAGTTCGTAAAAGGGTAATGAAGCAAGTCACTAAACGAGGAAGTGACATCCTAACTTAAGACCCGCCTTGATGAGAGGACTGACGGATTGCATTTGAATGTTCATGTTCTGTCCCAAAGAGTGTGTGGTGACTTGAAAATGCAAATGCGGTAGACTCGTAGCGCTGATTCGCGTACTGCATTTGCAAATTGTCCACTGTACCGGTAGTACTGAACATGAAGTGTTTGAAAATGCAATGGCAAATGCAATTTCCTTTTAATTTTCAAATTGTTTGACAACTGCATTTTAATTTTAATTGCGACATAAATAATGCTTGCACAAATGGAAAATGAAAATACGTTTTTTATATTGCATTTTAATTTTCAAGTTTTAATTAACATTTGAATATTGGCCGTAGTATGGCGGGGTAAGACTTTGAAAATGTAATGTCAAACAGCTTTTGCATTTGAATTTTAATGTTGACACAGAATGCCCATTGGAGCCTTTGAAAATGCAAATGGATGATTGCATTTTCACTTACATTTTGTCTCAAATAACACGTAGGAATGTGGAAAGTGATAATGCTATTGCGGAATTGCATTTGCATTTTAAGTTTACATTTTCATTTGAATAAAGTCCCTTATGGGCTTCCATAGTTCAATAGTAGTTTTCACTATTGAGAAGTGTAGAGAGAGAGATTGTAACAAAAAGGGGGGTTAAGTATTTGGCGAGAAAAGGCAGGACCCAGGATAATTAAGGGCATCAAATGGAGAACAACACAGAGAAGGAGACAGGAAGAAGGGAAGCAATAACACTTAATGAATGTAAGAGGCCTTTGTAGAAATGCAATATCTGTCAGACTGTTCGTCACCCTGAGAGCACATGAGTAGTTTGGGATTAACATATGTTAGGGGTGAACAGATGTACAAAGAAAAGGAGGGGTGGTTAATTGACTGCACTTCCTTAGTTTATGATAACTGTAAGGATGGGGCTAGTTGTAAAGTGGGGTAAAACTCTTAAGGGTCATAAGACAGGCAGGCCCCAGAGAACAGATAGGTCAGAGGTGATTGGAAAAAGGGCATGTCTAATTTGTATGTTGGGGAGTTGCCAAAAATATGGGAAAGGCTTAACTTGACTTGAATGTGACATAAAAAGACAAACTGTGAATGTTCATGCCAGTAGAGAGTAGATTGTAGCAGTAGTAGTAGATCTTTGTAGTTCTGAAACTTTGGCTTTAGACCCAATATTTTGTATGGGGTTGTAACTTCTTCTAATTGAAAAATACACAACAATACTGCGTTATATTGTACGACCTAACAATACTATTGTTAGGGCGGACAATCGAATGCAGTATTTAGTATAGGTTACATAATGTAAACAACTTCACAATGTCTATCTAAAATATATTCTTATCTTACAACTTGTAGTCATGGCAAACGTAAATTGGTTAACTAATTGTATGTTTAAGAGCGACTGGTTAACAGGCTTAATAATATTTGGTTTATGTGATGGGACCTTTCGCACGTGCGCAGCACGCAAATATTATTATTAACAACACTGGCACAAAAAACATTTTCTCGTCATTGTAGAAGTGGGTGCATTATTACTTAGGCCTACTTGTAACTTTGTCTTTAGTTCATAGTGTTCTGTTTATAAATCAATGGATACCAGCCCAACTCACTACACTACATATCTCTTCTAATCTGATCGCACCAAATCATTTTAAGTAGCATGCGATCAAAACAGTAGTGTTCAGTGCTTTAGTGTTAATGATTGTTTAATAGGTTTAATAGGCTATTAGTTTCTAACCATTTTAATACTACTGCTTGCCAGTTTGTCGTGTTATCAACCATGCAGTATCTTCATTTTCACAATTATGTTTTGTAATGTTGAATTTGACTGTTTCAATCGTGCCTTTTGAGATGGTCACTGTTAGCAACTCACACTTTCGGCTAGCTAACTTTGGTTCACTTTGCTTTCCAATTCAAGGCACCAGAAAAGTTAAACAAGTCAACAAATACAATTTTATTCACATTCAGTATGCAGTGTCTTGTCAATGTTGTCCGTTTGTGGATTTGTGCCGGTGTAATCTGGTGAATATGATAATCATGGATTGATTTGTAGAGCTATCGTGAGTCCATGCTACTACACTCACTCAGACAGTAAGGGTATGAGCACATATTGCTCCTTCATTCAAAGCCCACCAGAGGGCATAATCTGTTTCCCCATTCATTGTCTATGGGCAAATTAAGCGTGTAAAAAATGAACATTTGCGGCACCTAACTATGGCTGCAGTTTTGGGCATTTCGCATCCATTGCAAAGCCAAAATGTCCATTGGAATGCCCCGGACTGCGCTTTTACACAGCTAATATATCTGTCCTCTAGTTATTTTTTATTGCCTCTTTTACATGCTTAATTTGCCCATATACAGTGAATGAGAAGAGAGAAAGCCTTGAGGGGAGCGGAATGAAGGACCAAGATGATACCGTTGTGTAGGCTGCCATCTAGTGACCGCATAAAATGTATACATGTATACGTTAACCAACATTTACTGCGGTCACTAAATGGCAGTATACACAAGGGTATGTCTTCCTCTACAACGTGATTAGTCTCGTAATGCTACGGTGTGAATGACGAACAGAGAGTGAGTGTTAAGCAGAATAAGTTATTCAGAAAGCTTTTTACATCACCTGAGTTAGTGTACGATGGACTCTCGATAGCCCTACATCAAGCAAGTTCATCACAACTCCAGATTCCATCGGCATTTGCCATTAACCACAACATGACACTGCGTAGTGAATGTGAGTCAAGTTGTATTTGTTTAAAGTAAAAAAATAATTCTGGTGACTTGAATTGGACACGGCACTGGCTAATATAGCATTCTGCAGCAGCGCCGCTAACCATCATAATTTGGATAAGGAGTTTACATTATATCCATGGAGTCTAAAACAAAAAAGACTAGCCAAAAGTGTGGGTTGCTAACCTAGTAACTAGTAGTATGACAGTTTCCAAGGCACCATTTTCCTTAAATGGCCAAATGCAACATTTAAAAACCAATGCAAAAATGAAGACACCAGCTGTAAACGTAGGCTAGTATTGTGGGCAAACAGGCACGCAGCAGTTTAAACACGGTAGTGATGTGTCGTTCGTGAACGATTCGCATCCTAAAAATGACTCGGGACGAACGAGTAGTCTCAGAGAGCGTTTCGTTCATTTTGGTCGCGCATGCGCAACAACAGTTGTGTTCGAGTCATTCGTTAATTTCTTTCAGCATAGTTAGTATAGTAAACAGAAATTAATAGTTCACCCCTCAACTGGGTCTTGGGGTCTGAGTCGTTCGTTCAATGTCCACGTGATAGCTCGGCATAGAAAGGAGAAATGTTTTGTTCGTCATAGTAGTTACGACTGCGCCGATTCACTCAGTGTGATAATTAAGTCATCTCAAAGCAGTTGCAACATACTCCTTTACTGAAACGTGATGTGTTGTATTTAGCCTAAAATGCACAATATTGATATAACTTCAACATGTATATATTTGAAATCTCGTTATCCCATACAGCCAAATAACAATCACACTCGAACTACAACTAAATCACACAATATTGCAGTATATGCTGTCTAACATAATAAACTGGTTGTTTTTTTTGTTGATTTTACTGTAAACTGTAAGTGAAAAACTGAAGAAAAAAACACGGACCCAAAACCAGTAATAATAATTCGTGAACCAATTCAATCATTTCTGTTTCTATGCTACGGCTACTACTGAAAGATTAGTTCACCCCTCGAATGGATCTTCGGGTCTGTCTCAGTAATTCGTTCAAAAGATTAGTTCACCCCTCGAATGGATCTTTGGATCTGTCAGAGTGATTCGTTCAAAAGATTAGTTCACCCCTCGAATGGATCTTCGGATCTGTCAGAGTGATTCGTTCAAAAGATTAGTTCACCCCTCGAATGGATCTTCGGATCTGTCAGAGTGATTTGTTCAAAAGATTAGTTCACCCCTCGAATGGATCTTCGGGTCTAAGTCTTTCGTTCACTGGTCACGTGATAGCTGCATAGGCTAGGCACGAGGGATCAGGAAACATAAATTAGCAGTTCACCCTTATGTACTGAGTCTTTCGTTCACTTGTAACGTGACTGCTTCATGCTGAAATTATGACAACGTTCATAATAGTTATTGATTTATTGATTATTACACGTCAGTTTGCATTATATATATATATATATATATATATATATATATATATATATATATATATATATATATATATATATATATATATATATATATATATATATGTTTTCTATGAGAGAGAGTAGCTCCCTTTGGCGTGGACTGGGGCTTGCAACATTAAAAAAAAATACAATACATTTCACCAATTAATTTTAGCTTTTTGTCTCAATGAGCATAGTATTCTGAAAATATGTATTGTTTCACAATAATTGTATAGTTATATTGATTTATTTTGTAATATTTATGAAATAACGTTAATTGAGTTGTTTGTTAATGAGTAGTACAGACGCCTTTCAGTCAATGTGCAGATGTTAGAGATGCAGTTTGTTTGTAAATGTTTATTTGGGTGAACTACCATTGGTGCATTACTTGATGTCATGATGTTTTGTTATCATGGAGTTTTACATTTGAGAAACTTAACTATCCATCTATCCTATTTTGTCCATACTTTTAAGCCCATATTTGGGCATAATCTATTCATTCATTTGTTATACAATTAAAACCTGCCTACCAGCGCATCTCACGCCTGCTGACTCTGCTACTTGGAGGTATTTGATCAAGACTTGTTTGTTTTGTTAAGACTAGCTGTATAATTAAGACAACACCAACAACGCCAGTATCGCTCAAGGAGGACAGCATGTACGGTTATGTGAGCTAATAGGATCACTCCAACACACGAGGATGTGGTAGTGCTGCAGGGGCTACTTTAGTGGGCTGGTTGCTGCACTGCCTGGTCGCTCATGCTGGGAAACGCAATTACATGCGCATTTTCTCGTGGAAATGCATTTCTAGTTATTATTATGTGATTGCGTCATGCAATGACCCAATCATTCCATTTCAGTGCCCACATGTCTTGGGTATTGCAGTCCATTGCGCTTACACACAGCTAAGTGATCGGTTCATGTGTTATATTTTTTTATATTATTTTTAATCGGGTTTTTCCCCTATTGAAATTAATGTTGAGTGTTTTCACGGTCATATACCGCTATCTTGCGTTGATATTACGTATTTGCATGTTGTTATCCCTAGTCAAAAAGTCCTGTAGGATTCCAATAGAAAAATCCAATAAGATTTTGGAATTGGACAAATTCTTATAGGATATAAAGCCTATAAGAAAAAAAATCATAAATAAATAAACATGTTATGTTTGAATACTGACTGTCTTGGTAATTACGCCGAACACCAGTTGTGAACTGCATCAATGACTCTGTCTCCTGTGTCAGGATGTGTTCCCCTGTTATGATAGGCAAATGTAGGGATAGCAGGCTGAAAAACACAGGACAGGTTTTGGGGAAACAAGTTAGCAGTATGAATTTGACACGTGTTAGCTTTCTTTCTTATTGACGAAGGAACGCCATCTCCGCTGTCTTATCTCTTACAAATATAATATTTATTGACAGAAATTATGTCAACAAACATAAGTTCAGTTTCCCCATTTTAAAGATATAACTAGACAGTGATGAAATTCGCAGATCACTTAGAATACAACGTTCTACGTATAAAACTCGCTAAGAGAATGCTATCTGACAGTAATATTCTTTGCTGTTTCATTGAGAAACAGAGCTCTCCTACTTTCAAAAAATGAAATCTCTCACAAACATTATTTATTGACAGAAATAACAGTTAAGACTCCTGAATATGATAATAACAATAGGAAATAGAACTTCATGTTTCTTTTTGAAAAAAGTCTGTTTCAGTGAAAAATTAGCTAAAGCTATACAGATTGCGTTTTTTTAAAAATATTTATATTATGTATACTTTTTCAATGTTATATTTGTGAAAATAAGTTGTGAAGCTACACCTTTTGCACTGAATTGGTAATTATGTTCTCGAAAAATACACTGCATGCGAATAACAAGGTTGTAGAGAATAGTGCACTTAGTGGACTTGCATAGTAAAGCTATAAGCTATAATTACATATCTCCAGTATAATATGGTGTGAACTAAAGTGGGCTGGTCTGAGGCATGAAACTCCCAGGCTGAAAATGAGTCCCATTTTGGCCCTGTTTCAGTAGGTCAAGTATACAGTACATAGTGTAAGAAGTGAATGTATGATGTGTTATTGTGATTCTTTTTTAACAGGGTATACTTGGACAGTGGTAAAAATATACAACCTTTAAAGCCAACCGTGGAAAAGGACGAATCATCCACATTCGTCTTCTGCAAGAAATGTTTCTCACCATCTGGTGCTGTTGGCGTTTTTACCTATGATCTTCGAGACAAAACTGATCCAAACAGTGAAGTCAATCGTCAGATGATAGCTTGCAGGTTCTCTGTACCATTTTATCATGAATTGAACCAAAACAAGTTTGCTGTGGGATTGTTTAATAAAGGATTAACTGATATCAAACTATATGAGAAAATGCAGAAGCGTACAGTGCCATCGCAAGAATGTGTTAAAGCAGTAGCAAATGGCTCTAGTATTATCTTTCCATATGACAGTACAGTTAATAGTAAAGTGATCGTGCATGCTTCAATGTCTAATGCTTACAAAGCAATCATGTTGATAGAAGTGCAGGCAAACTAAACCATAGACACACACAGTGTGAACGATTGGTTACTAATTAGATCTGCATTATTTGGTGGCCGGCTGGTGCACCTGGTGCAGGTTGTTACTATTCCCCCCAATTCTTCCCATGCTTAAAAATGCACCAAAACTTACACATGTGCAGGTCCACCCAAAACCACACCCCTTTTCATGCCACCTGGTAATACTTGTTGGTGGGGTATAGCAGCAGTTCAAAGTTATAATAATTGACTGGATTTATATAGCCCTTTTTCAACCGGAATGGAACAAAGCACTTTACAATGTTGCCTCTCATTCACACACTGATGGTGGCAGAGCTGCCATGCAAGGCACTTGTGTCTACATCAGGAGCACCTCGGGGTTCAGTGTCTTGCTCAAGGACACTTTGACACATGGACAGGAGGAGCTGGGGATCAAACCGCCAACCCTTGGATGACTAGACGACCCACTCCACCTCCTTAGCCACAGCCGCCAATTTAAAAATCATTAAAAATCATTTTCAGAACTTGTCCATTGCAGTGGACATATACTGGCACCCATGAGAAATTATGAAGTCCATCACTCTTTCACAGTTTTTTTTCCCGAAAGTTGGTGGTCTACCCAAAGGGTCCAGCGCCAAAACCATATCCAAATCACATCAAAATTACCGGACTGCATATTCAGAACGTCAAATGTCTAAAATATCTTGTTGATACCTTGAAGAAATGAGCTCACAGCACATCAAAAATGTATTACTGTAATCACTACTGTACATTCAATTTGTCATATCTCACTGGTACATGATTAAACAATCCACGTTAAAATATTATATAAAAATTCACAGACTAATTTCATGACGTAATCGCCGCCAATTTATTTTGGAGCTCTAGGTCATCACCACAGGCGGCAGTAATTTATTTGTCTTTGTACTTGAAGAAATATTACTATTTACAGCCATTTCCCCAGTTCCATAACTTCTAATCTGGGTTGCCAACTTCTTAGAAAGCCTGTGCGTGTGAGACGAGCGCAGTTGTGCGCCCCACCAATTTATTTAGATTTTAGTTTTAAACAATATACAAATGAACTAACTTTGCTAAATTAATAATAATCTTTAATATTTATGATGTTAATTACACCATCAATAATGTTTTGAGAAGAAATAAGTCAACGTTTTGTTTTGAGGGTTTTTTCTTACAGTAGTACATTCTTGATGTCCCCAGGGACCCCAGTCGGTAAAACCCTTGTATGTTAAATACGTTGGTGGAATTAAGGTTAAGGGGTCTGTTTTCAATTGCATTTGAATTTATTTACATCAGCATATCAATGGTAATTCTTTGAAAATTGTTTGAAAACATGGATATAATTTATACAATCATGTGTAAGATAACTTTTTAAAAATAAATTTGCACTAATAATATCTAAATATATCCTTTAGAATCATTGTTTATTTCCTTAAGTGTATAGTTAACAGTCTGTTTTCTCTATCACACTTCATCATACTGAGTAGTAGATCTAATTCAAGATACGTTGTCAAAAAGGGCTGGAACACAAAGAATGGACAGAGACCAGCACCACAGCTATGTACACTTGGGGTCCCAAAAATGGCTGTACCATCACTGGCTAGGATGGTGTGTATGGAGCTATTTGGTATGGAGGTCCCTAAAATGGCTGGCCCATCGCTAGGTGAATATATGTTGTGTTAGGTCACAAAAATAGCTGGCATTAAAGTGGCTAGTGACACGGCCTGGCTCTTCTAGGGCCTGATTTCATAATCATTTTCACCTGTCCCGTCATCTCGTTTGGTTGCCCTGCTTTCTATTGGATAATTGTTTTTCATAGTGTTGTCCCTTGTCTGTTCATCATTTGATGTCACCGTTTTTGAGCCTGCTTTTGCGGCTGTCTTTTGGTGAAAAAGCTCTGCTTTGCACCTTTTACCTGCGCCTGGGTCTACTCTTTTCCCTGAATGTAACAGGCTAGTAGTGTGTGTTGTGTGGACTCTAAACATAAACAACTTTCGATAAATAGTAAACTTGTGGTGTTTGGAAAGTTCAAATCCCTGCAGAGAGTCCTATTAGAACTCCGGTGTCTTGCCAATAAGAGGGATTCCAACAGCCAAGGTTTGGTGGCTATTCATTGAACTTGTGGTTTCTGTAATTATGAACAGAATACAAACAAATCAAGTATACTGAATGGACCAAATACAAACATACAATATCTAGCATCAAAATGGAGAGCATGAACTGTGTAAGGCACATGGTGCCAGTAGAAAGGTAAGTCAAGCATTCCTAAACACAAAAGGGTACACATTGAAATGCACAGGAATAACACATCCAATGGTCAATCTACAGCTCTGGTACCAAGGAAACAATTTAACTATGTTAGCGTCTTACACATGTCTGTATTCTCTCTAACACTTTAATGACCAAATACACTTGTAAGGAAACAGGAAGCAACTCACGGGTTTCATAGACGCACAATCCCACTGTACAAGAGAAACAATAAACAGCAGTACTTCAACCCTTTAACCATTTTCTTTGGTGCACTCATAACTGTTTGTAATCTGGTCCTACTTTTTAGGCTGTTGTAATCAAGTCTCATGGGGTGCACCCTTGTACTGGCCACTCAATCTCCAGTCTTAAAGGAACAGACAACAACAACTTTATTTCCTGTTTTTGGTAGTTATGCTTAAAAGGCAAAAAGGGACCACTGACGACAGTTGGTTTATTTAAGTGGGAGTATTCTACCCACTTTTAGCTTTCTTAACTTGTGGCGTTTTCAGTTTATCAATCAGTTGAGTTAACACTCTAGCTAACATGCTAGGTGACTGTTCAGAGTAGAGTCAACAGGCCGTCCATCAAAAAGCCTATTTTTACCGTAGAACGCAACAAGCTAATTAAGAGAACTATCCATGTCCTTCAAGAAAAGTCTTCCAGGGAAGACTTTATGCAAACATATTTGGCTTCTGTTGAAGAAGAAAGACAGGTTCAATTTTTACAAGTAAAAAAGAGAGGGGAAAATATATACCAGTGGTATTGCGAGAGATCTGCCGCGGCAATTACAGCTGCAAGTCGCTTTGGATAAGTCTCTATGAGCTTGCCACATCTTGCCACTGGGATTTTTGCCCATTCCTCAAGGCAAAACTGCTCCAGCTCCTTCATGTTGGATGGTTTCCACTTGTGAACAGCAATCTTCAAGTCTGACCACAGATTCTCAATTGAGATCTGGGCTTTGACCAGGCCATTCCAACACATTTAAATGTTTCCCCTTAAACCACTCGAGTATCGCTTTAGCAGTATGCTTCGGGTCATTGTCCTGCTGGAAGGTGAACCTCCGTCCCAGTCTCAAATCACAGGCAGACTGAAACAGGTTTTGCTCAAGAATGTCCCTGTATTTAGCACCATCCATCTTTCCCTCGACTCGAATCAGTTTCCCAGTCCCTGCTGCTTAAAAACATCCCCACAGCATGATGCTGCCACCACCATGTTTCACTGTGGGGATGGTGTTCTTGGGGTGATGGAATGTGTTGGGTTTGCGCCAGACATAGCGTTTTCCTTGGTGGCCGAAAAGTTCAATTTTAGTCTCATCTGACCAGAGCACCTTTCTCCATACATTTGGGGAGTCGCCCACATGCCTTTTGGCAAACTCAAAACGTGCCTTCTTATTTTTAACACTAAGTAATGGCTTTTTTCTGCCCACTCTTCCATAAAGCCCAGCTCTATGGAATGTACGGCTTATTGTGGTCCCATGTACAGATACACCAGTCTCTGCTGTGGAACTCTGCAGCTCCTTTAGTGTCACGGGCCGGAATGGGAGCGTGGTAACCCACACGCAGACTTACACTAACAAACTAGGATAAACTCAAACAAAAAAGGAATAAACCCAAGGAAGGAGACACGGGAGGCAAAGTAACTGAAAAGATCTCTACAAGGAGATAC
>JAPMUY010003593.1:0-27747 GCA_026901105.3 Galaxias olidus
ACAGCTGGAGTACCCTGCTGAGCCTGCTGCCACCGCGACCCGGCCCCGGATAAGCGGCGGAAAATGGATGGATGGATGGATGTCTAATCACTGTCTTGTCTGTTTATTTGCAGGGGAGAAGGACGGGGTTAAAGTTCCTTTCAGAGAGCGATGTGGAAAAGTTGACGAATTAAGATATTTTAATGTTCTCCTGGCAATTACTGCCACAGCCTCCAAAGCTATGACACAGAAGTCGATTAAAAGTCCTGGAATACAGCAATGTTTAGAACTTGCTATAAGCCCAAACAGGGACAACATCAGGCTTGCTACAAAAAAGGATTCTTGGATCCAGCAAACACTTTTTCCTGGATTTGCCGGGAGCTAGGAAGCAAGACTTGAGACAGCCATCTTAATACATCTCTGTACCGCATTCATAGCTTTGTTTTCCAGGCAAAAACATGACTGGCAATTGTTAAATGTAACTATGTATAGAAGTTGTCATGGAAAAAAACGTCTGTATTGGTAGTTATAAAACTTTGTTTAATCATCAATGACAGGACAATATGAGTCATAGATTTAGCCTTTTTATGATTTGAATCAGATTTTGCTACAGTTGCAAGACCACAGCAACTTGTCAACGCGTCTTGGAAAGCCCAATCCCAATTGCCTATTTTCCACCCCTTGGCCCTAGCCCTCCGTTTGGCTTTTTGACTTGCCCCTCGAAACAGTCACAAGGGGTAGGTTTGAAAATCTGGCCCTACAAATTGGGACAACCCTTGATGATCCTCATACGTCAACAGTAGTCGTGGAAGAAATTGATTTGACATAATTGACGCATCAAAAAAAAACTGTTTGTTGCCAGACATTTCACATCTCACAATACCGTCTTCTTGCGTGGGCATCCTTTTTCAGTTGTCAGCCGCCAATCGGGAAAAAATGTGAAAAAGAAGGCGGCTAGCTTAACGCCTGGGAATGCTGGTGGATCCGTCTGAGGTTTGTATGATGCAAACAAGTTGTGTTAGCTATATATGTAACATGCTAACTAGCTAGTATTGAGTCTTGGTAACTAATGTAAAGGTTGGGTCAAACCGTTTGCGATACACACGTAACGACAAATTAACGACCGTTTACTTTATTGATTTGTGGGATGATCTGTATGCAAGTTTGACAGGATAGAATACCATACACATACATTGTGTGTGACTATTAAGTTGTTTTTTTTTACAGGGCGAGACAGAACCACTCCACAGGTTGCATTCTTCTAGTTCTGGGTGATGGTAGCTTTCCCTGTTTGGACTCACCAATCTCTCTAATCACACTTTACAAAGAGCCCATTAATGGACACATCCAGGGTGGTTCAGTTATTATCCTTAACTTAATAATCAGTTATTCATGCTCACAAACAATCTGACAGAAAGAAAGTATTGCACTTCATTAGTCCACATTGGCATCAGTCAGCTTCATTTTCACTGTAACATTCTTATCACCTAACTACATTGTCATGTCGATTCAGGTGTAAAGGTATTGTGCGGTTCACTGTCCTCATGGTGCTTCTGCTCTTTAGCACTTTCCTATATTACATAAAATTTGTTTTCCTCCTCTTATTCTTTTTCAGTGTAGGGGTTGGGGGGCTTGGAGTAGAAATGGGAGAGGCTGCCATGAAGAAGATGTGCCCAAAGTGGAATGGTCGGGCTCTGGTGTCAGCACTCATTATGAGCTATACAATATCCTGAAAGAAAACAAAACATGAGAATTAATTATATGCCAGAACTTGATGATATGATGCTATGTGTTACGTATAACTATGTCAACTTTATTTCTGCGAAACAAGGATGTGTCCATATCAAAAGATCAATAATCAAATATAGCTGCAGGTAGCAATTAAGGGGCCTGACCCAGTACGACAGAATGGCCCCACAACAGAACGGCCCCCACAACATTACATTCATGACAGAACGGTCCGCACAACATTACATTCACACCAGGCCCCAGTCCGACAGAACGGTCTGCACAACATTACATTCACGTCAGGCCGCCAGGATCCAGTACGAAAGAACGGCCCCCACAACATAATATTCACGCCTGGCCGACAGAACGGCCCCCACAACATTACATTCACGCCAGGCCGCCAGGCTGCCAAGCCACGACTGGCCATCGCTCAGTTTGGGCATATGCGAGAAGGGCCGGTCCAATTTTTTAAAATTCTGGGCTGGTCTGCGTTGTTGTTGAATATAACGTCAACAATGATTCAATAATAATTTGCATTCAATTACTTTCACTAAATGTGCAACTATAGAAAGTGAGGATATATATAGGCCTATATTTTTTTGGTTGTGGGTCGGCCAAGGTATTAAATGCCAGAACCAAATTTTGGTCCCAGTCCGGCCCTGACTCAGGCGACAAACCAAGTTTAATTTAAATATCGGTTTGCGTTCAGGTATAATGAGTATTTAAAATGAAACGCCACACAAAAAGGGCCTTGGGTCAGCTGGGATTTGAACTCAGGACATTCTTGCTTTAAGGCAATAGTGCTGACCGCTGAGCCACCGCACGGCCACAAAATTTTGGATTCAAACTGTGCAAAATAATAATAAACCAAGACTACTGAGCGCATAGGTGCAGACGGCAATTTTGTTTCTCTCAGTGCAAAGAATATTTTTTGACAAATATGGTGACTCTGGCATAAAGGAGCACAGATATATGGCCTATTCCAAAAAAAAAATGATATTCTGGAATAGCGCCCCCATATGGCCTATTGCACAAAACTCAGCATATGTCTTCTTCTCATCTTAACAATTATGTGTACCAAGTTTGGTGACAATGGTGCCTTCACTTACTTATAAAGCGAAGGCCGCAGGAAGTTGTATATGACGTCTGCTGTGTTTTGTATAATTATTGATGGGAACTGTTCACAGATGCTACCTGTGAAGATTTGTGGAAATCCAACAAACGGCCTAGGACTAGTTTGTTATGAGTCTGGTTCAAACTATGCCAAAAAGCAAGAAACCGAGACGACTGAGCTCATAAGTGCAAGTTGCAATTTTGTTTCTTTAAATGCAAGCATATTTTGAGACAAATATGGTGACTAGCTAAAAGGAGCACAGAGATATGGCTTATTTAAAAATCTCGAGTTTGACGATGCACTGTAGCGCTTCCCAATGGCCGACAAGGCCTACATTTTTACTGGATGTTTTGGGCCTCCTTATACTGACCGTGTTTGATGGCGCTCAAGCATTTCTAAGGTCTTTGATTTATAGCTTGAAATTCATTGGCCTGTGGCGGTCACATGGTTGGACTACCAACTTATTTTTTTATAGCACAACAACCTGTTCCCCTCGTGATACACACCAATATATCTGTGAAAATATCTGTTTGCGTTCAGGAGTAATGAAGATTTAAAGTGCTTTTCTGGTATAGCGCCCCCATATGGCCGATTGGCACCAAACTCCGCAAAATTCCTCTTCTAGTCTTTCAAATGATGTGTACCAAGTTTGGTGACAATTGTGCGTTTGGTTGACGAGATACGCCTTTACTTACATATGAAGCGAAAGCCGCAGGAAGTTGTCGGCATATGACGTCTGCTGTGTTTGGAAATGTCGAGATTTGAAGTTTGGTGGGAATTCGACAAACGGCCTAAGACTAATTCTCAAAAGTATGTTATTTATACATTTCAAAATGGCAGACAATCTAGTGGGCAAACATGAAAATGTCCATAGCAAAGTTGTTCAGCATCTGCTTGTGCATCAGCCGAATCCTGGTTCATGTGAATTTGACAATCTGGGCCCAAGTTACAAGCATTTAAAAATCGCAACTTTGACCCACTAGAGGGATGGGTGCAGAAGCAGCCTGACCCAGTACGACAGAAAGGCCCCCACAAAAGAAACAGCCTGACCCAGTACGACAGAATGGCCCCCAAAACAGCAGCAGCCTGACCCAGTACGACAGAACGGCCCCCAAAACAGCAGCAGCCTGACCCAGTACGACAGAACGGCCCCCACAACAGAAGCTGCCTGACCCAGTACAACAGAACGGCCCCCACAACAGAAACAGCCTGACCCAGTACGACAGAACAGCCCCCACAACAGCAGCTGCCTGACCAAGTACGACAGAACGGCCCCCACAACAGAACGGACCCTAAAACATTACATTCACTCCAGGCCGTCTGGCCCCAGTACGACAGAACGGCCCCCACAACATTACATTTTCGCCAGGCCGCCAGGCCAACCGAACGGCCCCCACAACATTACATTCACGCCAGGCCTCCAGGCCCCGACTGGCCATCGTGCAGTTTGGGCAAATGCCAGAAGGACCGGTCCAATTTTTGACAGTTCTGGGCTGGTCTGCTTTGTTGTTGAATATAATGTCAACAATGAATCAATATTAATTAGCATTCAATAACTTTTACTAGATGCGCAACGATAAAGGGTCAACTTTTCACATATTGGTTGTTCGACATCAAAGTGCATGGATTGACTATTGACTTTTAAAAAAAATTAGGAGATGAAACAGTCCTTTCTTCCGAATTTTTGTAGGTTTAGTGAACGTTTATGAATAAAGACAAATTAATAAATTGTCAAATGTTTAAAAGGGTGCGCTCATTCATTGTTTAGCCTGTCAAACCAGTTGCCATAGCGCCTTTTCCTAGTTCAATTGCCAAGACTGAAAGCACCACCTACTCATTTGCCCAATGAATAAGCAATGCAAATAGAAATGTAAAAGGAAATGTCAAAAGGAAATGTAAAAACCAACTTCTGAAGAAATGTTTAAAGAAAGTAATACCGAAGTAAAAAAGTAAATTGGAAGTACATAGCAGGGGGAATGCAAAGCAAATGTAAAAGGAAATGTAAAAAGCAATAAAGAAATATAAATAGGAAAGTAAATAATAGGGGCTGTAATACAAAGGAAAATACAAAGGAAAATACAATCCATGGCATTTTATTTATTTTTGAGTCATTTATTTATTTATCATCATCATCATCATCATCGTCATCCGCTTTGTCCGGGGTCGGGTCGCGGAGGTAGCAGTTCAAGCAGGGCATCCCAAACTTCCCTTTCCCGGGCCACATTAACCAGCTCTGACTGGGGGATTCCAAGGCGTTCCCAGGCCAGTGTGGAGATATAATCCCTCCACCTGGTCCTAGGTCTGCCCCGCGGCCTCCGCCCAGCTGGACGTGCCTGGAACACCTCCCTAGGGAGGCGGCCAGGTGGCATCCTTACTAGATGCCCGAACCACCTCAACTGGCACCTTTCTACGCAAAGAAGCAGCGGCTCTACTCCGAGTCCCTCACGAATGGCTGAACTTCTCACCCTATCCCTAAGGGAGATGCCAGCCACCCTCCGGAGGAAACTCATTTCCGCCGCTTGTATCCGCGATCTCGTTCTTTCGGTCATGACCCACCCTTCATGACCATAGGTGAGAGTAGGAACGAAGATAGACCGGTAGATTGAGAGCTTTGCCTTCTGGCTCAGCTCTCTCTTCGTCACAACGGTGCGATAGAGCGACTGCAACACCGCACCCGCTGCTCCAATTCTCCGGCCCATCTCTCGTTCCATTTTCCCCTCACTCGAGAACAAGACCCCGAGATACTTGAACTCCTTCACTTGGGGTAAAGACTTATTTATTTATGTATTTATTTTTAATTTTGGCAGCTTTGGTCCTCCATAGATATACAGCGATTTTGGTTAATTTGGTTTTATGGTTTCAGAGGAGTTAGTTGAAATCCAAGCAATACATGACTAAACGTTTTTAAAACTTTAAATCGTGATGTGAATCATAATACAAATATTGTATAGAAGTATGATATGAATTGGTCCAATAATCAAGCAAAATCGAAATGTACAGTACAGTTTACAGTAATACATTTTTATGCACTGTGAGCTCAGTTTCTAATGTACCAACACGCTTGGTTTTGTTTTGAAAGTAGACCATCTGAGGATGATATACAGCGATTTTGGTGTAATTTGGTTGTACGGTCTTGGAGGAGTTGTTTCAAATAGTTCAAGTGTCAAAGTGTGAAATCCAACCAAAAAACTACTAAACTCAGATATTTATTAAAAAATTGGTTTTCGAGATAGAGTTCTGAAATTTTTAATTCTTCATGATATCAGTCTTTGGATTTGTATCTATTTTTTGAACGTACGTAGATTGTTTAATGAACCAGTGAGATATGACAAAGGGAATGTACAGTGGTGTTTACAGTAATACATTTTGATGTGCTGTGGACTCAATTTTAGAGATATCATCAAGATATTCTGGAAAGTTACCGTTGAGAGTCGGCAGATGATATCCTGAAGTTTTGATGTGATTTGGATTTATGGTGTTTGACTTATACACTGAGTAGACCACCAGTTTTTGAAGGAAACAGAGTGATGGACTTCATAATTTGTAATGGGTGCCAGTGTATGAAAGTTTCATCTCAGTGCATTTTACAAGTTCTGAAAATTTCAGAGCTGTAACCCTAAAGGCCTATTTTTAATGATTTTTTAAACACTTTAAATTTTGAACTGCTGCTATTGCACCACCAACAGGCGACATATAATGAGGCTGCATGGCATGGGGTGTAGTTTTGAGTGGACCTGGACATGGGTGCCAAATTTGGTGCATTTTTACGCATAGGAAAGCCGAGTTCAGGTGGGAAGAATAATAATAATAATAATACGTACAATTACAATAGTTGATCGGCTGTGCCAGCCCGCCACCTAATAATACTAACAATAACAATAGGTGCCCGGCTGCACAGCCGGCCACCTAATAATACTAACAATTACAATAGTAATTGTTACTAACTAATAAGAATATAACTGCAAGCAGTGATAGCGGTGGCCGGCTATAAAAAAAAATTATTACAGAAAAAAAGAACATTAAGAAAAATAGAGAGAAATAAATAAATAAAAATAGCAGAACAAAAGAAAGAAAAAGAAAAAAAGGACAAATCCGGTTGGAATGGTCATAGAACTCTCAGCAAATGGAGATTGCACACCCACCAACCTACATAATGTTCAGTATCCTAGATATCAAAATTAGGCTGTTAACGTACTGTGTCTAAAGGTTTTTTTTGTCATTTAGTTTTAAGGCCTCAAATAGTTCACATGAACTGACTTGAATGAGTAGACTCAATAAGAGGACTGAACAGCACCATTGACTTTGGTAAGCGCAACAGAGGCCCACGTTTGTTCACCTAATTATTCATCGTCATTCCAGCAAACACGGCACCAGTGACGGCTGGTGAAAAATAGTCTCGGTGGGGCTGTACCATATTCAGTCAGCTTCACAAACACAATTAAACACTAACTGCGGGACACCAGTGTTCTGCTAAATAGTAAGTATTTATTCAATGTCAATATAAATTGTGAGGCATTCTTACTCAATAATATCTTACTAAAGTCAACTGCAAAAACAAATGGGGTCAGGGGAACTTTGTGTGTGTGTCTGGCATCTTATTTTTTTGGCCAATCTGTCATTCTGAGTGGCCTCTAAATTACTTAATTATTAAAGTCAGGGATGTTTTAGATTAGTTTTTTCTCCATTGAAAGCATAGCCAGAGCATTGAGGTGTTCCAGTGTCATACTCTTCCTCAGGTAGGTCTTGATCATCTTCAAAGTAGAGAAATGTGTCAGCTTCCATTAAAGATTCTCACACAAAAATTCGGGTGCATGCAGTTTATTGCATAATTGTCGGGCAAAGATTTAAACATACAGATGGTCAAAGATAAGACATGGTTTTGGACACTCCAGCTCCGTCCACATTTATCAATAAAAGGGTAGTGTCAAATTAAACAATGTGATCGTATAGCTTTACAGACATAACGTTACTAACGTTAATAAACCTACATCACAACCCATTTCCTCAATGCAAAAGTACAACTGACTAGCTAGCATATCAAAAACACATTACAAAAGGTACACAGTAAATATATATAAACATATTACACATACCTGGCAAAGATTTAAACATACAGATGGTCAAGGATAAGACACTGTATTTGACATTCCAGCTCCTACACGTAAAAATAACAGTCTCAACTTTGTTTAGACCGTACACTTGAACCATTTTGCTCGTTAGCGAACATTCTAGATCGTGGTTAATTAGCATACATTCGAAATACTGTATGTTTACAACGGTATGATCGGCCTAGCTGAACTTAAGCAAGCCCCACGTGTACTTTTCTTTACTGTTCTGGGTAGCCTGTTCTATATTAATATTTGGTTGATCTGGTCCAAGCTCTCTTATTTTCTCCATAAAAGATATCTTTTCCAAAGGGTTTTGATGAAGAAAATCGAGTTAGCAGGTGCCTGACATCCTGGGTCTTGCATCTCTGCGTTCATCATGGTCTTCTCTCTGGATCCTATGGTAGATCACAAAACCAACTTCCTCTACCACAGGCGGACTCTGCTTAGGGCAGTAAATTTACAGCCTTTTCTGGCAGCAGATTCGAGGACGCTGATTGGCTAAATTCATGTTGCCACTGTTGCTATGTGCATTTCTTTGGTTAGCCATTGGCTGATGCTGCTGCACTGAATCAGTGCCATAGAGATCCACTATGTGCTGTTTTTCTACCGCCCCAGAAGCGCTAAAGCGCTAGCTAGAGAGAGGGGATGAGCCATAGACATAAATACGTCTATGGGACTAACAATCAACTAATTTACCTAAAATATAATGATTTATATTTTATGTATTACACGTTTTTGTGCATTTTAAACACATACATACTTAAAATAAGTAATTATTGTTTATTTAAAAAAAAACCTGGGAGAGCCAGGGAGGGCTGTGCCCTAACGCTGTCTATAGGCGAGCCGCCACTGCACGGCACATATGGAAGAGATGAGACATGCTCTGACCTTATTCACAGACACACAGACAAACCATACACAGTCATAGTGTCACATCTAACAAAAGTACAAACCGATATCTGCATTTACAGCACACACAACTCTTTACATAAACATGATAAAAACATGATAACAAGGAAACATAAACATGATAACAAGGAAACATTAAGAATGTGCTGTCCATAAATATAAACAGAGTTACTCGCCAGGCATGCTGGGAGTTACACCCGACGCTACATTACGTTGATTAGTCATGTTTCTTCAAGTACAAAGATGTCAGCCATGCGCAGTGGTGACCCTCAACTCCAAAATAAATTTGGTAATCCAGCTAAGAACAAAACTAAGAACGTATAAACCTCTCTTGGTCTGATATGACAAATATGTGCTTTGCAATGTTGATTTGACACCTCGTCTCATAATCGTTATAAAAGGCTATAGATTTACACAGTCACATTGCTACTGTTCACATCTCACACAACAAAAGTCGCATTGTCGCAGCTTGCTACATTGCTATGCGTCTTTTGGTAATAGCAATCAAAGAGTTAAGTCTGACAATGTTTGAATCAGGTTACTCAATAAGACGTTCTCAGTCACGTTTGCAAGAAGATTCCCTCCCACTTGCCAGATGAGGGCGGATCCGACACTGTGTCCACTGCTATGTGGGGGAAAATAAACTACTAATGGCGTTAAAACAAATTGCATTAACGCATTAAAAAAATGTGTTAACGCGCTAATACTTGTTACTACTACTTAATAACTTACAGAAATGCATTTTGGTGCAGTGTGAGCTCAATTATGACTGTATCGCCAAGCTTGGTTTTGTGTGTAAAGTAGACCATCTGAGGATGATATACAGCCATTTTGAGTTAATTTGGTTTTATGGTTTCAGAGGAGTTGGTTCAAATCCAACCAATAAACGATTAAACTTAATAATAAAAATCTGTTTTCAAGGTACATTTTTAAAAACTTTAAATCGTGATGTGAATCTTAATACAAATATTGTATAGAAGTATGATATGAATTGATCCAATATTGAAGCAGTTAAAAATCGAAGTGTACAGTTCTGTTTACAATAATACATTTTGATTCACTGTGAGCTCAATTTTTTAAATATCAAAATATCTAGTAGACCATCTGAGGATGATAGACTGCGATTTTGGTGTAATTTGGTTGTACGGCCTCGGAGGAGTTGATTGAAATAGATATGTGTCAAAGAGTAAAGTTCAACCAAAAAAATCACAAAACTGATATTTATAAAAAATTCAGTTTTTAAGATCACAATCTGGGATTTTGCACACTTCATGTCATTAATGTTGGGATATTAATATACTTTTTAGATGAGGATTGTTCAATAAACCAGTGAGATATGACAAATTGAATGTACACTAGTGAATACAGTAATATATTTTGATGCGCTGTGAGCTAATTTTTGGAGATAGAGATATTTCAGACATTTGATGTTGAGCATCTGAAGATGCTATCCTGAAATTTTGATATGATTTGGATTTATGGTTTTGGACTTACACACTTTGGGTAGACCACCAGTTTTTGAAAAAAACAGAGTGATGTGCTTCATAGTTTCTATTGGGTGTCAGTATATAATACATTTAATTTAATGTATATGGAAGTTTCATCTCACAAGGGACAAGTTCTGAAGAATTCAGAGCTGTAACCCTAATGGTCTATTTTTTTATGATTTTTTTAACACTTCGAAGTTTGAACTGCTGCTATAGCGCCACCAACAGGAACAATGAGACGGCATGGCATGAGGTGTAGTTTTGAGAGGACCTGGACATGTGTGCCAAATTTGGTGCATTTTTAACCATAGGAAGTAGGATATTTTGGGGGAATAATAATAATAATAATAATGATTACAATAGGCTGGTACCTAATAATACGTACAATTACAATAGTTGACAGGGGCTGTACCAGCCGGCCATCTAATATTAATAATAATACTAACAAGAACAATTGGGTTCCCGCAGCCTCGCTTTGGCACATTAACTCTGGCAGCTGTATGATTCGTTGACGTTGACTTGATGATTAAGTTGTTTGTCTTTTTTTTATCAATTAAAGTTCTATCACAGAGTCGACATACCTTTTTTATTGTTTTATGTGGCGTTTTCGTTTGCGGGGATTTATCCATTATAATGCCAAGCCTCGCCTTCCCACGTGCTGCAAATGTTCCACCAAAACATGTTCACCCTCTAAAACTACTTTGCTCAGGCACCGTCGCAACATCCTGGGTTTAGCGCCGCCCAAGACGATTCTGATTGGAAATACAGCGTTTTTCCCCCTTATTCCAGAATATCCTCCATGGTGCCAGCCCTTTCTCCAGCTCTGTCACAGCGCAACTAAGTGTGGAGATAGGTCTGGCATCGTGAGACTACTCCGGCAGCAGCCATGACAACAGCGGAATGTTACTATCCCTAACCAATAACATAATGAATGTTAATGAGCAATGACCGTAAACTCGCGGTCACCACTGTAAACTGCATGTGAGTTGGAAGGGAAGAAAGAGGCACCCAATAATAATTAATAAAAAATATAATAAATGTTTAGTGTTCAAACATTTTTAAATGTCTTTCATAGACACTCACACAAAAATGTATGATTGTCTACACTATGGCCCTTTAAAATGTATCAGTCGGTATATTTCAAAATAGAACACAAACAATTTGGCGCCGTCCAACCGACCAGGCGCCCGATCCCACCTCCTTCTCAGGGCATACGGCCACATACTCTTCCAGCATTGGACCATTCCCCTGTCCATCCTTGCCTTTTGACCCTTTGAAGAGGTGAAACGCGTTGAAAGGGGTGGCATGATTTTCTTTCCTCTTCTAACTTTTCATGACTGTCCCAAAAATGTGCGAAGAAGGACGTTGAAGAGGCACAAAAGGTAGGACAAAACAAAAGCCATATCGATCAGCAGATTGAAGTCGAGTGCATCGTTATAATCCTAGTCGGCAAATTTAGAAACCTATATAAGTGGCTGAAGTTGAACATTGAAATAGTCACAGGCAAAGGTCTGGTTTCAGTGTGTGAAATAAAGCATTTTCGGAATGTAGATCGTCTAATATATTGGGTATGGCTGCCTTGAAATAATTAAAACGCGTCTTCCTGACGTTAGCCAAATAATGTTGTTGTTGTTGTTGTTGTTTATAAGAGGATCGTTCGGTTTTTCTAAATCAGTTCTTAATTGTCACCGGAGGGGGATGTTTGCCTGTATGTTATTGTGTTAATTTATTTAGGCAATTGACTGCATTTGATCTTTGGCTCTTGTTCTGAACGTCTAATCTCGTCTATAAAATTACTTATTAGTTGCCATTTGCCAAATTACAACCCCAACAAAACATGTAAGCCTATAGTCTCAATAGTCTCATACGTATGCATCCCAAATTTTAAATGTATTACATGATGAAACATTCTTGACTTTCCCCTAAGAAAACAGCCACCAAAATAGGCGTATACATGGAATTCCCCCAGTGGCAGTAGAATTATGGGCATTGTGGATGTGTTGTTACTTGTTGATGTCTTTCATTTATTTTGAACAAAAAACAGTTTTCACTGAAAATATTAATTTAATAACACTATTTAATATGAGCACGTTTAGTTTTTCATAAACAGCTCTTAAATTAATGAAAATTGCTTGCTTTGGTTGGAATGTGTGTTGCCCTCTGTATGGTCTCTTTTAGACAGCAACTTATTCACCTGATCACTAACCATTTCCATGTTGTCCACCATGTGATTCTTTTCTCTAAACTGGCTTATGCCCAATGTCACGTTCTGTGCTGGTCCATTTTAGATCCCGAACTAACTAGGCAAACCTACCTCACATTTTAATCTGTTACTTCTCTAGACCCGTTTTAGTTTAAAATGTATTGTGATTTAAATAATTGCATGAAATAACTAACATATTTTTAGGATGGATAAAATGACTACATTTGTTCCTACTGTGTGTGCACCAATGTGTTGGAGAATATGGCACTTCAACTCACAATCTGGTTTATTTTATTAGGCTATCACCTGCATTTTAAATTAAATAATGTATTAGACAATTAAGAATAAATAAGACCTGGGGGAAATGCAGACTGTTAAGGAAATCAACTAATAATATTGGGGAGAGCAAAAGTAGACCAGCTGTATACAGGAAAATACTTTGACACTTATGATTCCTGGCTGAATACAAATTTAAAGGGACAGTTCAACTTTTTGGGAAACATAAATGTTCTTACAAACCCTAGTTAGATGAGCTGATCGATATCAATGTTGTGATTAGAACGTCCAATAATTCGTTATTTAGGTAAGTATGTAGGAAAATGTAGCCTAGCTTTGCAATAATGGCTGTAAGCCAGTAGTGATATAAATACACCATAAAAAACTTCAAAGCTGTGTTATTGACATGTAGAAACTAAAATGTAAAAAGCGAGAGTGGCACTCTTGTCAAAACAGCGGTCTGACTTTTTGGCTACGGTCACACTGCAGGCAAAAGTGGCCCAAATCCGATTTTTTTTTGCTCATTTGTGACTCGGGTCTGTTTTTTTTTTTTTTAAAGTGTGAACATCACACATCACATGGAATACGATATTTTCGATTCGGATTTGGGCCACTTCCATATGTGGTACTAAATCGGATGCAGGTCTGACTTTTTTCCAATGCAACCTTAGTCTGAACAGTCAATTCTGAATCCATGCAACTTTTACGTCTCTACCAATCTCTCGATCTAGCGTTCTGCGTGTGAAGTCTTTGTTATTATTCTTTAGCACATGCTGGTCAGTTCTGGACCCTGACCAGCCATTGTTGCTGAGCGAGGCTACATTTACCTGCGCACTTACCTAAATAACTCATTATTAGACGTGCAATCATTACATTGATTTCGATCATCTTGTCTGTCATCTTGTTTGAGGGGTAAGTAGGGAAAAAAATTCCCCAGAAAGTTGACCTTTTGGGTGTCTGAAATGCAGAATCTCAACCATGTCTTTTATAGACCAAAACAATGTATTAGGGAAAAGACTTAATCTTTACCTTATATTCCCTTCTCAAAAATAAATGTTGTGGTTGGATATGTTTTTTTTTTCTTCTGACTTTTATTTAAGTTGTAGCAGGATGTTTTTGTTAAAGAAAGAGGACACCTTTATTTTAAACTGGCCTTAGAAAAAAAGATGAGCGTAAATAATAATGGCAGGAAGTCAATGTCGGAGGTCAGTCATGTTATCCCATATTTATTATGACGATCATTACAAATCAAAAAAGTCTAATCTTTTAGATGATGATGTGTTAAGCTTTCAACAACATCGAGTTTGTATGGGAAATTGTTGGTTTGTGCAACGGTACACTTGGGTTGGGTATAACTTACAGTGGCGGTTTTAAAAATAGAGGCAATATAAATTTAGTCAGGGGTGTTGTGGGGGCAGTGAAGTAGTCTGTTACTTCTGGTGTGTTCAATGTCTGATAGACAAGTAAAAGACTAATCGTTTTTTATATATTTTTTGGGATTTTTATAAATTTTTCGAGATTTTTTATGTCTGTTTCCGTTGGGGTTATACAGTACCAGTCAAAAGTTTGGACACACCTTCTCATACAGTGATTTTTCTTTGGTATTATTTTACTATCAGAAAATAATGAAAACAAACACATCAAAACTATTAAATAACATATATGGAATGATGTAGTGAACACAAAGTGTTAAACAAACCAAAATATGTTTATATTTTAGATTCTTCAAAGTAGCCACCTTTTGCCTTGATGACAGCTTTGCACACTCTCCTGACACTGTTGGCGACTTATTCAAAATTCAAGGCACACTTAACCAGCATGGCTACCACAGCATTCTGCAGCAATATGCCATCCCATCTGGTTTGCGCTTAGTGGGACTATCATTTGTTTTTCAACAGGACAATGACCCAACACACCTCCAGGCTGTGTAAGGGCTATTTGACCAAGAAGGAGAGTGATGGAGTGCTGCATCAGATGACCTGGCCTCCACAATCACCCGACCTCAACCCAATTGAGATGGTTTGGGATGAGTTGGACCGCAGAGTGAAGGAAAAGCAGCCAACAAGTGCTCAGCATATATGGGAAGTTCTTTAAGACTGTTGGAAAATAATTCCTGGTGGCTACCTCATGAAGCTGGTGGAGAGAATGCCAAGAGTGTGCAAAGCTGTCATCAAGGCAAAAGGTGGCTACTTTGAAGAATCTAAAATATAAAACATATTTTGGTTTGTTTAACACTTTTGTGTTCACTACATCATTCCATGTATGTTATTTAATAGTTTTTATGTGTTTGGTATTATTTTACTATCTAAAAAATAATAAAAACAAAGAAAAATCACTGAATGAGAAGGTGTCCAAACTTTTGACTGGTACTGTACATTTCAGGGAGTTCGCACATTAAATCAGATCTGTAATCATTATATTCAGTAAGATGCATTGATGCCTTGTACGATATGTATAATTGTTGTAGTTCCTGAGCAGATCATCAACTGCACATAACCAAGCCATTCACACCTGAATAGTGTGTATTTGTAATATTAAATTTGCAATATTGTTAGATTGAGTGCTACATCTAATTGTAAGAGAGCTCGTTGTGCGTATTGTTTGGTTTGACTTTTTTTAGAATGAACTAGTAGTTTGCAGGTGCTGACATGAAGTGTTACAAGGGATCTATTAGCAAAAGCCTTTCATCATAAGCAGGTTGTTGCATCTGGGTGGTGTGCATGTTGCTTATTTAATATCAATAGGTTATAAAAAAATATTTAATAAAATGGCACCTTACTGCAAAACATACTTTTAGAACATATTTATTTACATACATTAAGCCTCTGACCCACTACTTATATAGCACACTGTATATTTGGCACAGTGGCAAAGTTTGCAGCTTGGCTTAACTTCTTGTTTTTTTTAAAGAAGAGCTCTAAGGAAACTTGCCCAGAGGTGGCCCGTTGATGCTCAGTTGCATGTTCAGAGCAGAGCATCTCCTGACTGTCTACTTGTTTAGTTAAGTTACATTTGTGAATGAGTCTCACATCACATCACAAATATTTGATCATGCATCAAATATTAGAAAATTTTAATATTGTAGTAGCCACCACTAATGTTACATTTTTAAGAACTAGAAACAATTTCTTTCAATAAAAAACTTAGGGGCATAGAGCAGGACCTGTCATTGAGCCCCTCCCGACCCTAGTTAAAAACAGAGTAACGTTACCCGACTAACTTCCTCATCATGCATATTTTTCTACTGATCTTGGAGCAATATTTTAACAAACTGTTCTGAAAATGCAATCAGGAATATTTTTCATACATAGCATATATAAACATCGTTGGTTACGTTTATTGAAGTAACGTTACCAGTTGGCCTATTATGATTTACAGACTTGAGTTCACTAACGTTAGCTGAAACATTATTTCCCGATAATAATAATGAGTTGGCCATGAATATTAATACAGTAGAGAATACATTTTTATTTAAAGAGTAAAATCTATCTAACTTAACGTTAGCTAGTTAAATCTACTTTTTTCTTGTTCTCTGGTAACCTAGCCTAATCTTATCCTCTGCCCTGTTTGTCACTCTGCCTGAAGAGAAAATGCTGTACTTGTGCTGCTGTTTGTCAATAGTTTGTGACATCCTTTGCTTGGCTGATTGACGTCCTGACTTGTTCAAGTTGAGCAAAGTGGATGGAGCAGATGACCGTTCATTAGTGGTGGGCGATACCTCAGATTTTGTTTTCGATCCGATACCAAGCAATATTACGTCAAGTACAGTGCATCCAGAAAGTATTCATACCCCTTCACTTTTTCCACATTTTATTATGTTACAGCCTAATTCCAAAAAGGATTAAATAAAAAAAAATTCTCAACATTCTACATACAATACCGCATAATGACAAAGTGAAAAAGGTTTTTTAGAATTTTTTGCAAATGTATTAAAAAAAATAAAAATATCACATGTACGTAAGTATTCACGTCTTTTGCTGTGACACTCAAAATTGAGCTCAGGTGCATCCCGTTTCCACGGATCATCCTTGAGATGTTTCTACAACTTGATTGGAGTCCACCTGTGGTAAATTCAATTGATTGGACATGATTTGGAAAGGCACACACCTGTTTATATAAGGTCCCACAGTTGACAGTGCATGTCAGAGCACAAACCAAGTTATGAGGTCCAAGGAATTGTCTGTAGACCTTCGAGACAGGATTGTATCGAGGCACAGATCTGGGGAATGGTACAAAAAAATTTCTGCAGCATTGAAGGTCCCAACGAGCACAGTGGTCTCCATCATTCGCAAATGGAAGAAGTTTGGAACCACCGGGATTCTTGCTAGAGCTGGCCGCCCGGCCAAACTGAGCAATCGGGGGAGAAGGGCCTTGGTCAGGGAGGTGACCAAGAACCCGATGGTCACTCTGACAGAGCTCCAGTGTTCCTCTGTGGAGATGGGAGAACCTTCCAGAAGGACAACCATCTCTGCAGCACTCCACCAATCAGGCCTTTATGGTAGAGTGGCCAGACAGAAGCCACTCCTCAGTAAAAGGCACATGACAGCCCGCATGGAGTTTGCCAAAAGGCACCTAAAGGACTCTCAGACCATGAGAAACAAAATTCTCTGCCCATCCATCCATTAGCTTTACCGCTTATCCTGTACAGGGTCGCGGGGGGGCTGGAGCCTTTCCCAGCGGACACAGGGCGAGAGGCGGGGTACAACCTGGACAGGGACATACAACACATAGGGACGGACAACAACTCACACTCACATTCACATTCACATTCACACCTACGGGCAATTTAGAGTAACCAATTAACCTGCATGTTTTTTGGACTGTGGGAGGAAGCCGGAGTACCCGGAGGAAACCCACGCGAACACGGGGAGAACATGCAAACTCCACACAGAAAGGCCCTTGGGTCAGGTGGGGATTGAACCCAGGATCTTCTTGCTGTGAGGCAACAGTGCTAACCACCGAGCCACCGTGCTGCCCCATATTTTACACATACAAAATTCTCTGGTCTGATGAAACCAAGATTGAACTTTTTGGCCTGAATGCCACGTGTCATGTCTGGAGGAAACCAGGCACTGCTCATCACCTGGCCAATACCATCCCTACAGTGAAGCATGGTGGTGGCAGCATCATGCCGTGGGGGTGTTTTTCAGCGGCAGCAACTGGGAGACTAGTCAGGATCAAGGGTAAGATGAATGCAGCAATGTACTGAGAGATCCTTGATGAAAACCTGCTCCAGAGCGCTGTGGACCTCAGACTGGGGCGAAGGTTCACCTTCCAACAGGACAACAACCCTAAGCACACAGCCAAGATAACAAAGGAGTGGCTTCGGGACAAGTCTGTGAATGTCCTGGAGTGGCCCAGCCAGAGCCCAGACTTGAACCCGATTGAACATCTTTGGAGAGATCTGAAAATGGCTGTGCACCGACGCTCCCCATCCAACCTGATTGAGCTTGAGACGATCTGCAAAGAAGAATGGGAGAAACTGCCCCAAAATAGGTGTGCCAAGCTTGTAGCATCATACTCAAGAAGACTTGAGGCTGTAATTGCTGCCAAAGGTGCTTCAACAAAGTATTGAGTAAAGGGTGTGAATACTTATGTACATGTGATATTTAATTTTTTTATTTTTAATACATTTGCAAAACATTCTAAACTTTTTTCACTTTGTCATTATGCAGTATTGTGCGTAGAATGTTGAGAAATCTTTTTTTATTTAATACATTTTGGAATTAGGCTGTAACATAATAAAATGTGGAAAAAGTGAAGGGGTATGAATACTTTACGGATGCACTGTATCCCGATACCGATACTTTTGAAAGTCTTGTGTAAATAAAAAGGGGAATATCTTTGATTTCTACTGTTAAACTAGGTAAATGCGGTCATAAAACAATATATTTGAAAGTCATCACATCAATTTTAAATAAACTGCCAAAATGGTCTTTGTTTTCTGTTTAATAGCCGCAATTATGAAACTTGTTAAATTGTTCAACAATGTTCAGATAAACTACTAGCTTTTTCAAGCTTCAAACATTTCAACCTAATATATGGGATAATCAAATAACCTACCCTTAAGTGAACGCTGAACCACATATAATACTTTTGACTTTGGTTGTGTCTACCTGTTCGAAACGCCATTTAGCCACAACAGCACAGCTGTCTCGTAGTTGCGTAATTGACTGAATGCAAAGCCCTGCACATAATCCATGGAGTGGCGAGACCGGGCAGAAGGAGTAGTTCCTATGATACAAAATGACTGCAACATTTTTTTTTTCACTTTAGCATAAATCTAATAGAAAAATGATTATTAAAAAAATTGCTGGATACGCAAATATTTGGTATCTTTTTACGTGAGGATCGATTCTCAAAAATAACCTTCAAGATCGATAGGATCGATATTTCAGAATCTAAATTTATGTAATTGCGACTTCATGACATTTCATAAAATTCTGAAGCTATGGCGGATGCAGAATGTATAAAGCGGAAACACTGGTCAACTTCAGTCCATGTTTTGTGGTTTTCACAGAAGATTATTTTTCATTCCAAATATTTATATTTTGACATTCTTTCCGGCGGTTTTTGAGTGATTGAATTGTCCTGTTTACCTTGAATGCTAACCGTTTAACTTGAAAACAATGAGGTGTAGCTTGGCTCGAGGGTCAACAGTGAGGTTCCAGAAGTAAAATCCGATTCATATTCTGCATAGATTTTGCATAGATTTTGATTATTAGTCGTAATGTAACCATTCAAGGTAGACTTTCCACGAGCTTTGATATTGTAAAACAATGGTATATGCTCCTGTAGAAGTCACAAGTCCCTGTGATATCAACCTTGTTTTACCAAAAACGTTTTTTATTCGCGATGTCATGGACAAGTAAACCTACAACACCACCCACAATCCTAAAGTGTAACGGTGACGTCTCTTATTGGTAGGATGGTACCATGGAAATGTAGCGAACGGCCCAGAGCCGTTGAAAAGTAGAAAAATAACTATTTTTCAACAGCTCTGGAACGGCCAGTGAGTCACTGCCATGGTTAAGGTTACGATGACAACACTACACTGTAGAGAGAGCCGTTGAAAAAGAGCGTTATTTTTCTACTTTGTGTTATTTTTTCTACTACCAGGTCTTGTTTAATCCCAATAGGAAAAACTATTATTTCTCTACATTGTGTTTCACAAATAATGTAGAGGTTTCAGAAATCTAGAAACACATCTTATTTAACCTCTAATTTGTATTGATAGATGTAGGTCATGTTTTACAAGTTTAGCTGCAATGGTTCTCCAGGTAGACCAGGCCTTGTGTAGGCCTACCCCTAATAGGAAAACACACTTTTTCTATTTTGATTGTATTTCACAAATACTGTAGAGGTTTCACAAATCTAGAAACATATCTTATATTATTTGACCTCTAGTATATGTTGATAAATGTTGTCCAAGTTTTACTGGCCTAGCTGCTATGGTTGTCCAGATAGACCTGGCTTTGTGTACTCCTAATAGGAAAAACATGCTTTTATCTACTTTGATTGTGTTTCACAAATAATGTACCAGGTAGAACCCCCCCACCCCCCCCAGTTGGTCTGATAACTCACAGGTTATTGTCAATATAATGCGTTTTAAAATACAAAACATCTATTTTGGAGAAAAATCTAATTATGAAGAAAACACTGTAGAATACAATTTCACACATCAGGATAAGTGAAACGCAATTACTTTGAAACATTTGTGCCATAGAAGTAAAAAGTTATTAGCCGCTGAATTTGAATATCAAGCGAATATCAAACGTAATGCTATCTTTACCGCGGTCATTTACGTTGATGTCTGAATTTTGGTTGATGTCTGAATAGTGCTGTCTTCTTGTATGCTCGTTGTGTTCTGTTTATATGAATGGGTACCAGCGCAACCCACTCGCATACATGCGAGTAGATACATAGTTCTATTTACACCGGATAATTTTTTGTAGCATATGCTACCAAAACTGTCGCACTGTACAGCGCCGCACAGGTCATGCAATAAAAAAATATATTTGACTTATAGACCATTCCAGCTGAATCGGGTAGTGTTCATTAGCTTGCTAGATTAATGTTTGCTATCGCTCTGCTCTACTACAGAGGTTAGTCGGCTGTCATACATTATTCGAGCCAGATCACAAGCAAAAACCTGCTTATTGATAGACGAGAATACCTTTTTCTATTTTTCTTAAATTGACGTAGCCAGCAAAGCGTGCGACAACATAGACCTAAGGAATCGATATGGTTGCCGACTAATATTATCGATTTAATCGATTCATTGTTGTAGGCAGCCAAAGCATTGTACTACTAGTTGGTGGGCGACTTGTCCTAAGAAATTCACTGTTCAGAATGACCCTGTTAGACAGCATTTGATAAATAAAATACTTTGACAAATTGAAACCAGAGAATAATAAATATTTTATACATTGTACAATGGGTCATATTAGACAACATGAATTACATTTTTCATAGGTTACCAAGCCAAGTGATGTTGGATTCCAAATGCAATGTGACTGACTGTTGGGTATCAGACCTAACACAACCTGATGCCGTGACGGGGGAAACCGTAGATAATTTAGTGTAAAATGCAATTTGTGATCCCTACTTTGATAGTGAGAGGCCTTTTTATCCATTGGCTGTGAGAATTTCTCTGTGGGTTATGACTGAATTACGTGACCCATATGCAGGGACATGAAAGGACTGCAAAAATTAGGTCAAGATAATTGTGTTCACAGACCATTTCTGCAGGTTGTTTCCGAAATTGTGCTCATTCACATTTCACTTGATCCATTAGCTTTTATGGTTAAAAAAGTTAAATTCTTACACTTTACATTTTGAGACAGTGTTTCATTAGTATGACAAATTGCATTTTTCATTGCAATTGTCAGCTTCAGAGATGATCCACTTCAGAATTTCTCACAATTTGTACCATTTTAGATAATTATACAGCATAACAGAAATATGTGTAGTTAATTCATTGGAAACCGTAATTACTGTGAATAGAAGTCCAGAACTTCTATTTTATGAGGTTATTTTCCAAATCCTTTGAGACTATGCGGGCAAAACTAGTTGGCATTTGTTCTCTGAGAGACTGTACAAAACAGTACTTACTTATTTAATTCACTTTTTGACATTTTGATCCTGAGCACTGTGGGATGAGGGTGTTGAGGATGGAGAAAACAAGGAGACTTTGCAAAACAGCCTCACTAAAGATGTGGCATAATGACTCATTGTCCTTTCAATGAGCTGGATTGTGTTTGCAGGGGATTCAGAGCTAGGGTAGGTCATCGGACGCATGTGAATGTAACCAACTCAATTTGTATTAAAATTGTTCAGGTTTTATTTTGTTGATCATCTAAAATACTACCTAGTACCTATTAAAAAAACTTTAAACCCGAGATTTACACAGGCTATAATAAAAAAAAAAAAACGTGTTTGGTATATGTCAAAGATTAATGTGTGAGGATATGGGTTAGGTGTTTCCTTCTAAGTACTAGGTTTTAGCTCTGTCATGGGTTACACACTCTTTCACACACACAAACATCCTTCCCCCAGACTAATGAAATGTTATCTAAGCTCTGCATGATGTGCCATGTGATGTTAGTCTGTTCTTTATCTAGCATCAGGACACTGCACCATGTGCGTCTGTGGTAGCATTGTTTTTGTGTGTGTTTCCAAGTGTTTTCCTGCTGCCTCCAGGAAGCAGCTTGTTGGGCCAGGGAAGGGGTTTCCTGGCAGGAGCAACAGTAAGTTCCTACTGCGAGAGAATGGGAAGTCTCCCTAGGGCATAGGGATCGGGAAGGAAAGGGGGATGCACTTGAACTGGCTTTCCTTCAGGAAACTACAGATTTATTCCAGCAGCTGAAAGGTCTTTGTGTATAGGTCATTGTTTCTGAACGGGCCTTTCTCATGTAAAGATGCCTTATAATTAAAGCAAACCTGCTTTTGTTGGAAGGGTTGAATAAGTATATTTACACCTAATAAATATGATCTGAATGAACATGTATGATTTGAAAGTCTAATAAAGCCATATACCTAGTTACCTCCTTCTTTCTTATCGATTGGACTTGTTGACCCTTTTCTCCTCCTGCTTTTTTCGTCCAAAAAGGGTGGTGGTGGGGATGAGGTCACTTATCCAAAACATGGGTTCAGGGGATGGATTAAGGCTTGGACAACAACATTTCCTGTTTCACAGTAACTCTGTAAGTGTGTTAGATTTATAACATACGGGAAAAGTTCAGGGTGTTTACTTGTAGTGCTTTACAACTTTATGTAGAATCTTAAAATACAAAATAGTATTATTGGCAAAAAGAGAACTTTAGCAATGCTGTTACAATGGAATTCAATGAAAGCTTTACAAACTAAAGTCCTCAGACCTGTTATCACTTACAGCCATTGGCAATTATTTTTGCCATTTGTAGGATCCTATGGCTTTTTACTCTGAAAAGATGCAGTGTGCACTGTAGAGGTGTATTCGTTTGGATGTGTGTGTGTTTCATTGAAAGACTATGTAACTCAGCTGGTTAGAATAAGGGGTGTAGAGAGAGGAATGCGGCTTCTCCCTCGGTGCCCTGTAATTTGCAGCCTGTCATCAAGTCCTGGAAAAACAGTTCAACACGTCTGGTTTTATGCTGAGTTGGAGCTGCAGGCTCTTTGGGGCGAAGAGTGAAGTTAAGTGAGCTTCTTGGTCAAGCTGCACTCCTCAGATTGAATGCAAAGGCTTAGTATCGGGCGCTTTGCTGGCTAGGTCAAGTCGGAGGGATTCTCCCTAATCAAAGGCTTGCCAGTTGTCGTAACCCACGACAAACTGTAGCATAGGTTGATAAAGGTTCACTCGTGAGCACAGTAGTGAGCTTTACAGGTCTCATACCATGCCGGGTCAGAAACGACTCCTATAAATGGATTCAATCAAACCCAGCAGTTTAAAGGTTAGAGGGATTTGGACTACACAATACAATAGATCAGCTGCTGAGGGTCAAGCTCCATTTCTAGTATGAGCACGTTGCGAAAGCAGTGTTTTTTCCACCAAGAAATTAGGAATAGCTGACAGGCTGAGGTTAAACACTCGACATGTTGGTCTAACGGGCAGCATCATGATTGGACTGGATGCCATTCCATCCTGATAAGCATGGGAGGCCGGAGGAGACTACCTTTCAATGATAGTATCATAATTTTTGTTCTAGACTTTCATTGTATAGTCCACAACTCGTGCTTTACTAGCAGAGTGATACATTTTCATACACAAGGTCACAAGGAATACCAAAGTTTGCCTTTATCCCATTGATCAAAGGCCTACCTTGTTTGGAGACCGGAGATGGGATGCATGTTCCAGCCTGGTCATGTCAGCAGAATGTGTGAGGGAATTGTGGGATGGAATGTGCCTGGAGGTCTGTGTGTGGGCTAATGTGTTTGTAAATGGTGCAAGGAGCTCTAACCCTGTGCCTATCTCTCTTTCTCCTTTCATTTGTATGAAAAACTGTGACCTACAGCATGCTGCAGCATTTCTATGCATCTTTCACTCTCTTACACATAAATACAAATTAAAATACAAAACAATAAGTACATGTCTGCGTGCTCATGCATGTTTGGCTTCTCTTTACGCCATTGTGCTATGACTTAAGATGTGTACATGTGTAAACTAAATTGAAGTCATCAACGTTTACAACAAAAAAAAAATCTGTGAACCTAAACTATATTTTTTGTTCACCAAAATAATCAAAAATTATCACAAGCTGTAGCCTAAAATGTTATCAGAGATACTTGGGGAAATGTTCCTGCTTAGCCTCGTGAAATACGTGCATGCATAGCGAAAGCATCTTCAAAAAAAGAAAGAAGGAAACATGGCGTGGAAAGCCAGACACTAGCGCAGCTAAGCCCAGTATGCATGTTATTTATTACAGTAGCCAGGACAAACCCAACAGCTATAATGTAGTCAGAACAAGGGCACATAAACGCAGCTCTTAAGAAGATCGCGCGTAGCGTTTTCAAACTTTTAAATCGACAAATATTGTTTTTGTTGGTCTGAGTCATAAATCAATCCAGAGTAATACTTGGTTTCACTAAATATGTGTTTATCTATAGAGCTCGTGCTCATTCGCAGTTCCGCAGCTTCCAAAGAACGTAGGTTTTGTTCTTGCAGGAAAAAAGCAGTTTAATAATCATATAAGTTTTTTATTTATTATCAAACGATGGATGAACTGGTAATAGAATATATTAATAAATCACTAATAATTCAATCTTTCCATATTTCTACTGTTAACATGATTTTGTCATTTTAAAACTCGCCTCTGCGTTGTGATCAACGCTGGACTTTGTTGTAATGCTCTATTTTCTTTCTCAAATGGGCACGAAAAAGTTCAGTGTTCATAGTTGGCCATAAGAGGTTTTTGCTTTTTAAAGACCGCAGTTGGCTACACGAAAGTATCAACTCTGTAAAATTAAAAATCCTTTTTCAACACTAACACTACACATTTTAGACATACTGACAATTTTAGAAATTTTTTTATTCAAATGTTTACTAACAAAATCTGGAGATTTGACTGTCTAATCACTTGTTTTTAAAAAAACAACTGCAAATGATTTTGACCTGCCTAATAACACAAACTACAACTCATAGCGGTGCTGGCGGCAGCACTGGCCCTGGGCCGTAGCAAGCAGCACTGAATAGCAAGCATCACGAGGAAGAAATGGCAAGGATCGAGGCACGGCTAAATCGTGGAACGCTCAGCATAGCTTTATGACATGGTTTGCTACTTTTTCACGTGCATTTGGAACAACGCACTTTAATTGTTGAGTTTGAGTTGAATAATTCTGGCTGGCAAATAGTAGCCCATCATAGTTCCAAAACAAGGAAAAGTTAGGACTATTTTAAGTATATTGTAACTTTATACAAGGCTCTCTAACTGCATTTACCATTACTTTCATTTGCACATGATCACCAATGAACACTTCATTTATACAAAGTAAAATCCAGCGTTTACACGTGTATAGCCTATAGACAGGTTATATATAGATGGATTGATGAGCTGTGTAAACTTCTTATGGAATGGAATAGAAAGTACTACAATTTCCCCCAGGATAAATAAAGTATAATTTGGCTACCAAACAATATTAAAAAACTAAAATACAAATTAGAAATCAAGTAATGAAAAACACACTCAACACTAAAGAAGTTCAGTTCAGATCAAAAATAAATATAAAAAAAAAGAATTTTCTCATGGAAAATATTTAAATATTTTCATAAATGTTCACAACCCTAGTCTCAACGAGTCTCAGTTCTAAGGTGTATAATAAGACGGATAGCCGTAACACTGTTACCCACCAAACTCTAATAAGGAGCAATAACAGTCTGCAAAAACAAAAAGTTCAAGGATTTATTTACAAAAAGGAGCAACAGGGACACAAACGGGACTGATCGGAGCCCTGACCAAAACCAATAAAGTAATAAAGGGCTAATCTGCCAAACAAAACTGACAACAAAAATACAGGGGGTGGCATCCGTTCCTAACCTAATGGGCTAGACACAGGTATACTACATGATAGATAAATGTATACACATGGGTGGCTTACCTGCCCCGTGTGCTCCTGTGCATGTAACTAAAACACTGCACAGAGTACAGTAGTAAATAACTATGGGAAAGTATATAAAAAAGGGTTTGACAAAGGAGCTCAAATATCACTGCATGGCTTAGCCGGCCAACAGGAAACAAAACGAGATTCAACCAACTAGTTGACAAGCAACACAAATACTGATGCTCGAGTCACACAAAGACGAGTCAACTATGGCACAAACAAATCTCAAAGACGGGTCAACTCCTCATTGGCTGACGGTTGAAAGTTTTTATGGACACGGATATCCCTCTGATTGGACGACAGATGAGTGACCCTAACCCTATGACACTTCCTACTTTTATCTATTGCTGGGACACATTGATATATTGGGGATGTCATGGTTAACCTCCTTTTTAAAATAAAATAAAAACAATATTAGTAATTGCTACAGTGTCACCTCGTTTATAGGTGAAACCATATTTAACATATTTGCTTGTTGTAGTTGCAGCCAAAATGAAAGGACTAAAGAGCATTCCCTCCTTTTTGTTTTCCTGAGTATAAAAAAGGCTGAGGGACAAGAAATATCATAATTTCTTCTTGTATTAAAGCAGACGATGGTAAGTACAAATAAAATAATTAATGCAAATACAATAATTGAATTACTACATCCCTATAGCTATCAAACAATGAAATGCTCGGGAGGAAAAGTGCTCTCAGCTGTACCTACGGCATAGGTGACAATAGAACCCAGTATTTTTAGTCAGACCGCAGAAATGACAGTTGGGTTCAGCGGCAGTGGTGGTTCTAGACCAATTTTACTGAGGGGGCCAGGCTGGGGCCAGTTGTTTTGTCAGTGGGGCACATTCGATCAGGGAAAAAAGAGACCAGACAGTGTTGAAGCATTCAAAGATGTTAGTTCAGTATATAATGTCCTTCTTTCTCTTAATTTTGATGATAACTATATAGAGAAAAAACAATGGAGAGGAATGCACAACACTTCCACACTTCAGTGTTTTTTTGTTGTTGTTGTCGTTACCAACTGATTATACTACATCAGCCTAAGATGGTGAGACTAGGTATACTAGCACAAAGTGAATATACATTTATCAAACGATTAAAACATTCACCACTGACTGGAGAGCTAGAACCATAAAGAGCTGCTATGTTACCAATTGATAATTATATCTGTAATAGTAATACAACAAATTTTGATTAAGTTTCTGTAACTAACAAGTACCAACTTTTCCCGCTTGTGCTCCAAACCTACACAAGTGTTCATCTGCTTACAAGTCTTAACAAAGAACGCAAATAAGACATTTTTGGCAACAGTTTTTTAACAAAAATATACACATTATTTATTCACAAATATACACAAATTCAGATATAAAC
>JAPMUY010003595.1:15000-22500 GCA_026901105.3 Galaxias olidus
ACACACACACACACGTTACCCCTAATACCCTGTAACATGAAACTAACTATGAATAATCCTATATATCACTGTATAAATGTTTCAAGATTTAAGATTATTTTTGTCCGATTTTGAAAACATATATTTTTCTTAAATGTTGAAAAATATGAAAAGGGAAAATATCTGGTGCAAAAAAACTAAACATTTTAATATAATTAATAAAATAGAATATCACCAAAACAATTATACACAATTATAATTTGGAATTCAAAATAATTGAACAACATAGAAATTGCCAATACAGATAATAAAACGGTATTATTCAGAAATAGTAGTTAACACCAACATTTAACACTCAAACAGAAAAGTGTGAAGGTGCACTAGACCGCTCAGAGTAGTCCTCAGACAGCAGAACGTGTTGTAGTCCCCCTGTAGGTCAAATTGAACAGTAATCTCTTTTCACGCTGTATAGTATGTTGATATAAAATATTCAAGCAATAACCAAGGGGTTTTTCACCGGAAAAGGGGGATGAATTGATAGGTCAGACTGCGAGGTTGCGTTCATTTCTGTGTGGTGTGATATGCGTGCGTGTACATGCGCTAGAGAGCGAGATAAAGAGAGTCAGAGAGAAAGACAGTGAGTGAGAGCGGAGAGGGAGAGAGACATAGAACGTCCACGGACGCGTGTTCTGTAGGAGGCCGTTGATGAGAACATTTCAAATAAAACGTTTGAGGAAAGATTTCGTGGTTAATAACATGTAATCACGTGCACATAATTCCGCTTGTATAGCCACAGAGCACATGGTTTTCTGGGAGTTCCCAAACCCTGTGCGTATCTTTGGGAGAGAAAAAAAGGGAGAGGCGAGGGCTGGAACTCAAGTTAGAAACAGCCTTCTTACCCGCAGTGTCAGAATAGTCTGTAGTGTTCACGGCCACGACTACGTGGGTTGATTGAATGTGGAACTGTTATTAATTACAGAAATACGAACTTAAATTAAGTATTATGAAACGATCCAATTTGATATTAAAATTTTAATGAAATAATAACAATACCACAATTTTTATAAACATATAGCCTGGGCTATCAAACCAAAGGTTTCTCTAAGATATATATGTATCTATATCTATCTTTTGCCTCTGTGTACAGAAATCTGATTGGGTTAAAAAATAAAAAAAAAGTATCAAAGCATTCCGGCACTTGATTGATGATTTAATTACCCATGGATTTGATAGCTGCGTAAAGACAAGGAAACAGAAATAATACTTATTTACATAACCAATCACGTCGTCGTGACAGTAAGGCGGGGACGCCCTCTCCCGAATCCGTAGACAGTAGCAATTGAAAAAAAAATATAAACCTTATAAAAAGGATCTAAATTGCAGCAATATTTAAGCTAATAACTAGGCAGTTCTATGTCGTCTGCTTAAAACAGGCTACATAATTCAAAAAGGTGAAGACAATGTATATGTGGTGTCAAGGGAATTTGCTATTATGTACAAATATTTATAATGTATTCAAATGAACGTATCTATTACATAAATTATCAAAACAGAAACATTCCACTTACCTGTCCGCGCACCTGCATATACCTGCTGGTGTAACTGTTACGCTCGGTTAGACACAAGTGTGCACGCACCGCGAGATAAATGTAATTCCTATTAATTCGGAGGTATGAGGAGGGAGCTACACAGAACCCATAAAATACGCCTACAAATATTTACATTCGAATAATTAATCAGCTTAAACTATAGGCTATAGGCTACTTGCTGACACTTCAGATTCTCATCTGCAAAAAATAAAAAAAAATAAAAACTTGCTTTAGCCCGTGATTTGCCCCGGCAAGTTTGTCATTTTGGTTTAAACGAGAAATAAAATAAAAACATCCGTCCAGTTGTGGTGATTCGAGGCTGAATGGACTCGTTCCAACTTGGTTCAAAATGTGTCCTTGTTTTTGCTGCGAGCAATTCCAACATAGTTAATTTCACTCGGATCAAAGACAGGGATCTAGCAGTGAGTGAGTGAGTGAGTGAGAAAAAGTGGACGACAGAAATGAAAAAAGAAAGCGGGAGAGAGGGGGGAGACAGAGAGAGAGAGAGACAGAGAGAGATTGAGACCGAGAGAAAATAACTTATCACGTTTGCCAGAAGATGCTCACGTTAGGTTCTCCTCAATTATCCCCTCCCGCGAAGATAGGTGGCGTGTGTTCCGTTGCTTCTCATCTGTGTAACAGAAAAGAAAAAGAGAGAGAAAAAAAAATGTCGTTAGAAGAGGCGTAACACGTCAGTCCGTGCTCAGGTTTGTGTGTCCTGTGGTGGCTGGGAAAGATCAGTCCTAACCTGATAGTCAGGAATAACGGTCCCTTTCCTCCCATCTGTGTCCCAGGCTTTAATTCTCGCAGCGAGGAATCCCACGTTTCGCTCCAAACCTTTACAACGCTGCAGTCTGTCTTTTTATTTTTGCTGAAATCATCGACACAATAGCGCCGTATAAAAATCAGGTAGGTAACATTTATTTTTCTTACCTTAAACGGTTTGTCAAGACCATTTGTCTTTGGATTGAATTCGTCGGGTTCGATTAGAACTTCTCGTGCGCTCGGATTCCACAGCGCACTCAGCGGCTTCAAAGTTTGCCTCACCTGCCCTGCACAGGTGGAGTCAAGGTGCGCTTTTACCGTTACGTAGAAGGTGTTCGTTGTCCCGTGCGCTCCGTTCCAAACGGAAAGACGCCTTTTTCTAACTAAGATGCCGCGCTGCAGCCTTAAATAAATGCAACTCTGATCCCTATGACACAGGCGCCCTCCCTATGCAGGCGTTCACGTTTATGTAACTGTTTATTTATTAGTATATTATATTTATTTATCATTGTATCTATTGTGCCTTTTTTTTTTTACTTATCATTTCTAATGTATGACTATTGCAATAACTAAGTCAATATCAATGTTGGCTCTAGGATTGGTGATATTTGCATATAGACACATTTTCTGACGATTCAATATTACTTCTTTATTGTGATAGTTTTTATCAAAAAAATGTTTCACTCGCAAGAGATTTGCCTTGTAGTTCTCTTTTTTTCTGAAATGTTTTTTTATTATTATTATTTTATTATCACAATACGATTACAGTGTGATATGTATTTTAATAATTCATTTATTGGATTTATTTATAGCTTGTGTGTTGTAAATTATTATTGGGCCTTTAAAACAAAAAGAAAACTGCCATAATGAGGTTTGCCTTTGTAAAACAAGTAACGTAAATAAAATATATTTGTGTGGTGTTTAGTTTAGTGGTACTTCATATGATTTGTAGTTGATTATGAGAAAATACAAAGTTCACGTAGTATCTCTGTAGTCAAGACCTTTGACATGTGTGCAAAACATTCAACCAAAGCCTTTACAACAGATTGAATACATTTTAACAATATTAACAATATACCAAAATATTTTAACAAGTCTGAAAAGGAACGTATCATTCTCTTAAAAATAAACCAGACGTTTTGAAATACAACGAGCCACAGTTTGTACCAAAACCAAAACAACTAGCCTTCACAAAAGTAAGAAATTATATGTTTTAAAAGAACATATTTTTTTAAGGTGGTTTATAAGTGGTGTTTTTTGGTGGGGAATAAATGACAAATTATTCAGAAAAAACAATACATGATACAGCAGCTGTTGTGGTTTTGTGAACTAATATAGGAGGTGTAATTTCCTTTCTCTTCCGCTGTCTTCTTTCTCCTGGTCGGAGCCTTTCACAAACGATGAGCCCATTGATCTGCGGTTTAAATCTAAATTAGATAGACACACATCTTCCAATCTCTATTTTACCAGGGCTTTTAACAATTAGACGAAAATATCTTATTTTACATCGTTGTATACAAGTTTAGAATCTCCTTCCATTTCTCTGATTCGCCGTGTTTGAATGGGATCTCCCAGTCGTTTACACTCCTATTATTGCTGTGTTTGCATGATAGATATTGAGCCTGCGTGCCGCCGATACAAGGAGCGGGGTCCATGCGAGCTGCTTGCCATCTTATCCACTCGTATCAATGAGGCAGGACGTGATGGCGGATGGCCCCAGGTGTAAAAGGCGAAAACAAGCCAACCCGAGGAGAAAAAACGGTAAGAGAAAAGAAAGGAAAAAAAGTGGGCTATTGTGTGTTTTGTTTGAGAGACAGAGAGGGTGACACAGGGCTGATGTAGTGCCACTGTTGAACGCGAGTTCACGGGAGGGAAGAAAACGCCAGTGCGCTTTCTCGTTTTGCTTTCATTGGGAATAATAATACAACATTGAGACTGCGGTAGAATGCTATGTGTCCGGTGCCTGATTGTGAAATTAGTGACTACATAATCGTTGTCTTTGAAAAGAGATATTATCATGTGTGTTGAGGAAGTTGAAACCACTTTGTGCATAGTTCACGATAAGAGTCGGAACGAAAGGAATGCCGGAAAAGTTTTTTGGTGTAACGGTAGCCTGCTTATACTAAGCGTATTTCCCACGGGGCCGAAACCGTTATGGCATGACTATTCCAAGCCCGTTCCTGTTTGGTTGAAATTATTGATTAGGCTGCATTTCCAATTGTTTATTCTCAAACCTTCTTTAAAACTTCGTCTGTTTTTGCATCTATTAAGAAGTATGACATCAGTAACATTGTCTAATAGATTAATACAATATATTATGGTATTATTTCTTGCTTCATCTTATTGTAGCCTAAAGATTAACCTGACAAATCTAATTGTTTAAAAAAAAAAATCGTCCACTCTTTGTAAACACACGATGATGGGAGCAATGTGAGCGACCCACTTACACGGAGAGCAGGCTTTTGTTTTTACAACTATATATAGAGCTAAAGATTTATGGAGTTATTAAATATGACATTTTTACGGAAAAACTTATGCCATAGACATACTGGAATGATAAGCAGAGGATTGACGAATTAGAGAGTGGGGGATTTGTCGCTTTCCTCGCTTTGGTGTAGTCAGTTTCTCACAATACATGCAGTGGCATCTTAGTGGCCCGTTATCTTTGACATTCCTCGGCACGTTCATACACAAAAATCGGCACGTAAGAGATGTATTTAAACAAAGAGTATACCATTTAAATCAAATGCACAATTTGTTTTCTTCTCACCAACCATTCCTAGTCATGTTTTCATTTTATTATACCGTTTTGTGTTTCTTCTTCTTCTTTTTTTTTTTTTAAACCGAATCAAATTTCAAATATTGATCCAACCAAATCAATGACGGTCTGCTGCTGTATGTCAGCTTAATGCATAACTACGAGTAAATAACACGCTGGTGTGCTTGTTTCTTTTAATGCTTTGTGCCAGATCTCAGTAACAGGCACATTTGAACACGTTTAGTTGTAGCCACCTGTTTTAAAGGAAAATAAAAAAGGGGATTAGGATCAGATTTCATTCTGTTAACGTGATGCATGTAACTATAATAGTTGAAAATCCTGGGTTTGGAGAGGAGAAAAAAATCTGTTCATAGGGTACAATGGTATCTTCGTGGTATCTGTACAATACCATTCTGTATACAAAATACATTCCTGTATCTACAATTCATTCTAAATTGTGTGGACTTATAATCGAGCAACCATCTCTATCTATCTAAAAAAAATCTAACAAAACCCCCCGGTGGACTCATCCTCTCTCTTGCCTCCCAGGCTGTGTTTTACATATTTTGTTCCTTTGGGAAAACATGGAGGTGTCTTGTCTTCCAGGCCGAGAGAGTCGTCGATGCCCTCTCTTCCCTCAGTTCTGACAGGGCATGGCTTTTAGCGGCGTGCCCCTGACACACAGATCTCACAGTGTGTGTGTGGCACGGAGACTGTGAAACCTGCAGCATAGCTGCCTTATGGTCTTATATTGTTGACTATAGGGTAGTAGTGTTACAGAGGATTTGTAATACCCCTAGGGGTATGGGACTATAGGCATGCATTTGCTCACCAGCTATGGTGATGGGGCAGAGTGACTTGTTCTGAAGCTGTTAGACTTGGGACTGTGTCGGGCTGTCTGCATGTTGACGTGTTACGTTTCGGGACTGTTGTTGTTGTTTTTTTTTGTTTTTTTTTGTTTTTGTGAAACTGACTGAAATATTAGTCTTACATAGGATTCTCTTCAAAGCACAACAGTGCAACTGATCATCGGATCGATTGGGATCATATAATTACATCAAAATACAAATAAATATTACCGGCCACAACTATATCTAGATAGTATGGATGCTGTTCTGTGCTGTTTGTTTTAGCTTGTGTGAGGAAATCCGTTGCGTTAAGTGTGTGTGTGAGATAGCAAAAACGTATTACAATAATAATCCTATTTACATATGTGGTTATAATGGTGTGCGGCCTTGCAGTGTGTGTGGTACGACGTTTCATTTCACGTGTTCTTTTTGAACATATTCCCTGTTATTGTGAAGCCAGGCTTGTATGTTAGTGTACCACAGTGTGTGCGGCGGCTCATTACAAGCTGAAAGTGTGTGTGAAAGGCCGTTCTCTTTATTCCCATGTCAGCTTCTCCTGCAGGAAGGGGGAATTAGATAGAGCACACAGCTTCTTTAATTCCTCCTGTGTTATACAGGACATATGGTTTCATTTGATTTGTTGTTTGTATATTTTTTTTGTCGGTCTATTTTGTGCGGTTTTCAGTTTTCAGAAGTCAGGCCTCGTCATGCTGATGTGATGCTATCCTGTTTTCCTTTGATTTTTTCTTCTTCTTTTATTTAACCGAAGAACAATGTGACGGGACGTGTTACTGTTTCATTTGTCGTTCTCAGTCTCGTTTGACTTTTTTTTACTTGTAGTTCTCGATGTCCGAAGGTTTAGGTGGTCCGCATGCAACAAACATCATAGACTCTTCTGGTGTCGATGGAAATAATTCAACTTTATTCATATTTTGGTTTGGTTATTGGAATCCAAAGGATTGCCTAGCAATGACGGTCTTATGATATTATCATAGTACAACCCTCAGTGTCAGTTCTGTCTGTGCAGCGCACCCCCTCCTTTCCAATCAGCACCCCCCCCCCCCGGCTAGCCAATACGCTGTGTCCAGAGTATTCCCATGTGAACACATTGATTACGTAATCGTTGTAAACTAAGACAGTCTGTGTATCCGGGAGTTGACCCCCACACACACTCACACACACTCACACACTCACACACACACACACACACACACACACACACACACACACACACACACACACACACACACACACACACACACACACACACACACACGCACACACACACGCACACGCACGCACGCACACACTCACACACACCAAACCGCCCCCCCATCCCCCCTTCACCCTTTACCCAGTCTCTTTCTATCTATCTCCATGTCTCTCTATCGTTCCCTCACCCCCCCCCCCCTTCTCTCTCTCTCTCTCTCTCTCGCTCTCTTTCACACACACACTCACACACACAAACACACACACAAACACACACTTCACAAAAGTCCCCTCGCGCGCTTCACTCCATGTTTACTTGACGTTGCCGTGAGGGGAAAAGAGAAAAGAGAGA
>JAPMUY010003600.1:0-30000 GCA_026901105.3 Galaxias olidus
TGGTGGGCCCCCAGGGCATTATTATTATTATTATTATTATTATTATTATTTGTCAACTCGTCTTCTTCCTTCTGCATAAATTGAGGCTCATGGGTCTGTGTGTCTTTTTTATCAAAACTCAGCGCATGCTGTTGCCACAGAGTGGTCATGCCGTACAGACATTTTGTGTAATGGTATAGGCCTACCAGCTTCACTCTTCTGGCGATTAGGTTAAGCTTTCGAACTCTCCCAACGTTACTGCTCAACCTACAAAAACATTTCCGGATTTTTATTCTGCTGTAGCAAGAGCGCATGGAGAACAAAAATACAAGTAAATGTCATGTCTGTATTTTATTACAAAATAAATGTATTCTGCCATAAAAGGGCAATTATTCATATAGTTTAAGACGGGTAATTGTACAAACTGTTGCTGTGTTGCAAACAAGTAATATCTAAAAGAAGCAAACATTATGTTTGATCAGCAACCGGAAAGTGCATCAGGTGCCATTTGTGAGACATTGGACTTACTCTTCGTAGCCCATGCATTTTACATCTTAAATAACTTTTAAAAATGTTTATGCACATATAATACAAATGAATAAACAAATTATTAATGAGCACACTAGGCTATATCTTCGGTGATTGAAAAATTCATGAGGCTAAGTGCTACAGTCTCCCTTTAAAAGATCACTCTGAATAGTAGAAATAGCAGACTGCAAAGTTTTGACTTTTTTTCTTTAAATAGATTCCCTGCCTTGATAGGACTATCCTAAAATATATTGTATTATTTTGACCCAGTTTGGATATACATTCTTAAGTTTTAGAGCATGGTTGTCAGGGTGATTTTTCGGTGTTCTTTCTCCATCTTCACAGGCTGGTCTGTGCGACGATGTGCTGGTTGTCCGTCGTTACCATGGCTTCCTTGTGCTTGGCATAGATAGCCTCCTCAATGGGCGGCGTGGGGTTCCTGCGCTCGTGGTACTCCACGATGGGGTAGGTGACCGTGGTCAGTAGGAGCACCGCTAACAGGATGTACAGCTTGATCTCCAGACAGATAAAGGTGCTGTAGGCGAAGGCAATGACAAAGCCAAGAGACTCCCACATGCGGTAGTTAGCGAACGCAGCTTCCTTGGCTCGTGGAAACAACACTCCATACAGAGCTGGAAAAAAATAAGAATATAATGTGTTTTTTATGAAGCGTAAAAGTATGGTCAGCGCTGTGCTTGGTTAAGTTGTAAGCTGTAGCACCCCCAAACTAGACTGTGTGTGTGTGTGTGTGTGTGTGTGTGTGTGTGTGTGTGTGTGTGTGTGTGTGTGTGTTTCTGACCATTGGTCTGTGTTTGCCACACTGCATCCGCCATGCCCCAGAGGGCGGGAAACACGAAGAACACCGGCAGCTCGTCTGGATGAGGCCTCCAGAACAACAGAGCCATTATACATGAGAAGTTGGTGGCTGCCGCTGCAACAAAAGAACACCCAGGACAACACCATTCAACTCCACTGAACACTTGCTCGATATTACAATTGCATGAATCACTGGAGTGGGTCCAAACTTGAGATCTTGTTTTATTTAGTTTTGGAAATACAGAAATATATGTATTTTAAAACTGCAATCCTCCAACCTGTCTGTTAAAAGTGTTTTAATAATAACCATCATGAGGAAAGCCATGTTACCCAGGAAGAAGAGAGGCGCCCTGCCTGTGTACTCTGCCAGCCGCCCAAACACAAAGGAACAGACAGAGTTGGTGGCACCAAAACAGATCATAACAAAGCCAACAAAGTGGATCCCCAACGCGCACGTCACGTAATTCTACGACAGAATAACACAAACATCACATAATTCTACAACAGAAAAACACAAACGTCATGTAATTTTACGACAGAATAACACAAACATCACGTAATTCTACGACAGAATAACACAAACATCACGTAATTCTACAACAGAAAAACACAAACGTCATGTAATTTTACGACAGAATAACACAAACATCACGTAATTCTACGACAGAATAACACAAACATCACGTAATTCTACAACAGAAAAACACAAACATCTCGTAATTCTACAACAGAAAAACACAAATGTCACGTAATTCTACGACAGAAAAATAAACGCAAACGTCATGTAATTCTACGACAGAAAAACACACAAACGTCAAGTAATTGTACGACAAAAAACACACAAAAATGTCACGTAATTCTACGACAGAAAAACACAAACGTCATGTAATTCTACGACAGAAAAACAAAAACAAATGTCATGTAATTCTTGGTGTAGGGTGAAACGGTTGGTCTGGTCCTCACCTTGGTGTATTCTCCAGACAGGAAGCTCTGTTCAAAGCCGCTGAACATGGTCAGGGGAATGAGCGTTATCAGCCTCCAGTCTCCTAGCAACCTGACAGCGAAGGTGGGGGAAGTTGTAAATTATAACAAAGTGATAAATATATATGAAAAAATCAATCAGTAACTCTAACCAAATCATGGGACAAAACATGTCTGGTGTCAAACTCTGCTTCTTCTATAGAAATGTCTTAGGTAACAGTAGCTTAAACTGATGATGTCAAACTCTGCTTCTTCTATAGAAATGTCTTAGGTAACAGTAGCTTAAACTGATGATGTCAAACTCTGCTTCTTCTATAGAAATGTCTTAGGTAACAGTAGCTTAAACTGATGATGTCAAACTCTGCTTCTTCTATAGAAATGTCTTAGGTAACAGTAGCTTAAACTGATGATGTCAAACTCTGCTCCTTCTATAGAAATGTCTTAGGTAACAGTAGCTTAAACTGATGATGTCAAACTCTGCTTCTTCTATAGAAATGTCTTAGGTAACAGTAGCTTAAACTGATGATGTCAAACTCTGCTCCTTCTATAGAAATGTCTTAGGTAACAGTAGCTTAAACTGATGATGTCAAACTCTGCTCCTTCTATAGAAATGTCTTAGGTAACAGTAGCTTAAACTGATGATGTCAAACTCTGCTCCTTCTATAGAAATGTCTTAGGTAACAGTAGCTTAAACTGATGATGTCAAACTCTGCTCCTTCTATAGAAATGTCTTAGGTAACAGTAGCTTAAACTGATGATGTCAAACTCTGCTCCTTCTATAGAAATGTCTTAGGTAACAGTAGCTTAAACTGATGATGTCAAACTCTGCTCCTTCTATAGAAATGTCTTAGGTAACAGTAGCTTAAACTGATGATGTCAAACTCTGCTTCTTCTTCATTGACGTTGCAGTTATTTCAAAACCTTTCTTTCTGTCTTCTTTCTTTCTTTCTTATACCTGAAGGTGGCTAGGAAGGTACTACAGAAAGGTTCACGGTTGCCACGGAACTCTCTGGTCTGCTCGATGTCGATGTTGTCAAGGAATACGGCCACGATAATCATGGCCAGTACCCCAACGCCTGCAGGGGCAGCAGAGTAGAAAAGTAGAGACAGCATTAGGAATATAGATCCAGGATAGACAGAACAGACAACAGCATTACAGGCAAAGTAACAGGGGAGAGAGACAGCCTTAACATATAGATAGATACAGGATAGACAGAGCAACACTATGACGTTTACATAGTTTGAAGACTTTGTTGGGTACCCAGAATTAAACAATATATTCGAATGCTTGGCTAATATTTTGAGGGCTAGGAAAGACGTGTTTTGAATGTATTCTACTGACAAAAATACGTGTTTAGAGAGTTCCATTTCTTATGTCTCTTACCAATGTAGCAACCCACGAGGATCTGAACTAACTTCCTCTCCGGTTGTTTTGTGGGAGTGGAGTTGCTTGAGAAGTCACAAACTCCAGCTCCGCAGAATTCTAGCTGCTCCTCGGGAATGTGAGCTGGAACACCACACACACACACACGCACACACATACCAACTCAGTTTTTATGATCAATTATAAAAGTTATGTAATCTAAGTAGGGTTTTGTCTAGTTAGTGTACATGCCGTGGTACAGTTTAAAAAAGAGGAAAGCGCTCACGTTCATATAAAAGATCAGAACATTTCAAACGACAAGATTAGACAACATTGAAACTTTTTCAAATAGACACACACATTCACACAATGTGTAAAGATGAAAAAATAAAGATGTCCAAATTAATGACAAGTATTCACTTGGAAGTATGTAGCTCTGATCTAGTAGTAGTGGGAAAAAAAGAGACAATGACTTTAGTAAAAACTGAGAGATTTTAGCTTTAGTAGTTCAACCCCTTAATAATTTTTAAATTAAAACTTCATGCCTTCATGCGCTTATGTTGTCACTTTGTGTAATCATGTTGCAATTAGGATTTCATTGCCTACATTTTCCACGGCTGAAACAGCTTAAATGCACTGCCCTTATTGGCTAAAGTACACAGAAGACGTCACAGAATGATTGTTGCTAGTTAACTGGGGGAATGGCAGTATGAAACAAACCATAAAGAATTGTACTCTGTACCTGATTGTAGGAAAAGGTATAACATGCAATGCCACAACCTAGTTTCTGTGACTGCTTTTTCACTCTAGATGACGTCCTTACAGTTTTTTTCAATTGCTAACAAGCATTGGTCAATACTGAAACTACTTTTTCAAAACTCTTCACACAGTCTGCATTACAAACATGCATCTCAGCTAAACAGTTCATCTCACCTCCAAAACTCTTTCTCGCCAATACAACACATCATACATGTCTCAAAATGAGCTCATTCATCCACAACACTGGCAACGAGTCTCACTCAGGAAGCAAACACTGTCACTCGTAGCACACTGAACTACAAAATACTAACAACAAAGAGCATTACATAAAAGACATTTTATCTTTAAAGTCTGAATGATTTTTTTTCAGATAAATCAGTATTTTATTATAGAATAAGATCTTTGCACTTTATTGAGTGTACTAAATTATTGAGTATATTGAATCAAGAATGAATCAGCAATGCAGCAATTTGCTTCAGTTACGTTTATGTTTTCTATATCTTTGCGTAGTGATTTACAGTATTTCATGTATAATATATTCACTCCCTGTCTTCTGCACTTGGCCACATGTTTTCATCAACATCACATCATGTGTCTTCTCTGGCAATGCACCTTGGGAAGAATCTTTTAGAATGTCTGATCCAACCCTGTAAATAATTGTGGCCCTTATCTCATCAGAGACCACAGTTCTTGGTCTTCCTCTTCTTCCTCTTCTCCCTCACCCTGCCACTCTTCCATCTCCACCAACCTGTCCTCTTAGTTCCATATTTCCAAAAAAGGCATTCAGAAGCCGTCCCCTTTTATCTGCTTGCTATGAGCAATGAGGCCAAACAAAGGTCACCTGGGTAGGTTGTCAGCTGTAAACTGCCCTCAGCTGTGTTTGGAATTATTATTATTTCATTTTATTGTCAATATTTTGATATTATTTGTCTATAGATTTCAATTTGGCTGCAGCAGAAATGGATAATTTTTTTTTCATCATTCTGTTTTGATTGTGTTTTTATGTGTTTTGAACAAAGTGTGCTAGCATTTGAAAAATGTGGTTTGTGGGCTCTGAGAAAGGTGTTCATGAATTTTGGTGACTGTGGTCACTGAATGCATTTTGTGTGAAAGCAATGAAAAGTGATTCACAGTTTGCTCCACATAGACTTCTGTTTTGCTGACTGTGTGAAGAGTTTTGACAGTGTGACTTCAGTTTTGACCAATGCTTGTTATCAATTGAAAACAACTGTAAATCACGAACACCAGTCTGCATAGCGACGATATGGCCTTGAGTTCTTTGGGAGTGTCTATGATTGGTGTGTGTGTGTGTGTGTGTGTGTGTGTGTGTGTGTGTGTGTGTGTGTGTGTGTGTGTGTGTGTGTGTGCGCGTGTCTTTGTGTGTGAGAGAGAACGGACCTATGTTGGTGTCCTGTCCGAAGATGAGCGAGGACATCAGGTTCCCCCAGACAGCAGAGGACTGGAAGATGAGGAAGAAGATGCCAAAGTACTTGTTGATGACGTCCGAGCCCTTCTTGTTCTCCTTGGGGGCCTGCAGGTTACCCACAATGGTCAGGTAGGTGCATTTAGCCGACCAGAGAGGAGACCCACCCAGACCCAGGATCACAGAGGTGGGAATAAGAGTGTACCTGGGGAGGGGGAGAGGACAGAAAGGTGAAAGGTTAATTGACTGAAATTAGACTGGCATGGTATGGTATGGTATGGTATGGTATGGTATGGTATGGTATGGTATGGTATGGTATGGTATGGTATGGTATGGTATGGTATTGTATGGTATGGTATGGTATGGTATGGTATGGTATGGTATGGTATGGTATGGTATGGTATGGTATGGTATGGTATGGTATGGTATGATATGGTATGGTATGGTATGGTATGGTATGGTATGGTATGGTATGGTATGGTATGGTATGGTATGGTATGGTATGATATGGTATGGTATGGTATGGTATGATATGGTATGGTACGGTATGGTATGGTATGGTTGTATCTGCATTGAGAAGTGGATAGGAAAGTGAAAAATGACCAGGTTTTAACTGCAGGGCAGTAGGGGCGAGTTAGTGTCTCTTCTTATCATGTTTGTGCTTAATGAAACTTTCCGTGTCTTCAGGAAATGATGATATAAAAACTTCAAGAAAAAGTTTAATAACTGCTCAACATCCAGGTTAGAGGTCAGAGTTCAATAACTGCTCAACATCCAGGATAAAGGTCAGAATTCGATAATTGCTCATCATCTAGGTTAGAGACTAACTAAGGCTATTAAAAAACTTCTCATCTGTGACACTCTTGAGGGTAAGGTTTAAAATTCAATAACCATGTTCCCCATCCATTGGTAAGGGGTCAGAGTTCAGTGAGTGCTCACCATCCGGGGAAGAAGTTCCCGATGGAGTAGGAGACGTAGCAGGCCATGCCGGCGACAATGGTCCACTTGCAGCCCAGGTTCTTGATCATGATGGGGGGCAGGAACATGGAGGACAGGATGATGGAGGCGTAGATTACGCTCAGAGATGTTACCCCCATCCCATCCTTATTATTCAAACTGCTCTATACGAGAGAGAGAGAGAGAGATGGATGGATGGATGAAGGGATGGAGAGATGGACGAATGGAGAGACATAGCCTCTGTTATCAGACTGCTTTGTGGGAGAGAGAGAGAGAGAGAGAGAGAGAGAGGGATGGATGGATGGATGGATGGAGAGACATACCCTCTGTTATTAGACTGCTCTATAGGAGAGAGAGAGAGAGAGAGAGAGAGAGAGAGAGAGATGGATGGATGGATGGATGAAGGGATGGAGAGATGGAGGAATGGAGAGACATAGCCTCGGTTATCAGACTGCTTTGTAGGAGAGAGCGAGAGAGAGAGAGAGAGAGAGAGGGAGAGGGAGAGCGAGAGATGTAACTTTAAAACACATGTCAAGTAGTTTTGACTGTTCAGGGTTCGTGTTTTGATACCCGCTTGTCAGGATTTCAAAACATAAACGGACACAGACACAGTGAGAAGGGAAAATTGGTATGATGAGAGATAGTTGTCTAAATTGAGAACACATTCTCTGTCACATACCCGGTCATTGAACAGGGCTGTCGAACAACAAACTTGGATAAATCATCTGACCAACATGAGACATTGGCTCCCGACTTGCCCTGCCTGAACAGTGTTCAGTTACTTCATATAAAATATTGATTATTTATTAGTCCAGATAAATGTGTGGATTTTAGACAGCATATTGGATGTTCACAGCAGTCTGGTAATTGTAGTTTTTTTTTGGGCAAAGACATTACCTCCGGGGGTTAAACTCACACAATGTTCCCCAGTCCTCTCGTGCATCTCGCAGCCCACTGTGACGTCACCATGCTCATAGCACTTCCTGTGTTTTCTTTACGGTTACCTTGACAACTGCAATCCACCGCTTGATCTAAAATGTCCTGATCTCTGTAACCCACTACTTGACCTTGAATAACCATGCTTTACCCTCCCAACACTTTATTTATTTATTTATTTATTTATTTATTTATTTATTTATTTATTCAGGGTTAACCGACTGAGACCAGGTCTCTTTTCCAGCAGTGCCCTGTTTAAAGGCAGAATACATAAAATAAAATGAAAATAATAAGCAAAAATATATTAACCCTCCTGTTATCTTCAAATTTACTAACATTGTTCGCCCTTTGGGGTCAGTTTGACCCCAGTAATTAAAGCCTTCAAAAAATTACTTTAATTGAAATTGTTGACCAAGTTTATTTGTCAAATACTATTATTATCTAATACTACTATTTGTGTACTACATAAATCTGCCATTAAATGAAGCATCACTCCCCCACAGCCCCCCTTATACAATGTTAAAGTTGCTGTAGGAATTATGTGTTTTCCTCCCCAATGTGGTTTGAACTATGAGGAGTTCTCGTCTTACTGAATGCATGGTTATGTAAGGTTGGGGCTGTTAAGATTTAACCATTTAGTTACATGTATTTTATGCTGTGTATTAGACCACTTAATTACATATATTATGTGCTGTGTATTAAAAGGACTATCCTACACATTATTATCTGTTCAAGGTCTGTCAATGGTCATTGTTACGATCTCTGTAGACTTTTCCCCTCTCTTACAGCGCACGCCTGTATTTGATACGACTACAACAATGGCAGAGACGTGCCTAGAGGCTTGGGACTGAGCCTGGGCACCAACAAGGGAGGGTCTAACGTCTAAACCAATGATTTCTCTCCATCCAGTTGACACATGATCTTGTATTCTACCACTGTATAAAAGGATAACAGACCCCTCCCAGGTGGCGGCATTCGATAGACTGGGTTTGTGTGTCTGGGTGTGTGTGTAGAACAGCAGACTGGTGTAGCGTGGTGTCGCCCTTTGTTCTCTTTTGATTTCATCGTATTCTTCTTTATTATTTTTGTATTGATTACTTTATTGATTAAAGCTTGCTATTGCTTATACCTTTAGTCCTGTAGTCTCTCAGAACTGCGGGACGCGACAGGGCCTAAAGCATAGGGAAGTATTTTAAATATTATAATATAGTTTTTGATGGTGACTCAAATATCAGCCACAACCATTAGAACAAATCTGCCTAAATTCTTAATTTTTCATATATGTTTTATACAGCTAAAACAGCCTGGGGTCAAATTGACCCCGAAGAACACCGATGCGTATAACATGTGTACAGGACATTGAAAACATATTATCAGGTCAATTTGATGTTTAACCAGTCGTCTCTATTATATTTGGAAAAGTCATTAAATATGAAGCAAAACAAATTATGCCAATCATTTCTTTAAGGACGTCAAACATTGAATGGGGTCAAATTGACCCCAAAGATAATAGGAGGGTTAAAATGTTTACGATACAATATTTACAATACAGTACAATATTTAAGTTTCAACCAAAACAAGAACACTCTTCAGCTCCCAAATCCTACAGAACAAGTTTGAATTATTCAACTGAAAGAAACTGCTCTAATTTCAATTCCTGTTGAATCTTGTTCCATTTATCTGAAGCAAAAAACCTGAAAGCTGATTTACCTGAAAGCTGATTTATTTAAGTTCTGTGTTGACTGTGCAGCTTTCAATGGTGATATAGTCCTGTGAGCGTGTCCTATGACTACTGGATTTGTGTTGTAATAATAATTATTTTATTATTATTATTTATTTTATTGATACGGGTTAACTGACTGAGACCAGGTCTCTTTTCCAGCAGTGCCTTGTTTAAAGGTAGAATATATAAATTAATGTTTACCTGTGAACTCTGCTCAACCTTTGTGTTTACCTGTGACCTCTGGAGTCCTCCATAGACTACTACAATCCACCTCAACATGAATGTTTACCTGTAAACTCTGCAGTCCTCCATAGACTACTACAATTCACCTCAACATAAATGTTTACCTGTAAACTCTGCAGTCCTCCCTAGACTATAATCCACCTCAACATAAATGTTTACCTGTAAACTGTGGAGTCCTCCATAGACTACTACAATCCACCTCAACATAAATGTTTACCTGTAAACTCTGCAGTCCTCCGTAGGCCGTGAAAAGGGACAAGAAGCCAACGGAGACCACCAGCACATTTTTCATGTTTCGGTTAAACATGTCTGCTCCGATAAAAACGCGCAGGTTTAAAAAAAAAAAAAAACGTTTTAAAGAGATTATTATCAATATTTTTGATTCAGGATTAATCCGAATAAAAATGTAGTTTTTTCCGTAGGTAGCTTGGGTTGACCGAATCTAATCTAAACTGGTTCTGTTACAAACGGCAGAGACGATATAGTGAGTCTTTGAGGTGTGTCACGGTTCAAAGTTCAGCAGATGACTGAACGGGGTTGAATGTTCTCTGTGGAATGTGATCAGCAGGACAGTTGAGTTATCAGCTCAGTCAGAGACTTGACTCTATACTCAAACTAAAACTCTCTCTTTCTCTCTCTCTCTCTCTCTCTCTCTCTCTCTCTCTCCCTCTCTCTCTCTTTCCCTCTCTCTCTCTTTCCCTCTCTCTCTCTGTCTCTCTCTGTCTCTCTCTTTTACTCTCTGTCTCTCACTCTCTCTATTTTTCTCTCCCTTATCTTTACTACAGCATTTCCGATTGATCGCAGTTCCTCTCTACATCTGTCTATCTTTAAATCTGTGCATCTTTCTCTTTATCTGTGTGACACACGATAAAACTCTTAAGGACAACAGTTGTCAAGGTGACACCTAATGCGATTTACAAGTATATATACAACAGCAGAACCAGAGGCTTGGATGTAGAGTTGTGGACGATCTGAGATGTTCATAGATTTGTCTATAAATTTTAAATGAAGAGTTAGATTTAAAACAAATAAAGATAAACTACGTCCGACTGAACGGAGGGAATGTCTGATCTGAAGTGTTATTTTAAAATCAGATGTAATAACAAAGGTCTGGAAACTTTAATAACATAATGTCTGACTTAAAATCAAAACACCTTAGTTGAATTTTGGAACTGTTGAAAGTTATTCAATCCTTTTTGGCCACAAATGGTGCGTCATTTATTTATTGAATCCTTCTGATACAACGTGCGGTATCCCCTTCAACAACAAAACAATAGCCAACGCCTTAATGACGTTTCTTTTATTTTGGATTCATTTGCACACATTTCTACAAACCTGTTTAAACGCTTTTATTATGGGTTATTGTGTGTAGATTGATGAGGCGAAAAACAATATTATATATTTTTTTAATATGGCTGTAACATAACAGAATGTGGAAAATGTGAAGGGGTCTGAATACTTTCTGAACCCTCTGAACTTTCTGCATCTTTCCCGGCAGTGACAGAATAGCAAAGACCAAAGGTTCCTTTGCATTTATGGTCTGTTCTTGTTTTCTAACATGTTCTCTTAAAATATGATTCAAAGCTCTTCCTTATTGATGTGGTGACGATAACACCGTAACAATCTTCTCTGATTCATCACATTCGTCACAAAAGACCAACAGTGGAGTTTTGAATGAGACTGACTCCAGGCCGTGTATTGGATCACGTATTTGTACTAGTTGTTTATTTTAAATATTTCATTTTCTTTATTTTGTTTTGTTTAATTTTCCATTTCATGCAATGTTTAACAGGGCACTGCTGCAAAAGAGACCTAGTCTCAGTCAGTTGACCCTGTATAAATAAAGAAAAATTATAAAATAATATGAATAACATATTTTGAAATAAAAAGATACCGGCGCCTCCAAACGTACACTCTAAAAGTGAAGGTTCCCAGAGGAACCTTTTGGGGTTCTTCATATGTGCCACTGTGGAGGAACGCTTTGACAGTGGACAGATTCCTCGAGGAACCTTACGCTCAGATCTTTACGTTCAGATCCTTACGTTTGCCCATTTTCCCGCTTCCAACACATCAACTTAAAGAACTGACTGTTCACTTATTGCCTATTTATATATCCCACCCCTCGACAGGTGCCATTGTAACATGATGATCAATGTTATTCACTTCATCTTTGGTTTTAATGTTATGGCTGATCAGTGTATATCAAAACACATGTTGTAATTCAATCACATGTTGACTATTGTCAGAACAACAACCCTATGGGCCTGCACTTCATTTTCATTTTATTGGTTGCCACCAGGGGGCACAGCTGTTTAACAAATTCAATCCGATCAATCAGACGCATAAATGCACCTCAAAACATACAGGGCACGCTCAGCCGCACGTAGGCCTACAATGACACAAAGACACACACACTTATCACCAACCGCACATGTCCCAGTTTCTGCTCGTAGGCCTATAAGTTAGAATATAATGTTTGCTGTTTTGCAGTTTTTCACGATTGTTGAAAACACTAAATCCCATTCTCTGAACCAAATAATCAGTGGCCTAAACCCATTTGACTAATCATTCACCCTTTTGGCAAAACCTTAAACAGGTTTAGGTAGTTAGACACAATTATCAAAACTTGTATCACTCTCTAAAACACAATTCACGCTGTGGTTCACTTGTGTGGCAAAATGGTAAACACTAGCATCAAAAGGTTCATCACAACTTCAACACAGTTGTCATCGTTTACCTAAACACAACGACTCAAAATACTTCACACTTGTTTCAAATGATGTAATCAAACCAATTGTATTAGACAGAATACAGTTTTTCACAATTGCTAAAAAACATTTCTTGAAACCCACCCATTTCCTTTCTGATGAAATCCGGGCAACTGTGAAAGACGTGATGCTGAGGCAGAATTACAGAAATCTGTCATTGACTTGATTTTGATTTTGCAGTTGCAAAATTGTTTGGAGTGTACTGTAATGTGCTATTCATTTACGGTAGTTTTCTTTGTTCCTTGGGCTTACTGTATTTTTTGCAAGTGCTGAATAAACAGATATTCAATACTGTATTACGTACTTGCAGTACTTACAGTATACAATACAGTAAAAAGTTGTGATTACTATTATACTTTTTTTTTGCAAAATGTGTTTTAGCAATTGTGAAAAACTAAATGTTATTTGTTTGAAAGATTACTCACAGGAGATGAGTTGGTGTGGTCAAGGGCTCCCTCAAGTGGACTGATGCGGGTGTTGCAAAATGGATTATGCTAGTAATCGGTGAAAGTAATGAACTGGAAGTACACAAAAGATGCAATAAAAGTAATGTGGAAATTGATGAATACACATATAGATTGATAGAGATTCATATATTTGTATCCTTAAAGGCCGCAGTGAAGCGAAAGCAAACTTTACAGGCCGCAATAAACCACTTTTGTTATATCATTAAATACACACACATTTTTTATTTTTATGAAACTGATGTGCCAGTCATGCAAATACACAAAATACAGTGGGTCAAAATGGATCTGAAAGTATTTGAAATAATATTAATAATATTTTACACCGGTTAGGATGTCCATTCTTTAGTTTTAGAGTGCAGTTCAGTTATTTTCTGTGGTGTACACAAATACACAAAAAGTACACAAATCATGCATATGCATAACCCTTAATTGTGTCAAGGGTGTTGCAGTGCCCCGTCCTCCGTAGTAATCTTTGGTGCAGCCGGATACCCAACCCGTTCCTGTCCACTACTGTTTATTTGTAGGCGCTCTTAATCCGTCTTCACAGGTTGGTCTGTGCGACGATGTGCTGGTTGTCCGTCGTTACCATGGCTTCTTTGTGCTTGGCATAGATAGCCTCCTCAATGGGCGGCGTGGGGTTCCTGCGCTCGTGGTACTCCACGATGGGGTAGGTGACCGTGGTCAGTAGGAGCACCGCTAACAGGATGTACAGCTTGGTCTCCAGACAGATAAAGGTGCTGTAGGCGAAGGCAATGACAAAGCCAAGAGACTCCCACATGCGGTAGTTAGCGAACGCAGCTTCCTTGGCTCGTGGAAACAGCACTCCATACAGAGCTGGAAATAAACAAGAATATAATGTGTTTTATGAAGCGTAACTGTACTAACATGGTCAGCGCTATGCTTGGTTAAGTTGTAAGCTGTAGCACCCTCATACTAGACTATGTGTGCGTCTGTTGTAAGTGTGTGTGTCTGTGTGAGCACCTGTTGTACGCGCGTGTCTGTGTGTGTGTGTGTGTGTGTGTGTGTGTGTGTACGTGTACAGGTGCGTGTGTGTTTCTGACCATTGGTCTGTGTTTGCCACACTGAGTCCGCCATGGCCCAGAGGGCAGGAAACACGAAGAACACTGGCAGCTCGTCTGGATGAGGCCTCCAGAACAACAGAGCCATTATACATGAGAAGTTGGTGGCTGCCGCTGCAACAAAAGAACCTCCAGGACAACAACATTTAACTTCATTGAACATTTTATTTACTATTTTTGGAACATAATGTGTACTTAACTTCATTGAACTTTTAATCAATTGTTCTTGGAACATCATGTATATTTGTAAGTGCCTTTGCCATTTATAAATGTACTGAACTTCCTCATAATTAATATTTATTTATTAATTAATTTATAATTCATAAGTTATCTGTAAACCTTGCCCGATATTACAATTGTATAAATTACTGGAGTGGGTCTAAACTTGAGATCTTGTTTTATTTAGTTTTGGAAATACAGAAATATATGTATTTTAAAACTGCAATCCTCCAACCTGTCTGTTAAAAGTGTTTTAATAATAACCATCATGAGGAAAGGCATGTTACCCAGGAAGAAGAGAGGCGCCCTGCCTGTGTACTCTGCCAGCCGCCCAAACACAAAGGAACAGACAGAGTTGGTGGCACCAAAACAGATCATAACAAAGCCAACAAAGTGGATCCCCAACGCGCACGTCACGTAATTCTACGACAGAAAACCACAAACGTCATGTAATTCTACGACAGAAAAACACAATCATCACGTAATTCTACAACAGAAAAACACAAATGTCAGGTAATTCTGACAGAAAACCCCCACAAATGCTACGTAATTCTAGAAAAGCAGAAAACAAAATCTTATCTTGATCTATCTAGATCTAATCTCGGTGTAGTTGTAGGGTAAACAGTTGGTCTCTGGTCCTCACCTTGGTGTATTCCACAGCCAAAAAACTCTCTTGAAAGCCGCTGTACATGGTCAGAGCGTTACCAGCCTCCAGTCTCTTAGCAACCTGATAGTGAGGAGGAAATATACACAACTATTAATTCACCCAGTTAGTTAGTTGCTGTAGTTTAGTTTAGGATTCATTCCAATAACCAAAATCCTATTCAATACAAATGAATCATACATTTAGAAATTAAAACAAAGTGATCTAAAATATATATAATGAATATTTACCAAATCATGGTACAAAACATGTCTGGTGTCACACTCTGCTTCACCAATATAAATAGCCCCCCCCCCCCCCCCCCCCCCCACAGCTAACCCTGATTGGTTTAAAAACATAACATATATATTCTTTAAATTCTTATCATAATATTATTTGACAGGCGGGGGCGGAGCCCATTTGGACAGCCCCCAGTGAGGCGGAGAGGAATTGAGTTTGTCCAAGACAGGGAACTTTGACTTACGTCATACCTAGTTGCTCCCAATTATTTTTGTTTACATATGACCGCACTATATATCTGAACTTTGGTCTCAAACACTTGACACACTACATAGTATGTAGTTTTGTATTACTGTATTGTATTATTATATTATATTATAGTATTGTATTATACAGCAATATATTGTACTATTATATTATAGTATTGTTTTGTACTATATTGTACTATTGTATTATTATAGTGCTGTATTGTAGTATCATGTTATATAGTATTGTACTGTATTATTATATTATAGTAATGTATTGTATATGTCAGTGTCTGAAGTCAATTATTGAAGATACATTTTTTATATTTGTCTTATTAAATCCACGGTTCTGGAACCGGTTCTTGATACTCAACCCTAGCTGTCTTTTGCATGTGCTTTACTGACAAAAGTATGAGTTTCATTTCTTAAGCCAGTATCTTACCAATGTAGCAACCCACAAGGATCTGGACTAATTTCGTCTCCGGTTGATTTGGGGGAGTGGAGTTACCTACGAAGTCACAAACTCCAGCTCTGCAGAACTGTAGTTGCCCCTCAGGAATGTCATCTGGTACACCACGCACGCACACACAAACACACACATTATATGGGCGGAAACCCCACGGGAGACGAGGGGCACACGATCAATATGATTTGTCCCCTCCAATATATCACTGTAAACATAACTATATAACTTCAATACTCATAATAGCCAACGCAATGAAAGCACTCGTGTAGGTTATCTTGCAGTAATCACACGTTTTTAAATTTCAAAAGATACCCCCGCACTTTGCCTCACAATGGTTTAACCCCCAGCCCTCAGTGGCACATGATGCAGCAGGGGATGGGTGCAGAGTCTGTCGGTGGTTGCAAACCACATTTATAATGGTAACCAGTCATAATTTTCCCTGCACTGAATTGCAGGTTACCCTTTGGCGCTAGCTGAGCGGTCATCTGACGTTTGCTAGCTAGCTACAGCTACTTCAACCGGTGTTTTCAGTAGTACGAGTCAACTTTCCAGTGTTATAACTAAGCACTTTCTATCAATAAAACAGTGAAAATAGGTCCTGAAATTACTTCTTTATTTAATTCGTTTTTTTAAGGAAACGGTAGGCATGGGCGTAGGAGCTATTATAAATGCCCCCCCCCCCCCCACACACACACATTTAAAAATCTAGTTTTTGTCCCCCCCCCCCCCTCCCCCCCCAACTTTTTCTCATCTCAAATTATATTTTGCATTGCCAGCCCGTCTCCGCCAATTTCGAAGTTCAGCAGTCTCCAAATGAATCCATTCAGCAACTATTTAAAAACGTCATTCAATGAAAACAAAAGACGAAAGCTTTAGTTATCGTGAGCGTAGTCGGGTCAGACTCGAGAGTAGTGATGTGACTTTCGCGAACGGCTCTTTGATACGAACGAAGGGAACCGAGTCGTACCAGCGAGAGCCGTTTTTACCGTTCTGTCCAAATTTCACTGTCTGCCTTTGACCAACAGCAACGAAAAAGCTAGCGCGAATGTATGTATCATCATATGAAACTACACAACCAGAGGAATCAATTGGTATCAGGTGTGTTTTACTAGCTTGTCGGGAAAGGAACTAAATAATGCTCTGAAGTTAGGTTACAATTTGGCGAGAGAAAATGTAAGTTAGCAGGCTAACTCAGTAAGCTAGCCAACTGTGTTTACTTTCTTCACTGGAACAGAGGAGAGACAGATAAAGAGAATGAGAAGGCGAGTGAGGAAGAACAGGAGATAGAGAGGAAGAGCAGGTGTTCGCAACAGTGTTTAATTTCTCCTTGGCAGTACCTGGTCTTTAAAATATATTCCTATAAATCTTGCTTAAACATAATTGTATTTCAAATGTATGTCAATTTTAAATTGATTTGATGACCTATAGGGTGGACAAACTATTGGATACACCCGTTTTCAATAAACATTAGTCACGCTATTATCAAAAGATGGTAATGAAATGATTAATCAAAAATGCTGCTGTTGTGTCAGATGTTGTTGCTGCTGCCTGCTGACACGTTTAAAAGTCATACAATCACCATAGAGATGTAACTGAAAATGTTTTTTATAATTTAAAAGCATTCAGCTGGAGAGACAGGAGAGGAAATAGAGAGAATGAGACAGGCAGCTGGTACAGTGTGAGAGGAGAGCGAGAAAGCAGCTTCTTCCAAGGACAGACAAGGAGAAGAGAGCAGGTTCTTCCAAGGACAGACGAGGAGAAGAGAGCAGGTTCTTCCAAGGTGAGTGAGACAAGAGGAGAAGAGAGCGAAAGAGCAGGTTCTCCCAAGGAGAGAGAGATGAGAAGAGAGCGAGAGAAAGAATCTGGGATCAGCAACTACATGTCAGACACATGTCCTTTGGTAACTCAATACTGACAAATCTGATTGGCTTACAATAAAACATGTAATTAATGTAACAACCCCTCTTTATAATCTCCCCTCCCCAGTCTGAGTATCTTCTGTCTTCTGCCACCGCACAGACCCTCTTAAAACTACACTAATTAGTACATTCTGTTCTCAAAAGTCACCAGACATTTGCATTTAAGTGCTTTATTTAAAGATCAGGGGAGCATGCACTCCGCTAGCATTTAGTGTCCCCCCCAGGTTCAGAATTGCCCCTACGCCCCTGATGGTAGTCCTATTTAAAAAAGAATGTTACGAGCCCACCTGGGATATAGTTGCAACGGTCAATCATTAAGATGTAATATGCTCCTTGAATTAATGTTTTTTTTGTTTGTTTTTGTTGGCTGCTGAACAATTTAGCAAATTAGGGGAAACCCCTTGATTAGTAGAAGCTGGTGAATGGTAATAAAGAATCAGTTGGGTCCCCCCCGGCCCCCGAATCAGGTGCCCCCCCCCCACCCCCCACCCCACTGATACACACTTATAAGCCATGCAATACAAACACAGGTTTTATGATCAATTATAAGAGGTACTTAGCATAAGTTCGATTTTGTCTAGTTATTTGACGTGCCAATTTATACTGAACAAAAGTGGAAATAGTTCACTTTCATATGAGATTATAAAATATCAAAAAAATGAAATTAGAAGATTAGAAAGCCTTTGAAGCCTTTTAAATAGGCAGCAAAACACAGAGCTACATTAACACAAATTAAAGCATGGACACACACACACACACACACACACATTTACACAATGGTTTGTGCACTTCCACACACACTAAAACAAACGCATGCGCTTATGTTGTAATTTTGTGTAATCATGTTGTATAATTAGGATTCTATTTAACACCATTGAAACGGCTTAAATTAACTGCCCTCTAATGCTGAAGTTCTCAGAAAACGTTGCATAATGATTGTTGGTATAAAACAAACCATAAAGAGTTGTACTCTGTACCTGACAGTATGAAAAGGTAACACACAACCTAGTTTCTCTGACTGGTTTTTCACCCCAGTTAACATCCTTAAATCACGAACACCAGTCTGCATAGCGACAGTGTGTGTGTGTGTGTGTGTGTGTGTGTGTGTGTGTGTGTGTGTGTGTGTCTGCGTTCAAAACTTTCTTTAGGAAGCTCAGACTCTGGGACGGAATATGATGTTTGGACCTTGCTAGTCACTACTATTATTTTAAAAGCCACCACACAGGTCCTTCTGGGTCTCACATGGGCCCAGGAAAACATTTCATGCATCCCATGACTGAGAAGAGCCCAGTGTGTGTGTCTGTGTGTGTGTGTGTGTGTGTGTGTGTGTGTGTGTGGGAAAGCGCACCTACGGTGGTGTCCTGTCCGAAGATGAGCGAGGACATCAGGTTCCCCCAGACAGCAGAGGACTGGAAGATGAGGAAGAAGATGCCAAAGTACTTGTTGATGACGTCCGAGCCCTTCTTGTTCTCCTTGGGGGCCTGCAGGTTACCCACGATGGTCAGGTAGGTGCATTTAGCCGACCAGAGAGGAGACCCACCCAGACCCAGGATCACAGAGGTGGGAATAAGAGTGTACCTGGGGCGGGGGAGAGGACAGAAAGGTGAAAGACTGAAGCTACACTGGTGTGGCATGGTACGGTATGGTATGATATAGCATGGCATAGTTTTTCAAAGTCTATGATGGGGTTCGAAGTTCAAGAACTGCGCACCATCCAGGGAAGAAGTTCCCGATGGAGTAAGAGACGTAGCAACCCATGCCGACAATGATAGTCCACTTGCAGCCCAGGTTCTTGATCATGATGGGGGGCAGGAACATGGAGGACAGGATGATGGAGGAGTAGATTACGCTCAGAGATGTTACCCCCATCCCATCCTTATTATTCAGACTGCTCTATAGGAGAGAGAGAGAGATGGATGGATGAAGCAATTTTCATACTGCTATATAGCAGAGAGAAAGGGAGAGAAAAAGAGTGGGAGATATGGACGGATAGAGAGAGAAGGGGAGAGAGAGTTTGAGGGATCCCATGTAAAATAAGTATTAATAAGACAAGTACGGATGCTGACTGGTCTTCAAAGACAAGCAGAAGGATAAGGACATTAATGCAATCATTTTTTTTCTTGTCGGTTCGTGTGTGAGTGTTTGGGAGAGAGAAAGGTGGAGCTGATGAAAGACAAGGACATAGCTGAAACTTTAAAACACGTTACGCAGTTTTGACTGCTAATGGATTGTGTTTTGATGTCTGCTTGTCAGGACTTAATAACATACAAACTGTCAGGGCCAGGATCCTCCTTTGCCTACCTGAGGGAGGATCAGGACCGAGGACAGCTCCTGAGGCAACAGCACCTCAGCTCATTAGTGTTCTATTGTTTTCACCTGTGTGTCGTTTGGTTAATTGGTTTCCTTATGCTTCGTTTGCCCTTTATATAGCCCTGCTTGTGTTACCCATCCTTTGTCTGTCATTACGTTTTGTTGGTGTCCCAGTAAAGAGTTCTACCTTGTCCTTGACTACTCCGTGTTCCGTGTGTTCTTTGAGAAGACCTTCTGTTCGACCTATTGGGTTCAGGTTCCGCTATTGGGTCGCAACTACCCGTGTGTTAGCCCGGTTCCTGACACAAACAGACACAGAGACAGAGTGATATGGGACAATTAGTATGATGAGAGATAGTTGTCTAAATTGAGAACACATTCTCTGTCACATACCCGGTCATTGAACAGGGCTGTCGAAGAACAAACTTGGATAGATCATCTGACCAACATGAGACATTGGCTCCCGACTTGCCCTGCCTGAACAGTGTTCAATTACTTCATATAAAACATTGATTATTTATTAGTCCAGATAAATATGTGGATTTTAGAAAGTATATTGGATGTTTAGAGCAGTCTGGTAATTTAAGTTTTTATTGTAAACTCTGGAGTCCTCCCTAGACTATTACAATCCACATCAACATGAATGTTTACCTGTAAACCCTGAAGAATCCACCACAACTTTCCCATTTACCTGTAAACTCTGGAGTCCTCCCTAGACTACTATAATCCACCTCAACATAAATGTTTACCTGTAAACTCTGCAGTCCTCCGTAGGCCGTGAAGAGGAACAAGAAGCCAACGGAGACCACCAGCACATTTTTCGCGTTCCGGTTATGCATGTTTGCTCCGAATAAAAACACACAGGTTTAAAAATAAAAAAGGAGTTACCGTTGAAAAAAGTAGCAAAAAAGAAGAAAAAGGGGATTTTTTTTTTTTTTTTTAATACAGGACTAATGTAAAATTGTGTTTGATCTGTGGACAACCTGGGTTCATCAGATCTAATCCAAACTGGTACTGTAACAGACAGTTGAGAAGATATGGAGCCATCGGGGTGTGTCAAGGATCAAAGCTCACCAAAATGGCCAATGCTGTTGAATGCTCACTGTCGGACATGTTCCGCAGAGGTTCCATTTTTGACAATCTGTTTCTGGTTGGAGACAAATTGACTGCAGCATCAGTATAAAAAATAAGATTTGGGGATTTTTTTTTCTCTAGACCAGGAGCAAGCATTTGACTGAGTGGACCATGCATTTATGTTCAGGTCACTGGAAGGGTTTGGTTTTTGGACCTTCTCTTAAGGGGGTATTATGAACTTCTGTATAGTGAAATCTACAGCGTCCTCAAGGTCAATGGATCATGGGTCAAAAAGGTATTTTATCCAGGGGGATCCGGTAAGGATGTTCCTTATCTGGGATCTGGTAAACAATTTGCATAGAGCCTCTTCTGGCCAGGCTGAGGTTAAAACTAAGTTGTGTTGCTGCACCGGGGTTTCCGGACTCTCCCCAAGTTGCTTCAAAGGCTTATGCCAATAATTTCAGTTTTGATACAGTTTTTAAAAGTCACCAGACTGACATTCAGGTGTTTTCAGACAGTCTGAGTGCCTACCAGAAAGCCTGCTCTGCACAAGTAAATTGGGGAAGGTGTGCTTCCTTATTGATGGGGTTTGGCAGGACGTAGCACCACCATGTAATGTAGCTGGAGTAAGGATGGTCTTGAGATACTAGGAGTTTTTATGAAAACTGATTACATGCGGAGGAATTGGGAAGACCTATAGGATAAGGTGAGGAGGAAGCTTCAGCGCTGGGAATCGATCCAACCACAGCTGTTGTACAGAGGACGAGTGTTGGTAGTCAACAATTTGGCTGTGTCAATGCTTAATCACGGTTGTTTTTTGAAAAAACGTAGACAAAGTAGACAGATCACTTGTATGAAATGTAATGAAAAGACTCGACATCCCGAAACACAAACACAGGATCTGAAATACTAGCCAAAACAAGTGCTGTCAATATTTAATTAACATAGGTGTGCACACTGATACAAATGTGCATGTATGCCAGAACACAAACAGTTTTACAATTTAATCAATTATTTTTATTTCAACAGAACAAATAGTGGTTGACAAAGGGTTTCTGCTGTGCTGTAGGCTGCAAAGAAGAAAAAAAAGGTTTGGTTTTCCATCAAACAGAGACAAGAATAACAAGGGCTATAGACGCTTTCAACGGTATGAACCATGAATTTTCATATGGTTGGAATATGACAGGATATGTCTACCCACATCTTGAGCTTTCTAGGTCGTCCAGTATTTTTTTGTAATCTCAGTTTGGCTTTTGTTTTATTTCTAACACTGAGTCTCTCCCATCTAAGGGACCAAACTTGACAAGAACAGCTATCATAAAAAAAAAGTTTTACTACTGGCTTTGGTGTAATAAAGAAAGTACATTTCTACAAATCTGTTTTTGCTTTGTCATTGTGGAGTATTGTTTCGAGATTGATTTGAAGAGCATAAGTTTAAGGCAGGGGATGATGTTTTGAAGGCGAAGGGTGGTCACACCAAATGTTGATTTGATACAGATTTGCTTTTCCCTCACTTTGTATTTTATGAATTGATGAAAATAATAAACAATTAAAATTTATATTTTTATATACATATTTTGTCTAACGTTAAACACTTCACACCTGCCTAAAACTTTTCACAGTACTGGATATATATGTGTGTGTGTGTATATATATGTATATATATATATATATATATATATATATATATATATGTATACGTAGGTTTTAACATTAGCAGTAACAGACATAGAGCTAGAACACATTTGATTGAGGTCAACAGGTTCAGTTGGTCAGTAGGCAGTAGGCCAATAGGAGCAGGCAAAGGGTTTGGTGTTAGCCAATAGGAGCAGGATTATGGCTTATCATAGGAGAAGGCTTGTCATGCGTGCAAGTCACTTAATAAGAACACACAAAATTAATATATACTGTAGTACAGTACATAGAACTAAGCGTTGATCATGCAGTTAAAACAAATACAATTAATCTGAAGATCATTCTCCTTGATAACAAAGTTGATTCACAGATATGCTCATATACTCGTTCTCTCTCTCTCTCTCTCTCTCTCTCTCTTTCTCTCACACACAAACACACACACACACTTTTATTAGTTTATCCCATGCCAGCACTCATAGCTCATATCCCCCCCAGACAGACACTGAGGGGCCAGACATACCTGTCTGTCTAGACTGGTATTACCACCAAGTCCACACACTGATATGAGAGTCACCTCAGGACCTCAGCTGAATAACGCTCTGTGTGTGCAGGAGCAAAGAGACCAATAACAGGGAATTTGAAACAAAGGGAAAGCTCTTACATTTCACCCTACTACACCCATTTTTTATAATATTAGCATAGTTTGACTTGATTATCGAATCACAATAAATATTTTATATAAAATGTGTTGACCATGATCGTGTTGTATAATAATTTTATCAGAACCGGTATATGCAGAAATGGTTTACGTTTTTTTCCCTCTTGTGTGGGTGGAGCTCATTATATTCTTGGAAAGTGCCTGTTAACACATCGACTCAGCATTATATTCGGCAAGATTAGATAAGAAAAGATAAGAGATTTATATTTATTGATATGCTTTCGTGGAACACTTTATTGTTTAAAAAGCACTACTTTTGCCCACACTGAAATGAGAGCGAGACTTTCAGGTTGAAAACATGTACTTTGTTCGGAACCCGCCGTTTGAGGTTTTGCCGATGACAGAGTCATCAACATCCAGTCATAACGCTCAGGAACTGAACTCAATTTTATTTTTATTTATTGTCGGACTGTCTATCTGTAATTAGGGTGAATAAAGTCTGATTGGTTTGCGTTTTATGCCAACTCTTTTGGCAGCAACAGACAATGCTGAAACGAAATACATTATAAGATGAGCTTAAATATCATAACCACAACATAATTTTTACTAAACATGAATAAAAGTCTGGATCTTGTGGATTGATTGCACTAACAATGCCTTATTTTTAAGTGAGTGTTCAATATCCATTTTTTTTTTAACAACTACTGCGTGACACTTGGTGACAGCATCGATCTAATAATAGAACAGGTTCTATAGGGGAGGGCTGGGTAAGCATCAGAAATCATTGAGACCAAGCTATATACAGAACAGGTTCTATAGGGGAGGGCTGGGTAAGGATAAGAAACCATTGAGACCATGCTATTTACAGAACAGGTTCTATAGGGGAGGGCTGGGTAAGCATCAGAAACCATTGAGACCATGCTATATACAGAACAGGTTGGAGGAGAGGAGAGGACAAGGAATTACGATCTTGTGGTTCAATCGTAAGTCAGCAGGATGGGTCACATGACTCAGTTGGAGCGAGGGTGAGGAGACTAAATCAATACACAGGAGGGTTCATGGACCTGACTAAACATTTGCAGTGTCTCTTTTGCTTCTTTTAGGAATGAGGGAGAGAAGCCCACAGAGCAAACAGTATTTTCAGGTTATTACCTTCTCAGATTCTGAAAGGTTTAAATATCTTAAGTACGCTAGCCTAGTGTGGTTTTATTCTTTTACTTGTATACCTTTTTATGTTAAAGGTTGAAGGATTTTACCGGAGGTAAAGTGTATTAGCCTTGCCTAGTATGGGTTTGGTAGTATGGGTTTGGTAGTATGGGTTTGGTAGGATGGGTTTGGTAGGATGGGTTTGGTAGTATGGGTTTGGTAGGATGGGTTTGGTAGTATGGGTTTGGTAGGATGGGTTTGGTAGTATGGGTTTGGTAGTATGGGTTTGGTAGTATGGGTTTGGTAGGATGGGTTTGGTAGTATGGGTTTGGTAGGATGGGTTTGGTAGTATGGGTTTGGTAGTATGGGTTTGGTAGGATGGGTTTGGTAGTATGGGTTTGGTAGGATGGGTTTGGTAGTATGGGTTTGGTAGTATGGGTTTGGTAGGATGGGTTTGGTAGTATGGGTTTGGTAGGATGGGTTTGGTAGGATGGGTTTGGTAGGATGGGTTTGGTAGTATGGGTTTGGTAGTATGGGTTTGGTAGGATGGGTTTGGTAGTATGGGTTTGGTAGTATGGGTTTGGTAGGATGGGTTTGGTAGTATGGGTTTGGTAGTATGGGTTTGGTAGTATGGGTTTGGTAGTATGGGTTTGGTAGTATGGGTTTGGTAGGATGGGTTTGGTAGTATGGGTTTGGTAGTATGGGTTTGGTAGTATGGGTTTGGTAGGATGGGTTTGGTGGTTTGGGTTTGGTGGTATGGGTTTGGTAGTATGGGTTTGGTAGTATGGGTTTGGTAGGATGGGTTTGGTAGGATGGGTTTGGTAGGATGGGTTTGGTAGGATGGGTTTGGTAGGATGGGTTTGGTAGGATGGGTTTGGTAGGATGGGTTTGGTAGGATGGGTTTGGTAGTATGGGTTTGGTAGTATGGGTTTGGTTAAGTGGGTTAAGTGTGAGAAGCAGGTTCCTCATAAACTTAGTGGGAACCAGGAATACTACAACATTCCCTCTGGGTTTAGAACCAGGAATAATACAGCATTCCCTCTGGGTTTAGAACCAGGAATAATACAGCATTCCCTCTGGGTTTAGAACCAGGAATACTACATCATTCCATCTGGGTTTTGAACCAGGAATACTACATTTTCCCCTCTGGGTTTAGAACCAGGAATACTACAGCATTCCCTCTGGGTTTAGTGGGAACCAGGAACACTACAGCATTCCCTCTGGGTTTAGTGGGAACCAGGAATACTACAGCATTCCCTCTGGGTTTAGAACCAGGAATACCACAGCATTCCCTCTGGGTTTAGAACCAGGAATACTACATCATTCCATCTGGGTTTTGAACCAGGAATACTACATTTTCCCCTCTGGGTTTAGAACCAGGAATACTACAGCATTCCCTCTGGGTTTAGAACCAGGAATACTACATCATTCCATCTGGGTTTTGAACCAGGAATACTACATTTTCCCCTCTGGGTTTAGAACCAGGAATACTACAGCATTCCCTCTGGGTTTAGTGGGAACCAGGAATACTACAGCATTCCCTCTGGGTTTAGAACCAGGAATACCACAGCATTCCCTCTGGGTTTAGAACCAGGAATACTACATCATTCCATCTGGGTTTTGAACCAGGAATACTACATTTTCCCCTCTGGGTTTAGAACCAGGAATACTACAGCATTCCCTCTGGGTTTAGTGGGAACCAGGAACACTACAGCATTCCCTCTGGGTTTAGAACCAGGAATACCACAGCATTCCCTCTGGGTTTAGAACCAGGAACACCACAGCATTCCCTCTGGGTTTTATTGGGAACCAGGAACACTACAGCATTCCCGCTGGGTTGAGTGGGAACCAGGAATACTACAGCATTCCCTCTGGGTTTAGAACCAGGAATACCACAGCATTCCCTCTGGGTTTAGAACCAGGAATACTACATCATTCCATCTGGGTTTTGAACCAGGAATACTACATTTCCCCTCTGGGTTTAGAACCAGGAATACTACAGCATTCCCTCTGGGTTTAGTGGGAACCAGGAATACTACAGCATTCCCTCTGGGTTTAGAACCAGGAATACTACAGCATTCCCTCTGGGTTTAGAACCAGGAATACCACAGCATTCCCTCTGGGTTTAGAACCAGGAATACCACAGCATTCCCTCTGGGTGTAGAACCAGGAATACTACAGCATTCCTTCTTGGTTTAGTGGGAACCAGGAACACTACAGCATTCCCTCTGGGTTTAGAACCAGGAACACCACAGCATTCCGTCTGGGTTTTATTGGGAACCAGGAACCCTACAGCATTCCCTCTGGGTTTAGAACCAGGAATACTACAGCGTTCCCTTTGGGCTTAGTGGGAACCAGGAACACTACAGCATTCCCTCTGGGTTTAGTGAGAACCAGGAATACCACAGCATTCCCTCTGGGTTTAGAACCAGGAACACCACAGCATTCCCTCTGGGTTTAGTGGGAACCAGGAACCCTACAGCATTCCCTCTGGGTTTAGAACCAGGAATACTACAGCGTTCCCTTTGGGCTTAGTGGGAACCAGGAACACTACAGCATTCCCTCTGGGTTCAGTGGGAACCAGGAATACTACAGCATTCCCTCTGGGTTTAGTGGGAACCAGGAACACTACAACATTCCCTCTGGGTTTAGTGGGAACCAGGAACACTACAGAATTCCCTCTGGGTTTAGAACCAGGAATACTACAGCATTCCCTCTGGGTGTAGAACCAGGAATACTACAGCATTCCTTCTTGGTTTAGTGGGAACCAGGAACACTACAGCATTCCCTCTGGGTTTAGAACCAGGAATACTACAGCATTCCCTTTGGGTTTAGTGGGAACCAGGAATACTACAGCATTCCCTTTGGGTTTAGTGCGAACCAGGAACACTACAGCATTCCCGCTGGGTTTAGTGGGAACCAGGAATACTACAGCATTCCCTCTGGGTTTCATAGACATAGAAAGGAAAAGAAAAGAACCGAGTGTAAGATGGCAGAAAAGAACGAGTTTCTCCGCCAGAAAGAAATAATAAATCCTTAATTCTTTTCTCTTGTCTCTTCTCAGGGGCGATCCAACTGCCTGGCTGTGACAGCTTAATGCACGGTGTCTGCTCAGTGGCCCAGGGTTGGAGTGTGTGTGAGTGTGTGTGTGTGACGGGGTGTGTGCGTGTGTGTGTGTGTGTGTGTGTGTGTGTGTGTGTGTGTGTGTATGACGGTGTGTGTGTATGACGGTGTGTGTCTGAGTGTTCATGTACTCAAGCGTGTGTTTATAAATGTCCCTCTCTGCACATGGTTGTGTAATTGCATTGATGTTAAAGTGGACTTGCACAAGTGTTCTTGAGTAAACATTGGGTGAACATAATTGTGTGTGTGTGTCTGTGTGTTTGTGTGTGTGTCTGTGTGTTTGCATGTGTGTGTGTACGAGTGCGTCTGTGTATGGGCCTGTGTAGTTTTGTGTGTGTGTCTGTGAGTCTCAGTGTGTGTCTGTGTGTGTGTGTGTGTGTGTGTGTGTGTGTGTGTGTGTGTGTGTGTGTGTGTGTGTGTGTGTGTGTGTGTGTGTGTGTGTGTGTGCACTCAAGTGTAAATTGCTTTGCACAGCTCTAAATAGCCTGCTAATTAGACAGGCAAATTACAGACTTCTCTTTCTGCCAAAAGAGGAGCAAAGCACTGTGGGAAACGTGTGCTCCTCAAGAGGCTGCTTCATCCCCCCTCAGGACTACAAATAGAATCTCTGTAACAAAGCGAAAGACTACAGCGGGCTGTGCCGACTTGACGGTTCTCTGGAGAATGGACTGCTAGGTTCTCTTGTGTCAAGCCTGGGAAAATAGATTGAAGCAGTGAGCCTCTGTGAGAACAAACAATTATGAATGCCTGAACTCTGTTATTCTTTCCTCATATCTCTGGCAAAACCTGCCAACCATTATGCCCTTTTTCAGTTTGAATGAGTCTCTGTATGCAGAGCAAAGTTAACTTGTGGATGTAGATAGTAGAGAGAGACTTCAAGAGGATTACCAAAGACACAGGACCAGGAAATGTACTCAGAGTGGAGTTACCATGCGCCAACGTGAGATTTCATATATTATCTTCTCTTCCTTCTCTCCTGCAGATGGCGCTCTATACTCATATGCATGGAAATAGCACCTTGAGACATCAGCTGACACAGACATGAAAATATTAATGCTCAGGTTATGACAAGAAGAAGAAAGGCTTTCACAGATAATATAAACGGGTGAATTTTTATTTGATCACTTTTTTTTAGAAACACGAGCTGAGCCGACCGTCGTCATGGAAACTGTTACCGCCCTGACGCACCACGTGGGTTGTGTGTATTCAGGTAGAAAAGCGTGCTGTTCAGTCGTGAAGCAGAGCTGGATTCATGTCAACTCTTTGTTGTAATCATCTGTAATGAAACCTCTCTCTCTCTCTCTCTGCATGTTCTCTTTGAGGTACTCTCCCCTCTTCCCCCTCCCACCCCGCCTCTCTCCCCTCTCTTCCCCCTCCTTGCCCCCCCTCTCCCCTCTCTCCCCCTCTCTCCCTCCTACCCCCTGTATATCCATCTGATGCTCTAAATAGGCCTGTAGATCATTTGGAGTAGAGCCGCTTATATCATCAAGAGATTGTTGTGCGTTCTCCCCCCCAAAGAATAAAACAGTGTTACTGTCGAATGCCGTTGTGTAGGGTCAGCCCTCAGAATCTCAACTTCCCGACTCATCCCCTATCCTCCTATGACGTCATCCTGTGAGGCATTATGGCAAGCGGGCTATTGTTGTCCTCCTATGACGTCATCCTGTGAGGCATTATGGCAAGCGGGCTATTGTTGTCCTCCTATGACGTCATCCTGTGAGGCATTATGGCAAGCGGGCTATTGTTGTCCTCCTATGACGTCATCCTGTGAGCCATTATGGCAAGCGGGCTATTGTTGTCCTCCTATGACGTCATCCTGTGAGGCATTATGGCAAGCGGGCTATTGTTGTCCTCCTATGACGTCATCCTGTGAGGCATTATGGCAAGCGGGCTATTGTTGTCCTCCTATGACATCATCCTGTGAGGCATTATGACAAGCGGGCTATTGTTGTCCTCCTATGACGTCATCCTGTGAGGCATTATAGCAAGCGGGCTATTGTTGTCCTCCTGTGACGTCATCCTGTGAGGCATTATGACAAGCGGGCTATTGTTGTCCTCCTATGACGTCGTCCTGTGAGGCATTATGGCAAGCGGGCTATTGTTGTCCTCCTATGATGTCGTCCTGTGAGGCATTATGACAAGCGGGCTATTGTTGTCCTCCTATGACGTCATCCTGTGAGGCATTATGGCAAGCGGGCTATTGTTGTCCTCCTATGACGTCGTCCTGTGAGGCATTATGACAAGCGGGCTATTGTTGTCCTCCTATGACGTCATCCTGTGAGGCATTATGGCAAGCGGGC
>JAPMUY010003600.1:37500-45000 GCA_026901105.3 Galaxias olidus
TGTAATTTGAGAGTATTCACATCCAAATTGGAGCAAGGGTTTAGGAATTACAGCTCTTTAATACGTAGCCGCCTCTTTTTCAAGGGACCAAAAGTAATTGGACAATTGACTCAGAAGGCTGCAAAAAAAAAATAACAACGCTGCATGGGCTCTTCCCTCATTAACCTGTCATCAATTAAGCAGTTAAAAGGTCTGGAGTTGATTCCAGGTGTGGCGTTTGCATTTGGAAGCTGTTGCTGTGAACACACAACATGCGGTCAAAGGAGCTCTCAATGGAGGTGAAACAGACCATCCTTAGGCGGAAAAAAAAGAAGAAATCCATCAGAGAGATAGCAGAAATGTTAGGAGTGGCCAAATCAACAGTTTGGTACATTCTGAGAAAAAAAGAGTGCACTGGTGAGCTTGGGAACTCAAAAAGGCCTGGACGTCCACGGAAGACAACAGTGGTGGATGATCGCAGAATCCTTTCCATGGTGAAGAAAAACCCCTTCACAACATCCACTCAAGTGAAGAACACTCTCCAGGAAGTAGGTGTATCAGTATCTAAGTCTACCATAAAGAGAAGACTTCATGAGAGTAAATACAAAGGATTCACCACAAGGTGCAAACCATTAATCAGCCTCAAAAATTGAAAGGCCAGAATTGACTTTGCCAAAAAACACCTAAAGAAGCCAACCCAGTTCTGGAACAGCATTCTTTGGACAGATGAGACTAAGATCAACCTGTACCAGAATGATGGGAAGAAGAAAGTTTGGAGGAGAATTGGAACAGCTCATGATCCAAAGCACACCACATCTTCTGTAAAACATGGTGGAGGCAGTGTGATGGCATGGGCATGCATGGCTTCCAATGGCACTGGGTCACTTGTGTTTATTGATGATGTGACAAAAGACAGAAGCAGCCAGATGAATTCTGAAGTGTATAGGGATATACTTTCTGCTCAGATTCAGCCAAATGCAGCAAAGTTGATTGGACGGCGCTTCACAGTACAGATGGACAATGACCCAAAACATACTGCAAAAGCAACCCAGGAGTTTTTTAAAGCAAAGAAGTGGAATATTCTGCAATGGCCGAGTCAATCACCAGATCTCAACCCAATCGAGCATGCATTTCACTTGCTCAAGACAAAACTTAAGGCAGAAAGACCCACAAACAAGCAACAACTGAAGACCGCTGCAGTAAAGGCCTGGCAAAGCATCACAAAGGAGGAAACCCAGCGTTTGGTGATGTCCATGGGTTCCAGACTTCAGGCAGTCATTGCCTGCAAAGGATTCTCAACAAAATATTGAAAAGTAACATTTTACTTGGGGTTATGTTTATTTGTCCAATTACTTTTGAGCCCCTGAAATGAGGAGCGTTTGTATAAAAATAGCTACAATTCCTACATGTTTAATCATATATTTTTGTTCAACCCCTTGAATTAAACCTTAAAGTCTGCACTTCAGTTCCGTTGTAGTTGTTTCATTTCAAATCCAATGTGGTGGCACGCAGAGCCCAAATCATGAAGATTGTGTCACTGTCCAAATATTTTTGGGCCTAACTGTATATATATATATATATATATACATACACATATATATACATTTAATTTTCTTTTTTTAAAATATAAGAGTAGACTACGGTTCTCAGAGTACAGTAGAATGTTATGGGATACAATGGAGATATTGTTCTTATTATGGGATGATGCCATTGTTAAGGCTGTTGTTAAGGCTGATGAGTCATGTCAGGTTTGTGACTCCGTACCGGACAGCACCAATGCCCTGCTCCGCCTCTGGTTGTCACGGTGATCCCTTCTGTTGTTGATGTGTGAGGGACGGTCCATTGTCCCGGCTGGTGCCACTCCATGGAACAAAAAGAAGAAGTGACAATCTGGGTTCATAGTGTGACAGAACAACAGGTCGGAGTTCACTGTCCTGCCTGTGAGTGAGACTGAAAGAAAATGTGCTTTTAGGTTAAATGCCTGATTTGTTTTTGAACTGAAGTTAAAATTTTATTCAAAAGCATTCAAATTGTTTTAAAAAAACCTTTTCCCCTCCTGCTTTGCCTCGTTCACAGACAATCACTATAGGCAGTCTCCTGGCAAGAAGACAATCTGAATAAAGTCGAACTGAAGTCTACATGTAGATTAAGTATAGACAGTTTAAAACAGCTATCGCCGGTAATATACCAGGGTTATACATTATCTCTAGGGGAGGAAATGAACAGATTGTTTATTCACCTTCTGAAGTGTGAACTTCGTTTCCACTTAGCACCTAAGCACCGTTAATCATTTCCAGTGTAACTTCAGTGTAGTATTACTAACCATAAGCACGTACAGTCCTTTATGAAAGGGAGTCCTGCACTCTGCATACTGTACATCTGAGTAAACAGTCCTACAGAGTCACTGCTATTCATTGAGTCATCATTTGTTTAACCTAAATTTAGAATGAGCACACAGGGGTGTAACCATGACTCCCTGTATATTTCTCTCTTTCTTTGTTTCTCTGTCTCTCTCTCTCTCTCTCTCTCTCTCTCTGTCTCTCTCTCTCTCTCTCTCCCCCTATCTCTTCCTCTCCCTCTTTCTTTCTCTCTCGGTGTGTGTAGGGAATGTGCTGAGTTGAATTACTGTGTGCATAGTTTAGAACATGGCTTTGTAGTTGTGTGAATGGGTGTGTGTGATGCACCATGTGAATAAGTGTACGAAAGAGCTGCGTGTGTGCGTGTGTGTGTGTGTGCGTGTGTGTCGTAGCGAGATCTGTCTGATAGGCATAGCAGAAGTAAAAAACCACAACAGGAAACCACAGGACCCCGATCAGCCAACCTCTTCCTGTCTGTCTGCGGTGGAGGCTATCAGTTTCAGACTCCGCAGATACACTGCTTCACCCACACACCAGTGGCTCAAGGCTGGTGGTGGTGTGTGTGTGTGTGTGTGTGCGCGCGCGCACGTGTGTGTGTGTGTGTGTGTGTGTGAGAGAGCTCTTGCAGAAATATTTCTGTGTGTACATTTGTGAGTTTTGTAAATTACATAACTAATGTGGTATTTTTTCTTGTATATATATTTTTCCTTGGTTCATAAATTGAGTAGTACTACAATAATTTTTTATCCTAGAAGTGATCACAACAAAGACTCTTTAATTTTTTAATTATTACATCATCATCATCATCATCATCTTCATCCGCTTTGTCCGGGGTCGGGTCGCGGAGGTAGCAGTTCCAGCAGGGCATCCCAAACTTCCCTTTCCCGGGCCACATTTACCAGCTCTGACTGTGGGATTCCAAAGGGGTTCCCATGCCAGTGTGGAGATATAATCCCTCCACCTGGTCCTAGGTCTGCCCCGCGGCCTCCGCCCAGCTGGACTTGCCTGCAACACCTCCCTAGGGAGGCGGCCAGGTGGCATCCTTACTAGATGCCCGAACCACCTCAACTGGCTCCTTTCTATGCAAAGAAGCAGCGGCTCTACTCCGAGTCCCTCACGAATGGCTGAACTTCTCACCCTATCCTTAAGGGAGATGCCAGCCACCCTCCGGAGGAAACTCATTTCCGCCGCTTGTATCCGCGATCTCGTTCTTTCGGTCATGACCCACCCTTCATGACCATAGGTGAGAGTAGGAACGAAGATAGACCGGTAGATTGAGAGCTTTGCCTTCTGGCTCAGCTCTCTCTTCGTCACAACGGTGTTGTTGTAATTTAATTATTACATTTGTTTTTAACCCAATCCTATTAGAATGATGTATTGTACATCTACTTCATCATGACTGCATTTAAGAGTATTTAACCTACTTAGTGACATTAAAAATATACTGTTTATATATCGGAGAGTAAAAATCGGTTTTGTTTTCCATAGTCACCTGTCTTTCTGTTCGTTCACTGATCTCTTCTGTTCCCCTAGCGTTTTTCTCTCTCTCTCATGGTCTGTCACTCCCTCTTTTTCTTAAACAGGAAACATCTGCAGCCGCTCGAGAAGACGAAGGGAGAAGTTTACAGTTGGAAATTTTAATTCCATAAATGGCAAGAGGTTTACGGAGGGGCCACAGGATTGGACCCTGGTGGGGAACAAAAATGAAACTATACTAGAAAGACAAAGGTTTACAGTAATACAGTGTGGGAGTGGGTGTTTACTCACTGTAGAAAAGGCTATTCACTTCCTCGCTTCATTGATTTTTTTAAATTACACCACTCTCTCGCTCTCTCTCTTTCTCTCTGTCTATCTCTCTTTCCCTTTGTCCATTATTTAATTACACCACTCCGATTGTCTCTGCCTTCATCCATTTCGACTTGTCTTGCTCTCTCTCTCTCTCTCTATCCCTCCCTCCATCCCTCTCTCCCTCCCTGGTTAAACAGCTGGTCCAGTCAGAACAGGTGCACTGTGACGGGGTATGACTGAGCATGTCCTGTTGCCCGGAGCACCGGAGCCAAACCAACCAATTATATAATTAAACACAAAAGAACCAACCAATTAAAAAAGTATACTTCAGAACCAACCAATTAAAAAAATTATGCAAATCAGAACCGGTAATGAATGCAAAATGTACATCAGATCCAACTGACGCAGATCATGTTTGCAGGGTGATGGCCAGAAATTGCAAGTGACAAAAAACATGCTTGCGAAAACTACAAGCTGTGCATTGTAACATTTCTACCTCCGCATTCCAGGGAGTTGTGATTCACCCTGGTGAAGAAAAGCGGAACTCTCCAGTGGGTTCATAGGCTAGCGAATCACACCTCCCATGTGGCTAGTCAGGTTTTTAAAAGATAAATATTTTAAATGTTCTGCTTCTTCTCTCTCTCGTGTAACATAAGACCAGCTCGCCTTCCTAACAGTCACCATCGTTTCGTTAAGAAAAATGGTGGGCAGATCTAAATTAGAACCTCAGATGACAAGTTGTATGGGTGTGCGAACAAAAGATAGGATACAAAAACACTGTTTATCAGGGCACCCCGGCACGGTGTGATATTATCTGGAAAGAACCCCCCTAATTATCCCCCACTCTCGCGGGTCCCTCGCCCCCCCTCCCCAGCCCCCTTTTGAGGACTATTGTCAAACCTGAAGAGAAGTGAAGAAAAACTGCCCCTCCTCAATTCCAACTGTTGCTACCAGGCAGCGCTAAGCCCCCGCTGCTGCTGCAATTGAGGTGATGGCGGTTTTACCAGCGCAGTGTGATATTCAGCACCTGTTGACCAGCGCTCTGTTTCACTGGCCTAACTGAGACAACAAGCTTCTTTTTTTAGTGCATAACCCCGCTCGTCTTCTGATGCATTGTTAGCGGACTTGTACGAAGCGGCTAAATAGTTTAGAACAAATTAATTGGGGGCGAATGTTATTGTTATTGTACTTTTTTACTTTTTTTTCTCCTACAACTAAAATGACGTATAATACCGCGTACGTTTCCTATTTGTTGTAAAATGTAGGATTTGGGGGACAATTTTCAATTTCCTGAGATTTACCCCCTGGATTTGAAACAGTTAATATTTGTGCGCGTGCGCGTTGAATTGTTTGGGACACGAACGCGCGTCGAGTCGAGTCCATTGCTTTGGCACACTACACCGGGAGAGCGAGCTATGCAAGGGTTGGAGTGCGACAAACGAACGACGAGTGTGGAACGCGGAAACACACAAACTCTAGCATAACCTTTCCTACAGGAGCGGTCAGTCCGCCTGGAAAAGGGAGGCACACACAGCGATACCGGTGACAGCGATACGAACATTAGCCACCGAACCCGTTTGGAGAATAAACCTATATTTTGGGACCCCATTATCTATTGTCGATTTGGATTTCAAGTGTTGCTATTCTTTCTTTACATTTTGGAGAAAAGGGCATTTTCCCTCGAGAGAGTGGAATCATTTAGGATTTCCACAATGTCGGGGAGCAGGGAGGAGGAGCGGCGGAAACTCGCCGACATCATCAACCACTGGAACGCCAACCGGCTCGACCTGTTCGAAATCAGCCAGCCGACAGAGGTGAGCCCGCGGTCTTTACCTAGCGCACAGGCCGCACCCGATTCCTCTCGCGGGTTTGGATCTCGTGAGGAGCTCTCCCAGTGTTGCCTGCGAGAGACGTGCACGCCCGACAAAGCACGGATTATTAATGATTATTAAAACATTGACCTGTGGAGCAAATGTGAATGATGTGTTAGGTAAACGTGTACGGGAAGTTGTGCTGCCCATAATATTCAATCAAGTGTTGTAAAAATATTTGACGTAGTTGATTGAACTTGGAGATAGATCGCAACGTCATTCAACTAACGTTGGCTCTCTGTAGAGAGTAGCCACACTGGATTTTTTTTTTTTTGCTTCGCTAGGTGTTTGTAGCAAGTGCATGCAATGGCTGACTACTCGGTGCTTGATGCAAGGCGAGAGAGATCACAGGCTAGCAAGATAGCTGCACGTACGCAACCAAAGCACCGGTGAATGAATTGTAATGTTCGGTGCAAATACTTTGTAGACATTGCAGTCTCCCGCCACCTATAAGCTTATGTTTACCATTCACGACCGAAATAATTGAATTCTTATTGATAACCAACGGGTGTAGCGTGAGGGCAGTAGCCGAGAAAAAGGTCAATTCCTATCTGAGAATCCATGTTGGGTGGATAGCTTGTCTGCTAGCCAGCTTGATCAGGCCCTAAACAAACAATTTGGGAATGATAACAAAATAAATTATTATATGTGCTTTAACTCGAACGTTAGTAGGTTGGTGAAATTAAAAAATATATGTGTTGAATCCAGCGTATTTGCTTCCCAGAAATATCTGGCGTTACTGAGTGCCAGCTGTCCGCAATTGTTTTGAGTCTTTTCCAGTGTCTCGCCGTGTACACTGTACAGTAGTCGATCTTGCCAACAGGTGCCCGAGCTGTGGTGTTAAATTCATTTAAATAAAAAAAAAAGATTTTCGATTTTAGGTGTTCCAACGCTGCCTGCTTGTAACGCCATAATTTGTTTTGTACCAAGTTCCAGGCCAATCTGTTTTACGTTTTTTTTTTTTAGGCGCGCAGTCTTCTCGACCCCCACCTACTTTTCTTGGATCAGAGTTTGGGCTTCTGAGAGGGGGCGAATGGGGGGCTACTTCTCCCAGTCTTGAGCCGATTAGCTATCAGGATTGAATCCAGACCACGGTCTCTGTTTGTTTTGAAACATTATAGTTTTAATTTGCCTGCTGTAATTTGTAATTATTATGGTGTACACTTGCATAGAGGTAAAACCGATGATTTAACATTCGAATACAGCGTATGTTTAAAATGCAGACCTTATGGTGGCGTGAATTTGTGTTTTTGGTAGCCAAACAGATCGTGTCATGTAGCTAAGCAACAACATGCACGCCCCTTGCATGTACACCCCCTGTCCCATATGTCAAATCTCAATGGCTAGTAGTCTCACCACAACACCACATGCTAAACTGTTACACAGCCATCTGAGGATGGAAACGGGTCACACATCATATTTCACGTGGCTAGTTCCTCGGCTGCATGTCTGCAATGCTGATCCATGGGTAGAATACTTAGTCACTTTATATTATAACAACATTA
>JAPMUY010003600.1:50000-60000 GCA_026901105.3 Galaxias olidus
CGGGCAGACGGGCGGGCGGGCAGACAGGCAGACAGGCAGGCAGACAGACAGGCAGACAGGCAGACAGGCAGACAGGCAGGCAGGCAGGCGTTGAGAGAGACATTTTTGAAGAGTCTTTTTTTCAAAGTCTGAATGGGCAGCCAAAAAGAGAGACCACACACACACACACACACACACACACACACACACACACACACACACACACACAAAGGACCCTTCCCACACACATTCAAACAGACACACACAGTCTAACGTGCCAAATTGTGTACTGTCCTCTTGGAGCCTTTGGAGTTCTTCCCACATCTGACAAACTCTGCTCTCAGTGTGTGTGTGCTCCAACAGGTTAAGGCCAGCACTCACCTCTCAGTCTGGTTTGGGTTAGCGATTGTGTGTGTGTGTGTGTGTGTGTGTGTGTGTGTGTAGCAGTCAGCCCACCCTGTTTCTTAGAAGAACATCTGGTGGGGGTTCACATTAGTTGTTGTTGGACCCCCTCTTTTATAGCTCTCTCTGTCTCTCAATCTATCTCTCTGTCTCTCTCTCTCCCTCTCTGTCTCTCTCTCGGTCTCTCTGTCTCTCTCTCTCCCTCTCTGTCTCTCTGTCTCTCTCTCGGTCTCTCTCTTTCACTCTCTCTCTTTCAGGGCAGTCCCACCCTAACCCTGGTACAGGACAAACAGACACACACACCCCCCACTCACAGGTCACACACACACACACACACACACACACACACACACCCCACTCACAGGTCACACACGGCAATCATTTGGACAAGCAGACGTGTGTGTCTGTGTGTGTGTGTGTGTGAACTGACCTCTGTGCTATGGACTTCCCTAAGCAGTGCTCCACCCTCTTTAAGTTTGTTGATCTTAGCTTTCGGCCCAGCTGTATAAGAACACACACACACACACACACACACACACACACACACACACACAGTGACATACACACACACACACACACACACACACACACACACATACGCACACACACCCTCGGAGTGACTGTACTGATGAGTGATGAGGAAAAATGATGGGGGGAGAGAGAAGAGGGGAGAATAACGACAGGCAGGAGAAATGGAGGAGAGAGTGTCCCTTTCTAAAACACACTGAGCCTGTTTGTGGAGTCTGGTCTATGCATGTGTGTATGTGTGGAAGAGGGAATGTGAGTGTGTGGGTGTATGTGAGAGGGTGTGTGTGTGTGTGGGTGTATTCGAGAGTGTGTGTGTGTGTGTGTGTGTGTGTGTGTGTGTGTGAGAGGGAGTGTGTGTGGGAGATTACGAGTGTGTGTGTTTGTCAGGATGTGGTATTCGTCTCCCACTCGTCTTCCCCTCAGACCCACATGTATCAAGAGACTGTGTGTGTGTGTGTGCATGTGCATGTGCGTGTGCGCCTATGTCTATCAGCATGTGTGCGTTTGACTGTGTGGTTTTGCCTGACACAGAATGTGTTTGAGTGTTAGAGCGTGCCAGAGGAGAGGAGTCCATGTTTGAGTGTTAGAGAGGAGAGGAGTCCGTGTTTGAGTGTTAGAGAGGAGATGTGTCCGTGTTAGAGCGTGCCAGAGGAGAGGAGTCCATGTTTGAGTGTTAGAGAGGAGAGTAGTCCGTGTTTGAGTGTTAGAGAGGAGAGGAGTCCGTGTTTGATCAGGGAACGTCCGCTCTGCCAAGACCAGCCTTCCATATCTGAAACACATCTTAGTTCTTTAAATTAGATTCTTACTTCTTGATACTTCTCCTTGACTGATTTCATTGATCTTTGCAAAGATTTTCATAGGGCTTTCCTTTGCAATGGATCAGTCCGGTCCAGTGCAGTCCAGTCCAGTCCAGTCCAGTCCAGTCCAGTCCAGTCCAGTCCAGTCCAGTCCAGTCCAGTCTAGTCCAGTCCAGTCTAGTCCAGTCCAGTCCAGTGTGTGCTTGTCTTGAGTGAAGATGCTTGCATGCCCTTCTCTCTTCCCCGCCCACCTTGGCCCTCATCCAATCAGAACACAGTGCAACCTGAGAAGTGGGCGGGGTGTTCTCTGACCAGCCAACACACTGTGATAACCCCACACCTGGCTTGTTGTAGTGGTTGCCACGGTGACGGGTTATGTGGGTCACTCTGTTGGCATGGGGACAGGATAGGTTTTGGAGTGACAGTCTGAGATGCTTGTTTATTAGTTTTACAACCCAAACAAACAAACTCTTCCTCCCTGTCCCTCACCCTCTCCCTCTCCTCTCTCCTCCTCTCCTCTCCTTTCTTCTCTCCCTCTCGTCTCCTGTCTTCTCCCTCTCCCTCTCTTCTCCTCTCCTGTTCTCCTCCTCTCCTCCTCTCCCTCTCCCTCTCCCTCCTTATTAGACAAAGGTTTGTCAGCACAAAGTCACCTCTAAGCTCTGAACTGCGAGATGACAAGCCAACGTAACACTGCTGCATAATTCAGTGTGGGCCTGTGTGTGTGTGTGTGTGTGTGTGTGTGTGTGTGTGTGTGTGTGTGTGAGAGAGAGAGACTTATGCCTCCAGCACACCAGGGCCTTTGGGCTCCTAGGAAGGTCGCACGCACACACACGCATAAACTAACGAACACACAATATCAATAAAAAGTCAGGTGTGTTAATTTACTTTTTTGTGAAAATCTATAGCCTATTGGAGAGACCACTAGGTAGTCAGTGCCCTGCAGGACACACACTGTCTTCCTCTGGGCAGTGCAGCCTTCTGGTTTAGACCACTAAACACTCACTGCCCTGCAGGACACACACACACACACACACACACACACACACACACACACACACACACGCCTTCTTGTTTGGACCACTACACACACACACCATTGACTATTAGCTCGACCTTAATGCTCCCCAATACATTCTCTCATTCAGCTCACTCTCCAGGACGTTCTCTATGTACTCCGGATTGTGTAATTAATATTCTATGGCCAGCTCGTTGTCCGATACATACTATATTTAGGACCCGTCGCTCAATACATGCTATATCTACAGCTGGTTGTCCGATACACACTATGGGGCACATCGTCCAATACATATTGTATTTGGCTGCTGGTTGTCCGTTATATTACAACTGGTTGATTGGTGGGTTAGTTAGTAGCCCGCATGTTGATTGGTGGGTTAATGGTAGCCAGTGTGTCTGTCAAAAGTGCTTCTGGCTATGTTTATGACTTTGTTGCTTGTTTTCATGAGACAGCTTGCTGATCCTACATGGTGCTCTGCTTGTGCAATATCTCTCTGTTGACACACGCACACACAGAGTTCCTTTTTATAGCTCCTGTCAAATTATCATTCCTGTAGTGCTAGCAGGCAGAAGGGAAAATACCAACGTTGTCCGCCAGTCAATTAATTTAGACAATAAGTGAACGTTTCCCTTCATTGGCTCGTTGCTGCCGGCGAGGCGAGGCAGTTTGTAGAGCAGGGCTTATTGCAGGACACAGAGCTCCGAGGACAAACAGCGTTTTGCTTTGTGTAGTTTGCTCAATGGGCTTTTTGTTCGGAGCTCCGCTACTTTACTCAACGATTTATATTAGACATTTATATTAGCCTAGTGTTAGGCAAGCTGACAAACTGTAGCAGTCAGAAATAAAACATTGTATTCACTGGCTAGCGGACATTTTTCCGCGCTGACTCTTATGGGTTAAGTATTAGCTTAGGGTAGCGTTCCAGCTAGCTGTTTCAGCGCTGCTAGGTAGCGAGGAATGAAAAATGTTTGATATCGCAGAACAATGTGGAGCTTGTGTTAGCATGCTAGCGCCGCTGCCCTCCCCGTGCTACACTGACAGGAATGTGTTTTGGCTCTGACACAACGACCGTTTCTAAAGAGGGGAGGGGTGGTGGGCCTCGTTTTCAGTCAACGCTCTTCTGTTTCCCTCCTGAGTATGAGACCCGGACATTGATTTTGTGTCTTCTTTCTGTTATCTTTCTCTTTCTCTACCTCTACCTCTTTTTTGTCTTTCTTTTTTAGTCGTTTTATATACCTTATGTTTTTTTCTCACGCTGTCCTTCTCTTTACCTCTCCATCTTTCTCTCTTTAATTTGTGTTTGCTTGTTTTTGTGTTTGCCTGGTGTGTTTCTTGACTGTGTGTGTGTGTGTGTGTGTGTGTGTCCTGAGCGGTTCTTTCCTATAGGTCTCACCCACTTACCCATTCAGCCACATCATTCACGTGACCCCTCTGTCCCGGTTGACACACACACACACACACAGACACACACACACACACACACACACACACACACACAGACACACAGACACGCCGTTTCCTGATAGAGTGGGTGCCTGACACTGCCAACGTGCCCTTGAGCAAGGCAGCTGATCTCCGCATATAATGGGGCTGCTCTATGAGCTGAGATTAGTGACAAAAGAAATGTAACTTTATCCACTTAGACGTTAGACTACCAGTACCATACTATACTATACTGCTGTCCATACTACGACTGTTCTGATCATTCTGATACTCACTAGCCAGGATCAATAGATCACTATGGGACTACCAGTACTATGCTATACTATACTGCTCTCCATGCTTCGACTGTTCTGGTCATTTTGATACTCAGACTAAGACAGGATCAATAGATCACTATGGGACTACCAGTACTATGCTATACTATACTGCTCTCCATGCTACGACTGTTCTGGTCATTCTGATACTCAGACTAAGACAGGATCAATAGATCACTATGGGACGTTAGACTACCACTATGTACTATTCTGCACTACTACGACAGTTCTGGTCATCTTGAAACCACAGGCTAGGGCCCAGCTTGTTGTATTGACAGACTGATCTTAGCGCTCCCCCTAGCCATGGTTGTAGTGGAGTCTTCACAGGCTAAACGGTCACACACACACACACACACACACACACACACGAAGGTCCGTTTGTCAAAGTAGATGGCCATGTTGTCGGACATCCTGTTTTCCATCATGCAGCGTGGTTCCTCGTTCGTTACGGTGACAGAAAGGACACGGTCGTCTGAACCTCCCGGCCTTGTGGCTGGAATGTCTGCACACACACACACACACACACACACACACACTGCGCACACACACACACACACACACACACACACACACACACACTGCGCACACACACACACACACACACACACACACACACACACACACAGCACAAATCAATGAGTCGGTTCACTGTACGTATGTCTCCCAGCCTTCATCAAGCTGTTTGTCAAGGCGTCCGGTTGTCGGGGCGGGTAAGTGGTTGCTAGGGTTGATTTGCGAGTGTTGCCATGGTGTGACTGACAGCGGCGCTCCTGCCCAGAAGGCCTAGCCTGTCCCTGGGACCTGGAGACAGATGACACGACCTGGGACAAACAAAGATAGAGGGAGAGGAGGGAGGGCTGACGACTGGCTTCATCTCAAACTGTTAACAGGCTGCTCTTATTCTGCCCTCCTCCTCTCTCTGTTACACACACACACACACACACACACTACACACACACTCTCTCTGTCACACACACACACACACTTTATCTCTCTGTCACACGCGCACCCACGCACGCACGCACACACACACACACACACTTTATCTCTCTGTCACACACACACACACACACACACACACACACACACACACACACACACACACACACACACACTCTTATCACCCGATATCTGGAAGTTAAACAGGATCTATTAGCTGCTTAATGGCTGGGTGGTTAGACTATTCCTGGCTGCTGTGGGTTTGAGTGGTGATAATGAGAATGGTCTTCTCTAATGATACCTCTGTGCTGTTAAAGCGTTTGTTTTCAGGGCGCTCCCCCCAGCGCAGAATGCTTTCTGAGAGCCAGAATCCTGACTGTTGGTCGTGAGACTGCAGACAGATATGATGAATAATACTTTGCATAACAGACACTCATAACTCATTTGATTTGAGATTGTTTTATCAGAAGAACTTTATTTCCTTCAGAACGTCAACCCTGTCTGTCAACTGTTGTCATTTCGTTTATATATATATATATATATTGTGTATATGTTTAGCTGTCCTAAATATCCATTGTTTACCAGGATCCAAACACTTGTACTGGGATATTTACTGTCAGTAATTTGATATAGTGTCTTTTGACTGCGTGTTGAATGGTACGGAGCAGGGAGCCAGGACCAGGAGAGATGTAGAGATGGAGGGACCCAGGAGAGATGTAGAGATGGAAGGACCCAGGAGAGATGTAGAGATGTAAAGATGTAGGGATGGAGGAATCCAGGAGAGATGTAGAGATGGAGGGATGGAGGGATGGAGGGATCCAGGAGAGATGTAGAGATGGAGGGATGGAGGGATCCAGGAGAGATGGAGGGATGGAGGGATCCAGGACTTTGAGGAGAAATGTCTGAGTCTTGGTTCAGGTGGGGCTGGGGCAACATTGACTCAGGAAGGAGCCACTCTGCCTCCCTATATTTTATTATTCGTGTGTGTGTGTGTGTGTGTGTGTGTGTGTGTGTGTGTGTGTGTGTGTGTGATGACCTCAGGCAGCTGGAATCCATTTAACAGCAAACTGAGGATCGTCTGGAGCATTCCTTTAATTTCAAAACGTTCTCTGTCTCCGGCTGCATTCTAATACTCTACAATCACCTCCTTCTCTGTCTCTGGCTGCATTCTAATACTCTACAATCACCTCCTTCTCTGTCTCTGGCTGCATTCTAATACTCTACAATCACCTCCTTCTCTGTCTCTGGCTGCATTCTAATACTCTACAATCACCTCCTTCTCTGTCTCTAGCTGCATTCTAATACTTTACAATCACCTCCTTCTCTGTCTCTGGCTGCATTCTAATACTCTACAATCACCTCCTTCTCTGTCTCTGGCTGCATTCTAATACTCTACAATCACCTCCTCTGTCTCTGGCTGCATTCTAATACTCTACAATCACCTCCTTCTCTCTCCGTCTCTGGCTGCATTCTAATACTCCACAATCACCTCCTTCTCTCTCTGCCTGCATTCTAATACTCTACAATCACCTCCTTCTCTCTCCGTCTCTGGCTACATTCTAATACTCTACCATCACCTCCTTCTCTCTCTGCCTGCATTCTAATACTCAACAATCACCTCCTCCTCTCTCTGGCTACATTCTAATACTCTACAATCACCTCTTTAACATGCCTCCTTACCTCATCTTAGACTCCAACCAGATGCTGGAGCTTACTCTGTGTGTGTGTGTGTCTGTGTGTCTGTGTGTGTCTGTGTGTGTCTGTGTGTGTCTGTGTGTGTCTGTGTGTCTGTGTGTGTCTGTGTGTGTCTGTGTCTGTGTGTGTCTGTCTGCGTGACCTCCACCTCCAGAAGAGTAGGATAGATATTACACACTCTGGCCCAGTTGTCTCTCTCTGGAACTATAAATCCACATGTCACATTTAACGTGTGTGTGCGTGTGCGCGTGCGCGTGCGCGTGCTCCAGCCACCCGTTAAGAGACTGGGGTCGTTCCGTGCGCGTGCTCCAGCCACCCGTTAAGAGACTGGGGTCGTTCCGTGCGCGTGCTCCAGCCACCCGTTAAGAGACTGGGGGTCGTTCCAATAAGTAGAGCTGTTTGAACCTGGAGTCTTCTCAGACCACTGTTTAACATGTTGAATAACATGTTTAATTTGTTTAATATGTTTAATATGTTTAATATGTTTAATATCATTTCATACGGCCTCCTCTCGTTCGTATCTCCAGCTAACAAGTCTTCTGTGTATGTTTCTGTTTTGAATGTTGCCTGGCAACACATACAGAGTTGAGGAAGTACCTGTTTCAGGCAAATTGGCCGACCTCGTTCTCACGACCTTATCGCTGCATGGCTTTGGCCTTCTGGAGCCACACACACACACACACACACACACACACACACACACACACACACACACACACACACACACACACACACACAGGGCTTGGATAACAGTCATTTATAGGGCATGACTGAAAGGTGGTACAGGGATTGTGTCCCCTTGATAAGTCTCTCTCTCTCTCTCTCTCTCACACACACATTCACACACACACAGAGTTTAACCCAAGTACTTTTGTCATTTGTTAGGAGTGTCAACAAATAGTTCAGCTCTCTGAGTAGAGCGTGACAGATACTGTGATTCTATCAGGGAGGTGTAAACAGATAATATGAGTGACCTAATCACACACACACACACACACACACACACAAGCACTCTCACACACACATACACACACACACACACACACACACACACACACACACACATACACAAACACACACGCTCTCTCACTCTCTCTCTCTCACACACACACACACACACACACACACACACAAGCCCTCTCGCTCTCTCTCTCTCTCTCTCTCTCTCTCTCTCACACACACACACACACACACACACACACACACACACACAAGCCCCTCTCTCTCTCTCTCTCTCTCTCTCTCTCTCTCTCTCACACACACACACACACACACACACACACAAGCCCCTCTCTCTCTCTCTCTCTCTCTCTCTCACACACACACACACACACACACACACACACAAGCCCTCTCGCTCTCTCTCTCTCTCTCTCTCTTTCTCTCTCTCTCTCTGTGTTTTGTTGTTTGCTTGTCTCTTAATGAAGATGGTCTCACTGCTTTAGAGGTGTTGAACTGAAGGTGGGTAAACAGAGACAGAGAAAGTGATGTATCTAATTAGATAGCTGTTTAGCTAGCACTGCTGCTAATGCTAGCTTCTGGTAACTTCATCTATATAACATAGAAATCACAAAATAATGTTTTTATTTGTGGGAGCTGATCAGCATCTAGCGGAGATTATGGGATGTAGGTAATGTTTGATTACATGGCAACAATGTGTAAACACAGCATACTGTAAATCTCCTCCGGCCATTAGCAGAGGTCAAGGGTCACCGTCAAGGGGAGTTGAAAAGTCAAAGGTCAATCCTTGTGTCTCCGTCTGTTCCCTTCACTTTCTGTCTGATTGGAGGAACAGCTGTCACCTGTCCCCCCCCGTGTGTGTGTGTGTGTGTGTGTGCGCATTGTAAATCTCCTCTCCTTGTCTTGTAGTTTCGTCACAGTAGGTATCAAACCAAGACAGGGGGTCCTGGCTCTCGGTGACCTCTCTGTGACCTCCCTTTGGGGTCGGAGGTGAGCGATCTCTCCGTGTCAGTCATAGTGTCAGATATCTGACCTTTTCTTACTCTCTGTATGTAGATTTCTAACTCGTTCCTTGAGTTAACTGAAGAGACACAGAAAACTTGGAATGCTAATTTACGCAGTCTCTCTGAACCCCAGGGCAGACTACAACTCCCACAATCCCCTTTGTATTCCACCTCATCAAGGCAGAGTTACTGAGCACCACAGAAGAAGGGCTAGCTTTGTAGTCTCTAGCCTGCGGGACTTTTAAAGAGGCCTTTCATGCCACAGCCCTCTGGCTTATGTGTGTGTGTGTGTGTGTGTGTGTGTGTGCGTGCGTGCGTGCGTGCGTGCTTGCGTGTCTACCCACCCAATACTTGTTAAATCCAGTACTGGTGTGTCCAAATGTGGTCTTAAGTCCTACTTGGTGGGTGGGGGTGTGTGTGTGTGTGTGTGTGTGTGTGTGTGTGTGTGTGTGTGTGTGTGTGTGTGTGTGTGTGTGTGTGTGTGTGTGTGTGTGTGTGTGTGTCTCCTGCCCTCTGAGAGGTGCTGGGCTGTCAAGCTCCGATTTGATCAAAGGTTTGTTCCTTCTTGAAGACAACGTGTGATGTTTTCAAACTCAGTGCTGCTGCTGGACACACACATACACACATACACACACACACACACACACACACACACACCCGTACGTCATGCTGCACATGACATCACAATCTTCAAAGCCGTCCTCCGTGCGCGTGCGCGTGCGTGTGCGTGTGTGTGTATTTATTATCTTCAAAATGTCATGTTACTCAGAACAGCTTCTTACTATTGACAGAGAGAGAGAGAGAGACGATTCCCACAGTGCCTAACGGAGATGAAAGAACAGTCAGCTCCTTTACACACTGACCTGAAAGACCTCTCTCTCTCTCTCTCTCTCTCTCTCTCTCTGTCTCTCTCCCTCTCTCTCT
>JAPMUY010003600.1:65000-67500 GCA_026901105.3 Galaxias olidus
TTGTTTTCTCATTCAAGGTGAAAGTAGTTTTAAGGGGATTGTTTCTCTCTGTTAATCTGACTGGAGATGTGAGCCAAGAACTGGCTGCCTGGCTGCCTGGCTGCCTGGCTGGCTGGCTGGCTGACTGACTGACTGACTGACTGACTGACTGGCTGGTTGTCTGGCTGGTTGTCTGGCTGGTTGTCTGGCTGGTTGGCTGGCTGGCTGGCTGGCTTGCTGACCAGTGTATTGCCTGCCTTACGGGCTGACTGTCTGTCTGGCAGACCGGTTGTTTGGCTGTCTGGCTGGCTGGTTGGAGTGTAAACTGATACAGCGTTTTGTTTATCTCCGTCTCCAGTAGTATCTCCTAGGAAACGGTTACCGGGGCGGGACAAGTTCAGTCCTTAGTGACCCACATTCCAGCAGGAAATCTTTCTCTCAGACACGCATGCACGCACACACACACACACACACACACACACACACACACACACACACACACACACACACACACACACACACACACACACACACACACACACCTCCACACACCTCCCGGGTGCTCCGTTGCAGTCTGAAGCACACTGATAACATGCTTCCCGTGTGTGTGTGTGTGTGTGTGTGTGTGTGTGTGTGTGTGTGCACTCCACTGTAGCCCACCACGCCTATCGAAACTATGCCCCCCTGTGGTTTTCCGGCAGTGGAGAGGATTGGGGAGGGGGGATAGGGGGAGGGGGGGAGGGACGGAGGGAGGGAGTATTGCACTGAAAGAGAGCTTTGTCCAATCCCCTCCCTGTTGCTCTCCCTCCTCTCTCTCCTTCCCTCCCTCCCCCCTTCCTCCTCCTCCAGACCTGATCCTCCCACTCTGTTAACCATAGACCAAAGTAACACACACACACACACACACACACACACACACACACACACACACACGACAAGTGTGTGTGTTTGTGTTATGGTGAACGGGTACGTGAGTGTGTTGTATTTATAGTAGCCTAGCGACACTAGCACAGCTTGAGTGTATGAACCAGGCAAGAGAAAGGGAGGAACACTGCCTTTCGTCAGCCCTCCCTCCCTCCTTTCATCCCTCCATCCCTCCATCAGGAGAAGTGGCTGGCTCTAAATATAAATAACAGGATATAATCAACGAAGCGTAATTAATCTAATTAACCTTTAGCGTCACATCACCTTACACACACACACACACACACACACACATCGTTAAAGTCTTAATTAATAGCGGTAATCTGGGATAAAAAAAATTACGTTTATAATCTCATTATTACGGCTGGCTGACAGGCTGGCTGACTGGCTGATTGGCTGGCTGGCTGGCTGGCTGGCTGGCTGACTTACTGACTGGCTGGCTGACTTACTGACTGCCTAATGTTGAATTGCTGGGCGGTTGACTGGCTGACTGGTGTTGACTGGCTGGCTTAGCACGGCTTGTTACAAACGCTGTGTGTGTGTGTGTGTGTTTGTGTTTGTGGATGCTGGAGAGCAGAGCATTTATTTCATAGATCATTTAAAGACCTGACTGTTCACCTGTTGTCCAGGGTAACAACATGCACAGTACCAGCTAAACTAACAGCTGGAACAGAGGAGGAGTGAGCTCAGGACAATTTACTACTGCAGCATGTCAGGATGGACTGTGCCTGTCTGTCTGTCTGTTTGCCTGCCTGCCTGCCTGCCTGTCTGCCTGCCTGCCTGTCTGCCTGCCTGTCTGCCTGCCTGCCTGTCTGCCTGCCTGCCTGTCTGTCTGTCTGTCTGTCTGTCTGTCTGTCTGTCTCTCTCTCTCTCTCTCTGGGCTCAGACAGAGGATTAGCTTTTGACTGTGACGTTACATTATCTCACACACACACACACACACACACACACACACACACACACACACACACACACACACACACACACACACAGAGACCCCCCCACACGCACTCCTTCTCTGTGTGTCAGCAGCAGCAGCTGTGCCGTGTGTTCAGGCTTAGGGCGTATCCTATGTGAGAAACATGTGTGGTGTTTTTGTGTCCGTGTGCGTGCGTGCGTGCGTGCGTGTTTTTGTGTGTGTGTGTGTGCGTCTGTGTGTGCCTGTTTTTGTGTGCGTGCGTGCGTGCGTGTGTGTGTGTGTGCGCGCGCGCGTGCGTGCGTGCGTGCGTGCGTGCGTGTAGTACAGTGTGAGGATGTGACAGACATGTCAATGCCTGTCTGCTGCTCAGTTCAACTACACACTACTTCTCTCACTCTCCCTCCGTCTCTCTCTCTGTCCCTCTCTTTCTCTCTCTGTCTGTGTCTCCCTCTCTCTCTCTCTCTCTGTCTGTTTATCTTTCTCTCTCTCTCTCTCTCTGTCTGTTTATCTTTCTCTCTCTCTCTCTCTGTCTCTCTCTCTCTCTTTCTCTCTCTCTCTCTCTCGCTCTCTCTCTCTCTCCCTCTCTTTCTCTCTCTGTCTGTGTCTCTCTCTCTCTCTCTCTCTCTGTCCCTCTCTCTCTCTCTGTCTGTCTCTCTTTCTCTCTCTCTCTTCAACAAA
>JAPMUY010003600.1:72500-82500 GCA_026901105.3 Galaxias olidus
GTACTGGACCTGGTGTGTGTGTGTGTGTGTGTGTGTGTGTGTGTGTGTGTGTGTGTGTGTGTGTGTGTGTGTGTGTGTGTGTGAGAGAGGGGGTGTATCTGTGGGTGTGTGTCTGTGGACATGAGAGAGAGAGAGTGTTGTGGGGTGCATTATTCATTTTACGAATATGTTCTTTAAGTCGTTTTAAATTTCCTTTTACATAATCATTAATTGTGACAGACGCCAAAGCTCTTCAGTAACACACACACACACACACACACACACACACACACACACACACACACACACACACACAGAACGAGCGACCTGGGCCAAACATAGTGTACTCTATCTAAAACTAGTTCTTTCTCCTCCAGTATTCGGGTTGGTTTCATATCTCTGTAGACGTAGTACAACACAGTCTTTACCACATCTACCATTTATGGAAACATAATGCTGTCCCTTTCCTCCCTCTCTCTCCTCCCCCTCTCTCTCCCTCTCTCCCCCCCCCTGCCCCCTCCTCTCTCTCTCTCCCTCACCCCCTCCCCCTCTCTCTCTACCTCTCTCTCCTCCCCCCTCCTCCCTCCCCCCTTCTCCCTATCTCTCCTCCCCCTCCACTTCCTCCTCTCTCTCTCCTCCCTCTCTCCTCCCCCCTCCTCCCCCTCCTCTCTCTCTCCTCCCTCTCTCCTCCCACCACCAGGGGGCACCCTGCGTATCTACGCTGACAGCCTGAAGCCGAACATCCCCTATAAGACCATCCTGTTGTCCACCAGTGACGAGGCAGACTTTGCCGTGGTGGAGGCTCTGGAGAAATATGGCCTGGAGAAGGAAAACCCACACGAGTACTGCATCGCCAGGGTAACCCCACCCCATAATACTACACCTCTAGAAACACTGCACCACTCATATACGAGTACTGTATCGCCAGGGTAACGCCACCCCATAATACTACACCTCTAGAAACACACGCATTGAAAGGCTTTGGTTTTTTTATTGCCTGAAACAGTGAAATATGTAACGATAATATTATCGTTATATATATTCATATGTATAATAATTATTGTTACATATTGTATTTCAGCTGTTTCAGATGTGTTTAATAATGAATAAAAATAGTATAATATGTTTAATTTGTTTTCTAATGGTGGGCCCATTCCTCCTCCTCCTCAGAACATGAAATATGTAAACATATTAATATCTTATAATATGTTACAGTAGTCTTCTAATGGTGGGGACATTCCTCCTCCTCCTCAGAACATGAAATATGTAAACATATTAATATCTTATAATATGTTACAGTAGTCTTCTAATGGTGGGGACATTCCTCCTTCTCCCCCTCTTCCTCTTCCTCAGCACACGGATGACAAAGCAGACAAAGAGATCATCCTGGATGATTCAGAGTGTCCTCTACAGATCTTCAGGGACTGGCCAAGCGACAGAGGTACCAACATGTTACATTACACTACATTACTTTAATTACATTACTTTAATTCAATTACGTTACTTTAATTACATTGCTCTAATTAGATTACTTTACTTTAATTTCATTACATACCCATGACTCTATGTAGAAACATTATATTACTGGCCTAGCGACAGAGGTACCGACACGTTACCCATTACATTACATTACTTTAATTACATTACTTAAATTACATTACCATCACTTTACCTAGTAACATTAGATTACTTTAGGTAGTAACATTAGATTACTGGCCTAGTGACAGAGGTACTTACACGTTACACATTACACTACATTACATTACCTTCATTACATTGCATTACTTTAATTACATTACCTTACCATGACATTACGTAGGTAACATTAGATTACTTAACGTAACATTACATTACGATGCATTATATCACTTTAATTACATTACATTAGATCACTTTACGTAGTGACATTACGTTATATTATCATACATTAGATCACTTTAATTACATTACATTAGATCACTTTACGTAGTGACATTACGTTATATTATGATAAATTAGATCACTGTAATTACATTACATTAGATCACTTTACGTAGTGACATTACGTTATATTACGATACATTAGATTACTTTACGTAGTAACATTAGATTACTTTACGTAACATTACGTTATATTACAATGCATTAGATCACTGTACATTATATTACAATACAGAACAGCCGAGCACTTTACATTACAAAAAACAGAACAGCAATGCAGTCATTTGACTGAACTTAGTAGTTTAACAAAGTAGCAAAATGATTCACTTTAGTGCATCACCATGAAAATATCCCAGTGATTGGCCATGCTTGAGCTGATGTCTGTCTTGGAAGGGTAATTGATCTATTTCATCCATTCCCTGCCTTTGTGTCCCTGGTGCTTAACCTGTGGCTCCATCGCCCCCTGCTGGAGTGTCTGTGTATTACAACAACAAACACCGTCCTGACTAAACTGCCCACAACACAGCATTAGAAAGACATTACTTTACATTTTACTACGTAACTTTTTATGTTACTACATTACTTTTTATTTTACGACATGCCATGTGTAACTACGTTACTTTATTCATTACTAAGGTACTTTCTCCTTTGCTTAATACATTTCTATGTTACTGCATACCATTCCATATTACTTCATGACTTTCTTTATAACTAGATTCCTTCCCTAAACTGTTTTAGCTAAGCAGTCGTCCGTCAAAGTAGATCACTATTAACCTCATGACTGTTTTTTTTTTTTTATCTCCAGGAGTGCTTGTGTTCCAGCTGAAGAGGAGACCTCCAGACCACCAGGCCAAGAAAGGGCGCAAGCCCGACGACAAAGCCCAGCGAGGGAAGCCTGTGGACGGGCCTCTGCATGGCTCTCTGCCCCCCGAGAAACTGCCTTACCTCGTGGAGCTCAGCCCAGGTGGGCCTGGGGAGAACACTCGCGCACACACACACACACACACACACACACACACACACACAAACACACACTCACACGGCACACACAAAATCCTCCAGCTCTACGCAATGTTTCTTAAAGCGACCAATCAGCTCCCACCGCACCCCCACCACCCCTAGGTCAGATCCTGTGCGTTAACATTCTAGATCCGTGATTGGCCAGCGGCAGAAGGTTGGGCATGGGGGTGGGGTAAGCTGTCTGTCTCAATTGGTCGATGTACTTTGAAACACTTTGTTACTTAATTTCAGGAAGTGGAATTGAAGTTATTGCTTAAATGATGACTGTTATTATTGGACATGTGATCACAGTAGGTCACATGGGAGGGACTAACTTTATAACTTTGATTAACAGCTGCTTGTTGCTGCCTCTTCCCCTCCCTCCTCTCTAGCAATCCATCTCCCACCCCTCCTTCCCTCTTTCTACCCCTCTCTCTCTCTCTCTACCTCTTTCTCTCTCTCTCTCTCTCTCTCTCTCTCTCTCTCTCTCTCTCTACCTCTCTCTGTCTCTCTCTGCCTGTGTCTCTTGCTATGTCTCTCTACCACTCTCTCTCTCTCTACCTCTCTCTCTATCTCTCTCTACCTCTTTCTCTCTCTCTCTATGTCTCTCTACCTCTCTGCCTGTGTCTCTTGCTATGTCTCTCTCTCTCTCTCTCTGCCTCTTACTCTCTCTCTCTCTCTACCTCTCTCTCCCATCCTGCTCTTCCTCCAGGTCTGTTGCTTTAACCAGTTTGCTGCCTATGCACTAACCTCTTTCTCATGGGGAAACAGTCAGAGATGTATTTCTAGAATGATTGTGTGTGTGTCTGCGGTGTGTAGGTTTGTCTGCGGAATGTGTGTGTGTTTTCTGTGTGTGTGTGTGTGTGTGTGTGTGTGTGTGTGTGTGTGTGTGTGTGGCATAAGGTATTTGGGAAGAGGGTGCGCTGCATTTTCCTCCTTGCTGCAATTTCATCCCCTGCTGTTTGTGTGTGTGTCTCTCTTCCTACCTCATGGTGTGTGTGTGTGCTGCCTAACCCCCCCCCCTGCCCGCCCTCAGGGAGAGGGAACCATTATACCTACTACTCCTATCGGCACTCAGAAGGTAAAGCTCTCCTCTCCTCCTTTCTCCCCTTCCCTTCATCCATCTCTCTCTCTCTCTCTCTCTCTCTCTCTCTCTCGGCATTCTGAAGGTAATGGGGTCGCTGTGTGTTAGTATTATTTAATACGCTGCTTCAGCTTCTACTAAATCTAGCTCTACTAATCAATCATGTCTAGACCGGTAATAATAGTTAGATCACTATTTTGTCTATTTATTTATTTTTTGCTTCCAGTTTCGGTAGATCTCTAGTGTCGTGTGCGTGTGCGTGTGCGTGTGCGTGTGTGTGTGTTTGTGTGCGTGTGGATATTGTTGTTGGCATGCGTACTGCGTAATGGTGTTTTGATTCAGTTGTGCCTGTGTGAGGATGCATTTTTGTGTCGTCCAATAGTTTTGTTTGCACGTTAACGATACTGTGTGCACTAGTACCTGAGTGTGTGTGTGTGTGTGTGTGTGTGTGTGTGTGTGTGTGTGTGTGTGTGTGTGTGTGTGTGTGTGTGTGTGTGTGTGTGTGTGTGTGTGTGTGTGTGTGTGTGCGCGCGCCTGTCTGCTCTACCTGGTTCCTTACACTGGTGTGTGTGTGTGTGTGTGTGTGTGTGTGTGTGTGTGCGCGCCTGTCTGCTCTACCTGGTTCCTTACACTGGTGTGTGTGTGTGTGTGTGTGTGTGTGTGTGTGTGTGTGTGCGCCTGTCTGCTCTACCTGGTTCCTTACACTGGTGTGTGTGTGTGTGTGTGTTGTAGATGGGTCGGACTCGAGGGACAAACCCAAGCTGTATCGTCTGCAGCAGAGCATCACTGAGGTGGGATCAGACTGTACCGATGATGGAGCTATCCAGGTACCTGTCTGTCTGTCTGTCTGTCTGTCTGTCTGTCTGTCTGTCTGTCTGTCTCTGTCTGTCTGTCTGTCTGACTACCTGTCTGTCTGTCTGTCTGAATGTCTACCTGTCTGTCTGAATGTCTACCTGTCTGTCTGTCTGTCTGAATGTCTACCTGTCTGTCTGAAGGTCTACCTGTCTGTCTGTCTGTCTGAATGTCTACCTGTCTGTCTGTCTGTCTGTCTGAATGTCTACCTGTCTGTCTGTCTGTCTGACTACCTGTCTGAATGTCTACCTGTCTGTTTGAATGTCTGCCTGTCTGTCTGAATGACTACCTGTCTGTCTGTCTGTCTGTCTGTCTGTCTGTCTGTCTGAATGACTACCTGTCTGTCTGAATGTCTACCTGTCTGAATGACTCTGTCTGTCTGTCTGAATGTCTACCTGTCTGTCTGAATGACTACCTGTCTGTCTGAATGTCTGTCTGTCTGTCTGTCTGAATGACTACCTGACTGTCTGAATGACTACCTGTCTCTCTGTCTGTCTAAATTTCTGTCTGAATGTCTACATGTCTGTCTGAATGACTACCTGTCTGTCTGTCTGAATGTCTAGCTGTCTGTCTGTCTGTCTGTCTAAATTTCTGTCTGAATGTCTACCTGTCTGTCTGAATGACTACCTTCCTGTCTGTCTAACTACCTGTCTGTCTAAATGACAACCTGTCCGTTTACGTGTCTGTCTGTCTATCTGTCTACCTGTTTGTCTACCTGTCAGTGAGGGTTAGGCTTAGTAGTGCTAGTTAATAATGTGTGTGTGTGTGTGTGTGTGTGTGTGTGTGTGTGTGTGTGTGTGTGTGTAGCTGTTTGGTCCGGGGGTCCTCCCCCACCACTGTAACCTGATGCACAGTGAGGGTCTGGTGACGGTGACGCCCCACGGCCCGGACGCGGACACCTTCGTTGACGGACAGCGCGTTACCGAGACGACGGTGCTGCGGAGCGGGTCCACGCTGCAGTTTGGCTCCGCCCACGTGTTTAAGTTTGTGGACCCCAGCTACGACCAGGGGGGCCGACGGGACCCCAATGCCATGATGAGGGGCCGACACAAGTCTGGGTGAGGAGGGGGAGGGGTCGTGTCTGTGTGGATCAATGTGTGTAGTTGTGTGTGTGCGTGTAGCTGTGTGTGTGTGTGTGTGTGTGTGTGTGTGTGTGGCTGTGAGTGTGTGCGTGTGCGTGTAGCAATGTGTGTGTGGTTATGTGGGTGTGTGTGTGTGGTTATGTGTGTGTGTGCGTGTGCGTGGGCTTGTGCGTGTGGCTGTGTGTGTGTGTGTGGCTGTGTAGCTGCGCGTGTGTGTGTGTGCGTGTGTGCGTGTGCGCGCGTGTGTAGCAGTGTGCGTGCGTAGCAGTGTGTGCGTGCGTGTGTGCGTGTGTGGGTGTGTGTGTGTGTGTGTGTGTGTGTGTGTGTGTGGTCGGGTGAATACATGATGAGGACCAGACACAAGTCTGGGCGTGGAAACATGGAGGGTGGGGGGGTCTGGGTAGTTAGAGAGGAGAGAGAGAGAGGGGGGGGGGGGGGGTTTGGGTAGTTAGAGAGGAGGGTGGGGGGGTTGGGTAGTTAGAGAGGAGGGTGGGGGGGGTTGCGTAGTTAGAGAGGAGAGAGAGAGAGGGGGGGGGTTTGGAAGAGAGAGGGGGGTAGATGGGGGGCTTCAGTTTAGACGAGGGGAGAGAGGATGAACTAGTGGATATGGGTTTTGTGTGTGTTTGTGTAAGTCACCCTTTTAGAAGTAGTGTGTTTGGGTTGTGGTTGATTGTGTGTGTGTGTGTGTGTGTGTGTGTGTGTGTGTGTTTGTATTTTGCTGTGTGTGTGTGTGTGTGTTTAGCTGTGTGTGTGCGTGTCCTGGTAGTATATGACAGGGTATGTGTGGAGGGAGGAGAAAGGTTTGCTGGAGAAATATGGAGGAGAGAGAGATGGGAAGAGGGAGGAGAGAAAGATGTGGAAAGGAGGAGGAGAGAGAGAGAGGTGGAACGATGGAGAAAGAGGGAGGAGATAGAGAGAGGTGGAACGATTGAGGAGGGGAGGAGAGAGAGAGAGAGAGAGAGAGAGAGAGGTGGAACGATGGAGAAAGAGGGAGGAGATAGAGAGAGGTGGAACGATTGAGGAGGGGAGGAGAGAGAGAGAGAGAGGTGGAACGATGGAGAAAGAGGGAGAAGAGAGAGAGAGGTGGAACGATAGAGGAGGGGAGGAGAGAGAGTGTCCAGGCAGGAAAAAGAGGGACTCTATAATCTGATCAGTGTGGGCTGGGGTGTGGCTTGCTGCCCACACACACACACACACAGACACACACACCCCATCCCTCTCTCTCACACATTTAGTTACGATGTGACCAGACCAGAGAGAGACGCAACGGAGAGAGAGAGAGAGACTGAAAGTGAGAGAATGGGACATAATCATTGAAAGAGAGACTGAAACGAAAGACAGAGAAAGAGAGAGAGAGAGAGAGAGAGAGAGAGAGAGAGAGAGAGAGAGAGACACTGGGATCTGAAGAGTGACTGCAGTGCTGTGACTGTAAGTGACTTTTTAATAATAGATGTGATTACACACAGAGATGTCTGAAGCTATGCAGTGAGTCCATCGCCTCTTAACCTCCCCTTCTAACTAGTCCTTTGCTGCTGCTTAGTTATGTCTGTGTCTATTTAAATATATGAAGTATATCTAGTTTGTATATGTATATGTATGTATGTATGTATATATATATATATATATATATGCATATTCTACTGCTTTGAGACCTACAGATGCAATGAGCTAAATTAAACCAACGCTTAACAAACAGGTGGGCACTCCAATATCAAATAAATAATGTGTTGTTGATAAATATGATGTGCGTGCGTGCGTGCGTGCGTGCCAGTACAAGCAAGCGCTGACTATACATCTGTGTCTACTTGACGTGTGAAAGGGAGGAGACACCACACACACACACACACACTCACACACACACACACACACTCACACACACACACTCACACTGGTACAGCTATAGCGTGTGGCCACATGTGTTTCTCTAGGTTCCATTACAGTGCTTGGGTTTGTTTAGTTATATATTTAACTCAGTGTGTGTGTGTGTGTGTGTGTGTGTGTGTTGGGGTTTATTCTGTTATATTTTTAGCAGTGAGTGTGTTTATTTATTGCGCGTGTGTGTGTGTGTGTGTGTGTGTGTGTGTGTGTGTGTGTGTGTGTTTGTTTAGTTGTGTGTGAGTTGGATTAAGCCCTGAGCCGCTGTAGTTCTCTGTAATGTAAATTATGTCTCCTGATTCTGATCTTTCCCTCTCCGTCCCCCTTCTCTCCATTTTCTCTCTCACTCTGTCTCTTTCTTTCATCCCTCCATCCTGTAGGAGTGTCCCTGAAACGACCTTTGACCTACACGGTGACATCCACAGCGGCATCGCCCTTCCCACAAGCAAGGTCACACACACACACACACACACACACACACACACACACACACACACACACACAGACACACTGATACACACACCCACACACACTGATACACACACACAAACACACACACCCACACACTGATACACACACCCACACACACACTGATACACACACGCACACTGATACACACACCCACACTGATACACACACCCACACACACACAAACACACACACCCACACACACTGATACACACACCCACACACACACTGTGTTTTACCGTGTGTGTGTGTGTGTGTGTGTGTGTGTGTGTGTGTGTGTGTGTGTTCCTCTGCAGAGCTCGGGAAAGTTGGAGATGGAGAGAGCTAACGGCAGCGAGAGGGGGATGGTGAAACCCATGATGAGAGAACTGCAGGACGGCAGGTCAGCCACACACACACACACACACACTCGCACACACACACAATGCATATTACATGATCAAAGGTCAGACACACGTACTCTATACATGACTCTATATGTGATCGAATAACTGTGTGTGTGTGCGTGCGTGTGCGTGTGCGTGTGTGTGTGTCTAGGTCACAGGACAGTGTGGCGTCCGAGGTCACTCTACCGGCCAGCATCGAGTTCAGAGACAACAGTAAGTATCATCCCACTCCTCTCCCTCTTCCTCTCCTCTCCTCTTCCTCTCTCTGTCCCAGTCAGACCCAGACACTCTACTGATGCTGCTGTCATTCTGATTAGCTGTGTGTCACATCACTGCTCCGTGTTTGTGCGTGTGCGTGCGTCGGTGTCTGTGTGTGTGTGTGCGTGTGTGCGTGTGCGTGTGCGCGTGTGTGTGTGTGCGCGCGTGTGTGTGTGTGTGTGTCAGTCACGGCAGCACTTAGCTGACATAAAGCTTATCGGCAGATGGAAACTATTGACGGTCTCTCTTAGTTTCACTGTGACCAGCCAAGAAGCTGTCAGACACCACAACCTCTCTTAGAGACTTTGTGATTGGTTCAACCAGCTGTCAATCACTGTAGAACGACAGCTACAAGATTCTATTAGTTCAGACAGCTGTCTTATCACTGTAGAACAACAGCTACCAGATTCTATTGGTTTATACAGCTGTCCATCACTGTAGAACAACAGCTACCAGATTCTATTGGTTGAGACAGCTGTCTGGGCAACAGCTACTAGATTCTGCCAGGATTTTTTTTGTATGAGTGGATACTAGATTGTTATTGAATATGTATAGACTTGTGAATTGTATTCTAACTATAATGAATTACTCATTTTATATTGCATATCTATTATTATTATTTGATTAATCAAATCCGTTGGCAGTTGGACTGAGATTAGAGCCACTGATGAGCCTTTTATTGAGTAATAGTTGCTCCCTGGCGTCTTCATGTTGTTACATAAGCGAGCAATAAAAGAAAATATATTTATGTTTGTCCTGTTCTGTGGCCCCCAATGGATGTTGTAAATACGCCAATGGACCTTTATAGAATAAAGGTTCCCCACCTGCTGTAGAACAACAGCTACCAGATTCTATTGGTTCAGACACTGTACAACAGCTGCCACACTCTCTGAGGAATATACAGACTTCTCACCCACCTTACCACTCTCATTAGTGAGGGTGCCAGTCCAGGCCATTGAGGGTACTATGAGTTGTAGCTTCTTTCTCCCCTGTGCTTGTCGTAGCTTTCTCACTGCAGGGCTGTGACTTGAACAGCAGAGGGCAGCACTGAGTCATCCTCACATTTCTCCATTCACAGCTGTCTCTTTCGCTCATTG
>JAPMUY010003600.1:87500-92500 GCA_026901105.3 Galaxias olidus
CCCAAGATAGGTAAGGACAGACACGCACACACACACACACACACACACACACACACACACCCTAACCCTAACCCTCAGAGACCCAAGATAGGTAAGGGCACACACACACACACACACACACACACCCTAACCCTAACCCTCAGAGACCCAAGATAGGTAAGGACACACACACTAACCCACGCAAGATAGATAAGGACTGTCTTTGTCACACAGCGAGACAAACACTTTTACAAATGAATGTCTCACAGACTAGCAAGCTCTGTTTTCTCTCTCTCTATGCCCCCCCCTTCCTCCTCCTCCTCTTCTCTCTCTCTATGCCCTCCCTCCCCCTCTTCTCTCTCGTTCTCCAGAGGACGTCCTGCACACCCTGACGGGCGCCATGTCCCTCCTCCGCCGTTGCCGTGTCAACGCGGCGCTGACCATCCAGCTGTTCAGCCAGCTGTTCCACTTCGTCAACATGTGGCTGTTTAACCGGCTGGTGACGGAGGCGGACTCGGGGCTCTGCTCCCACTACTGGGGGGCCATCCTCAGGCAGCAGCTCTCTCACATCGAGGCCTGGGCAGAGAAACAGGGCCTGGAGCTGGCTGCTGACTGCCACCTCAGCCGCATCGTACAGGTGAGAGAGGGAGGGAGGGAGGGAGGGGAGAGAGGGAGGGGGAGGGAGAGAGAGAGAGGAGGGAGGGAGGGAGAGAGGGAGGAGGGAGGGAGGAAGAAACAGGGCCTGGAACTGGCTGCTGACTGCCACCTCAGCCGCATCGTACAGGTGAGAGAGGGAGGGAGGGAGAGGGAGGAGGGAGAGAGAGAGAGAGGGAGGAGGGAGGGAGGAAGAAACAGGGCCTGGAACTGGCTGCTGACTGCCACCTCAGCCGCATCGTACAGGTTAGAGAGGAGGGAGGAGGAGGGAGAGAGAGAGTGAGAGAGGGAGGAGAGGTAGAAATATGGCCTGGAGCTCACCTAGGCTGCATCGTACAGGTTAGAGAGGGAGGGAGGGAGGAGGAAGGAGTGAAGAAGGAGGGCGGGAGGAGGGAGGGAGGGTGGAGGAGGGGAGGGGAGGAGGGGGAGAGGAGAGGAAGAGGGAGAGGAGAAAAGAGAAAAGACTTGCACCTAGCTGCCGGTGTATTGCTGGACGTTTCCTAGGCAACAGGTTGAACCAGTGTCCTGTCCCGTTGTGTAACCTAGGCGACCACGCTGCTGACGATGGATAAGTACTCCATGCAGGACGTCCAGAACATCCACAACACCTGCTTCAAACTCAACTCCCTGCAGCTCAGTGCCCTGATGACCAACTACCACTGTGCCCCCGATGAGCCCTTTATACCGCCCGTAAGACACACACACACACACACACACACACACACAACCACTGTACCCCCGACGAGCCCTTTATACCACCCGTAAGACACACACACACTACCTCTATTGATTATTGATAACCCCCCCTAGGAGCTGATAGACCACGTGGTGGCACACACACACACACACACACACACACACACACACTACCTCCAACCCTAACCCCCCTCTCTAGGAGCTGATAGACCACGTGGTGGCACACACACACACACACACACACACACACACACACTACCTCTAACCCTAACCCCCCTCTCTAGGAGATCTAGAACTAACCCTAACCCCCTCTCTAGACCACGTGGTCACACACACACACACACACACACACACGCACACACTACCTCTAACCCTAACCCCCCTCTCTAGGAGATGATAGACCACGTGGTGGCAGATACACACACACACACACACACACACACACACACACACACACACACACACACACACTACCTCTAACCCTAACCCCCCTCTCTAGGAGCTGATAGACCACGTGGTGGCGGTTGCCGAGAACACGGCCGACGAGCTGGCGCGTAGCGACGGGAGGGAGGTCCAGCTGGAGGAGGACCCCGACTTGCAGCTGCCCTTCCTACTGCCTGAAGACGGCTACTCCTGTGACGTGGTGCGCAACATCCCCAACGGCTTTCAGGAGTTCCTGGAGCCACTCTGTCAGAGAGGTACACACACACACACACACACACACACACACACACACACACTCCCTTATAGAGTTAGGAGTCATAGACTGGGCACGCAGTGAAAAGTGTTGTGAGGTGTTTGTGTGAATCAGGTGTGAGCGCCCAGCCTATAGAGACACAGAGCCAGGTAGAACAGAAGGTGAATGTCTAACCTCTCTGATGGTTTGGAAGGGTGCGGGTCAGAGAGTTACATTCTAGAAGCCTGGCGTCAGAACCTAAGAATGTCGAGTGGCTGTCACTCAAGACTGCCTCTCCGCCCCCGCCCCTCATGGGGCCGTGAGCCAATCGGAGAGCCAGCATGTTGCTGTGAGGCCAATGGAATGTAGTTAGGAGGAGACATCAATGTCACAGGTGAGGGAGAGGCAACTACTGACCACACTGAGACAGAGGGACAGAGACAGAGAAGGGACAGGGAAACGGAGAAAGTCGGGGATAAACAAAGCAAGCCAAACCAAACGAGGGATGAAACGCGCAGGGACAAAGAGAAGAGTAGAATAGAGAAAGAGAGAGGGCAGACACAGCAGCAGATATCTCAGGTATGTAGGTGTGTATGTTGGGTGTGTTGTGGGTTTTATTCGTGAGGTGAGTCCATGTTAGGTTGTTGTTTTCCTTAGAAAGGGCAGTTTGATTGTGGTGTGTCTATAGTGTGGTAAGTGTGTGTGCTCTTTCTGTGTGTGTGTGTGTGTGTGTGTGTGTGTGTGTCAGTGCTGAGTGCATTCTCTGTGTGTGTATTTTGCGTGTACTGAAAGTGTGTGTGTGTGTGTGTGTGTTACGTTGTACTGAGCGTGCTCTCTGTGTGTGTTACACTGTACTTAGTGTGTTCTCTCTCTTTCTCTCTCTCTCTCTCTCTGTGTTGCGCTGTACTTAGAGTGTGTTCTCTGTGTGTGTGTGTGTGTGTGTGTGTTGAGCTGTACTTAGTGTATTCTCTCTCTCTCTGTGATTTAGGGTTCTGTCGCCTGACCCCTCACCCCCGCGCTCCAGGCACCTGGACCGTCTACTTTGAAGGAGCAGACTGTGAGAGCCACTTCTCAGCTGACACCACGGACATGGTGAGTACTGGAGGGAGAGAGAGAGAGAGGGATGGAGGGAGGGAGAGAGGGAGGGAGGCTACAAAGTGTGGTAATAAAGAGACAGAAAGAGAGAGACAGGAGGAATAGAGAGAGAGAGGGATGGAGGGAGGGAGAGAGGGAGGGAGGGAGGCTCCAAAGTGTAGTAATAAAGAGACAGAAAGAGAGAGACAGGAGGAATAGAGAGAGTCAGGAGGAATAGAGAGAGAGAGAGAGACCAAAAGACACATGCTAAATAAAGAAAGAGTTTTGTGTATATTCCAATGGAAGAGATAGCAACATAAATTGGCAAGAGAGAGAGACAGAAGTTTATATTGCATTACAGAGCATTAGTTTCAAGCATTCTAGAGGGCACGCAAGACTTAACTAATAATATAATGTGTTACATATCCCTAACAAGCTGGCTGCAATGGACCCACATTTTCTTGTGTTGAGAGAGATTTGAAGGGGTCCATCAATGGCTACCCTGCAACATGTGTCCGTATGCTGTGTGTTTTCACAGAGCAAAGATCTGGCATCCAGCCATGTTGTATGCTACTCGGGACGAGTCTAGGGTTAGCTTTAGTATCCTGCTAATGGTGTTGTGTTAGCGTTAGCATCCTGCTAATGTTTTTAAGTATTCAGGTGAAAATCTTGCTAACGGTCTAGGTTAGCTTTTGCATCCTTCTAATGGTCTTTTGCTAGCGTTAGCATACTGCTAATGGTCTAGGGTCAGCGTTAGCATCCTGCTATGTTGTTTACGGTTCATGTGAAACCCTGGCGCATGGTATATGGTTAGCGTTAGCATCTCTACTAATGGTCTTGGGTTAGCGTTAGCATCCTGTTATGTTATTGGCTAATGGTTTAGGGTTAGTGTTATCTTTCCTGCTAAATTGTTTACTATTCAGGAGAAACCATGGCAACGGGTCTGGGATTAGCATCTACTATTGCTAACCGTTTAGCAGTTCCACCAGACGAGTGTGAGTGTGTGAGTGTGTGAGTGTGTGTGTGAGTGTGTGAGTGAGTGAGAGAGGGCGAGAGAGAGAGTGTGTGTTCAGACAGTTTAACTCAGTTTTCTTTTTTTTTGTGGCGTCTGTTTAGGAAGCTCTAATTGCCTGTTCTGGAGTCATATAATCACTGCCTTCTACTGCTTGCCTCTCACACACACAGACACACACCTACATGAACACCACACACAGACACACACCTACATGAACACCACACACAGACACACACCTACATGAACACCACACACAGTCAGACACGTGTGTAGAGACAACTCAGTCACACAGCTCAGGTTTTAATCAGCACCAATTACACCACAGAGGGTAGTTAGGGAGACAGAGCAGTAAATTACAGGCCTCCCTTCACCCTCTCCCTCTCTTTCTTTATTTCCCTCTCTCTCTGTCTCTCTCTCTCTCGCGCTCTCTCTTTCTCTCTCTGACACACACGCACACGCCTCGCCATTTCCTCTGTAATTGGGCTGTTTATCCCAGCTCTCCTGTTTCATGACTGTAGTTTTGACTAGGGGAAGGCGCCTGTCACTCACACACACACACACACACAGTGTGCCGGGTTGAGATGAATGGTGCGTAGTGTTGTGAGCAGCCTTGGTCTTTATTGTCTGAATGAGTGTTTCTGTCTGAACCTCCTTCAACAGGGCCTGTTGTTTAGGACTGGTAACTATAGCAACCTTATGGGGTGACCGGTAACTGTAGTAGTAATAATAATAACAACAGGTTTCATTCATAGGCACCTTTCTAGACACCCAAAGTCACCATACATGGCATAGAATATACATTTAAAACAGTTCAAAATACAATTTAAAATGCAATAAACATAGGACAAACACAAGGGCATTGAGGCAGGGAACACCAAATAGTGTTTTAAAGTGTACAGTAACATT
>JAPMUY010003600.1:100000-102500 GCA_026901105.3 Galaxias olidus
ATAATACTATACTGTACTACTTCCATACTACTATAATACTATACTGTACCACTACCATACTACTATAATTCTATACTGTACTACTTCCATACTACTATAATACTATACTGTACTACTACCATACTGTACTACTTCCCTACTACTATAATACTATACTGTACTACTACCATACTGTACTACTACCATACTACTATAATACTATACTGTACTACTACCATACCACTATAATAGTATACTGTACCACTACTATAATACTATACTGTACTACTTCCATACTACTATAATACTATACTGTACCACTACCATACTACTATAATTCTATACTGTACTACTTCCATACTACTATAATACTATACTGTACTACTACCATACTGTACTACTACCATACTACTATAATACTATACTGTACTACTTCCATACTACTATAATACTATACTGTACTACTTCCATACTACTATAATACTATACTGTACTACTACCATACCACTATAATACTATACTGTACCACTACTATAATACTATACTGTACTACTACCATACCACTATAATACTATACTGTACTACTACCATACTGTACTACTTCCATACTACTATAATACTATACTGTACTACTACCATACTGCACTACTACCATACTACTATAATACTATACTGTACTACTTCCATACTACTATAATACTATACTGTACCACTACTATAATACTATACTGTAATACTCACTTTGTCACCCCCCCCCATCTCTCTCTCTCCGTCTCTCTCTCTCTCTCTCTCTCTCTCTCTGAAGGATGGTCGTTTGGCAGCTGGAGACCAGCTCCTGAGTGTTGATGGCCGCAGTCTGGTTGGGTTGTCCCAGGAGAGGTGAGAGCCTAGAGCTGGACGAGCTAGAGCAGACATGCATCTATGGAACAACTAGAGCTAGGAAAGCTGGAGTAGACACACAAAGACACACATCTCCTTAGAGAAACTAGAGCAGGGAGGATCTTCTCCTGTTCTTAGTATTCCTGTTCATAGTATTTCCTGTTCTTAGTATTCACTGAACAGCTCTTGGCACTGACAGGTCTCAAACAAACACATCAGGTCAGAGCTGAATGTGTACAACACACACACACACACACACACACACACACACACACACACACGTTTTTCTCAGATTAACTCAGATTAATTCTGTTTGGTAGTTCCTTATAATATTCTACAATCTTGTTGGAGTAAATGTCAATTGTGTTAATTAAAGCTTATGCCAAGTGAGTGTGTGTGTGTATTTGTGTGTCTGTCTAATGTGTGTGTGCGAGTGTATGCGGACATACTTGTTTTAGTGTGTTTGTATACTTTAACATCACTACCGTTCAAAGGACAGAGTGCTTTCAGTTTAGCTAATAACATTCCGTTTCCTGTGCAGAAGAACTACATGAAACCATGGAAACATGGAGTCATTCATGTTTAAATTCTCCGCGTCGGTTTGAATTTGGCTCATTACCGTTTTATATGTGACCAAATTAACTGGCAGGGCCCAAAAGGGCCGGCCCAAAACCACACTGCCTTTGTTGATTAGCTGGCTGCTCTGAAAAATGTGTAAATTGGCCAATTAGAAAACCGCAGCTCTTTTTTTCATTCTGCTTGATTGGATGACTGGTTGCTATGTGAGATTCTGTGGAATAACCATTATGAAACCACAAGTCATAACAAACATTGTTCATAACAATGTTGTTCCAGAAAGAAGGTTTGTAATATTGGGAAGATACAAATAAATTACTTCTCAATTGTTTTGAATTGCTAGTAAAATGTGGTTGGTAGTTTTTATATTTTGAGCTCTCAGACACCAGCGTTTGCAAGAACATAAACTCGAGATCAACAACTAGATCACTCTCTCTGGTATACATTTAATATTTATGACGACACTCATATTTATTATTTTCGCATCCATTTTCAGTGAAAGGACGTTTCCAAGACGACGTTAAAAAAATCTTGGCGTCTGTGATTGTATTCTCCTGTGACGTTTGGATCACATCTGCCGTAGACTCTCTCTTCCTGTCTCACCCTCTACCCCCTTGCCCCCCTTGCCCCCCCAGGGCGGCTGAGCTGATGACCAGGACGGGCTCCGTGGTAACACTGGAGGTTGCTAAGCAAGGGGCCATCTATCACGGCCTGGCTACTCTCCTCAACCAGCCGTCCCCTATGATGACCCGAGGTAGTATTAATACTAATGTTATTATACTTATATACACTACATGTAGAGGTAGTATTAATACTAATATTATGATACTTATATACACCACATGTGGAGGTAGTATTAATACTAATGCTATTATACGTATATACACTACATGTAGAGGTAGTATTAATACTAATATTATTATACTTATATACACTACATGTAGAGGTTGTATTAATACTAATGTTACTATAATTATATACACTACATGCAGAGGTAGTATTAATACTAATGTTATTATACATATATACACTACATGTAGAGGTAGTATTAATGCTAATGTTACTA
>JAPMUY010003600.1:105000-147500 GCA_026901105.3 Galaxias olidus
GAGTTAATCTATTTAACCAGGGAGTAGACCAAGCCTTAGAAACTAACGATACTGGAGTTAATCTACTTAACCAGGGAGTAGACCAAGCCTTAGAAACTAACGATACTGGAGTTAATCTAGTTAACCAGGGAGTAGACCAAGCCTTAAAAACTAACTACTGTATACTATACTATATACTGAGTTAATCTAGTTTACCAGGGAGTAGACCAAGCCTTAAAAACTATCTATGTACTGGAGTTAATCTAGTTTACCAGGGAGTAGACCAAGCCCTAATCTAGTTAACCAGGGAGTAGACCAAGCCCTAAAAACTAACTACTGTATATACTGGAGTTAATATAGTCAACCAGGAAGTAGACCAAGCCTTAAAAAATAATTATACTGGAGTTAATCTACTTTACCAGGGAGTCTTAAAAATAACTATACTGAAGTTAATCTAGTTAAGTGTTAATAATACCAGAGCAAACTAAATTAATCTAGTTAAATTCTAATACTACCAGACCAAATTTAATTAATCTAGTGAACTAGTTGGCCACGCCCAAAAAACTACACTGGGAAGTTTGACTTAATTTAAGACCAATTTAGATTAATTAAAATTAATATTACCAATAAAACCAATTTAGATTAATTTAAATTAAGATTACCAATAAGACCTACTTAGATTAATTTAAATTAATATTACCAATAAAACCAATTTAGATTAATTTAAATTAATATTACCAATAAAACCAAGGCCAAAGATACAATTGAGCCTTATTATTATAACTGTAGATTACTGAATAACTGTGTTGCTCCTCCAGACCAGAGCCAGATGCCAGGCAACAAGTCGACCTATCCCGGAGTGCCTGGCAAGATCACCTCCGTCTCCACCGGCAACCTCTGCGCTGACGTAAGTAACCACAGCAACACCCACAGCGACACCCAGCCGTGGAATTTCATGGTGGACTGTCTCTCTCTCTCTCTCTCTCCTTCTCTCTGCCTCTCCCTCTCTCTCTCTCTCTCTGTCTCTTCGTGTCTCTCGCTCGCTCTCACTTTCTCTCTCTCTCTCTCTCTCTCTCTCAAACTCTGTATCTCACACAATATCTCTCTCTCTCTCTCTCTCTCTCTCTCACTTCTCTCTCTCTCTCTCTCTCTCTCTCTCTCTCTCTCTCTCTCTCTCTCTCTCTCTCTCTCTCTCTCTCTCTCTCTCTCTCTCTCTCTCTCTCTCTCTTTGTGTGAAAGAGAGAGAAAGTGGGAGGCAAGAAGGACATTAAGAAGTTCACGGCCGTCCATCACATATCATTGAGGCAGTAGAAATGCTATAGCTCTCCATCACATATCATTGAGGCAGTAGAAATGCTATAGCGATGCATTGCTGGGAAGCTAAGCAGGGTGGTCCCCTGTAGGATGACCTCTATGTGTGTCTGCTAGGAGAGGATAGACACATATCAGGTCCTATGGCCTAGTCCTGTAACACATTATTCATGTATTATTAGTATGTAACCAGCCCAACACCATTACACCTGATTAAAAAGAATAATGAACAATTTTTCCGCTTATGAAATGAAAACCAGCTGTTTTAAACTGACATCGGCTATCCATTAATGGACGATCCTTCATTTTCCTCTCTCTCTATCTCTCTCTCTCTCTCACTACCCTCTCCCTCTCTCTCTCTCTCTCCCTCCCCCCCCCCCCTCCCTCACAGGAGGAGCCCTCCCCGCCCCTCCCTGAGGCCTACCCCATCCCCACACAGACTTACTCCAGAGAGTACTTCACCATCCCAGCCTCTAAGAGCCAGGACCGTGTGGTGGGGCCTGGACCTGGAGCCGGGCAGCACTGGCACAACACGGACAGCAGGGCGCCCCCTACTGGCCTGGAGGACATCCACAGCAACAGCATGCAGGTAACAGGACCTCCCTCACCTTGGGAAGAGCTAAGGGTGTTGTTGTTACTACGCTGAGTGAAAATACATCTTTGGCATTTTTGACTTCAAAATGTACATATTATTTCAACATACACACCATTTTCCCTCTCTCTCTTTCTCTCTCTCTCTCTCCCTTGCTTCTCTCTCCCCTCTCTCTTTCCTCTCCCCTCGGCTCTCCCTCCCCACCCTCTCCTCTCCTCTCCCCTCCAGAGGGTGAACCACTCCCAGGAGGATCTGTACCCACCTCCAGGAGGCCTAAGACCAGAGGACCTGGTCCACCTCCAGCACCACAGAGATGCAGAGTACCACAGAGAGGCTGAGTACCACCGGGAGGCAGAATACCAGCGGGAGGCTGAGTACCAGCGGGAGGCAGAATACCAGCGGGAAGCGGAATACCAGCGGGAGGCTGAGTACCAGAGAGAGGCAGAGTACCATCACAGAGAATCAGACTATCCCAGAGAAGCTGATTACCAGAGAGGTGAGACCACTGACCCAACACACACAGTACATCACTGATTATTTCTCAGTCAGTGAATACCTCACTCGAGAATGTTTCAACTTATACGTGTCTTAAGTAAGGCGGTGGTTGCTAACGAGTGGTTGAATTGAACTACAGATGTCAAGCACGCAAGATCAGATTACAAGTTGGAAGCTTAGTGGTGTTGACATTTAAGTCATGGGATTTGTAGTTTCTTTGTGGCAGAATTTTAGCTTTTTACTTCTGTCGATTGCATTTATGCTTCAAAAATCATAAAAGTGGTGTTTATGAAGATTATCTTGCTGAACTAAAAGTGTAAGTATCAAAAATGTTTCTTTGTGTTTACTCTCCTTAATATCTTTGTTTCTGTGTCTGTGTGCGAATGTTTGTGCGTGTGTGTGCGCGCGCGCGTGTGTGTGTGTGTGTGTGTGTGTGTGTGTGTGTGTGTGTGTGTGTGTGTGTGTGTGTGTGTGTGTGTGTGTGTGTGTGTGTGTGTGTGTGTGTGTGTGTGTGCCTCTCCTGTGTGTGTGTGTGTGTGTGTGTGTGTGTGTGTGTGTGTGTGTGTGTGTGTGTGTGTGTGTGTGTGTGTGTGTGTGTGTGTTGTAGGGGAGCCTTGGGGCACCAACCAGCAGCAGCAGCAGCCTTCCTCCTCCGTGGAGTCCTCCACCTCCAGCCAGGAGCACCTCAACTTCTCCTCATCCTCCTCTTCCTCCAAGATCCACCAGAACCAGAATCACAAGAGTGGCCCAGGCCGCTGGAAGACCCCCAACGCCCCTGCCGCTCCGCAGCACCCGCCCTCCCGCTCCGACCTGCCCCCTCCGCCTCCCCCGCCTCCCCCGGCCCACTACCCCGACCCCTACGACCCCCAGGGAGAGCTGCCCCTGCCCCCCCCCCCCTCGGCCCAACAGACGGCGCTGGCGCTGGCGGACCGTAAGAAACGTGAGGAGCAGCAGCGCTGGTACGAGAAGGAGAAGGCCCGCCTGGAGGAGGAGAGGGAGAGGAAGAGGAGGGAGCAGGAGAGGAAGCTGGGACAGGTCCGGAACCCCGTCGTCACGGTTCCCCCCGTCAACAACGCCATGGCCCCGCCCCCTACCCAGCAGCCTCCGCTCCATCACCAAGCCCCGCCCACTGCCAACACGCTGCCCTATCACGCGGGAGGATCCGGGCCACAGCCTCCTCCCCCCCGGGCGGAGAAGCTGTCCAGCCTGCCTCGCTCAGCCGTGCCCCCCCCAGCCCAGCCCCCTAACCCCCCCTCCGTACCCCCCGTCGCTGGACCTCCTAATATGGACACGGTGATCCGGGAGCTCCTCCCCCAACAACAGCCCCGCACCATCGAGAGGCGGGACCTCCAGTACATCACCATCTCCAAGGAGGAGCTGTCGCCTGGCGACAGCCTATCACCAGACCCCTGGAAGAGGGATGCCCGGGAGAAGCTGGAGAAACAGCAGCAGCTGCACATTGTAGACCTGCTGGACAAGGAGATCCAGGACCTGCAGGTAGGACACACTCACTAACCAACACACACACTCTCTAACCACACACACACACACACACACACACACACACACTCTCTAACACACACACACACACACACACACACACACACTCTACACACACAAACACACACACACACACACACTCTAACACACACACACACACACACACACACACACACACACACACACTCACACGCACACACCCACACACAGACACACACACACACACACACACACTCACTAACCAACACACACACACAAACTACACTAACCCACACACACACACACACACACACACACACACTAACCAACACACACACACACACACACACAGACACACACTCTAACCTACACACACACACACAAACCAACACACAAACATTATTACCGAAACACACTCACACTAAACACACACACACACACACACTATTTCCAAAACTATTACCACATACACACACTAACCAGTAAGGATGTATGCACGCAAACGCACTGCAACACTGTAATGACCTTTAACCCCTGGCCCTAGGCCAAGCCAGAGCGTACGGCGGAGGAGAGCGACCGTCTGAGGAAGCTGATGCTGGAGTGGCAGTTCCAGAAACGTCTGCAGGAGTCCAAATACAGCGATGAAGACGAGGACGACGAAGAGGATGAGGACGTGGACACCATGATGATCATGCAGAGGCTGGAGGCCGAGAAGAGAGCCCGGGTAAGGGAGGGAGGGAGGGAGGGAGGGAGGGAGGGAGAGAGGAGGAGAGAGGGAGGGTAAGAAGAGAGAGAGAGGAGGAGAGAGGGAGGGAGGGAAGGGAGAGAGGGAGGGAGGAGGAGAGAGGAGGTAGAGAGGGAGCCAGGGTAAGAAGAGAGAGAGAGAGGAGGAGTAAGGGATGGACTGGAAATGGGATGGAACTAGGGTGAGATGAAAGAATGGAACAGGAGGAGGAGGAGGATGACGATGATGATGATGATGATGATGATGATAGACATCCCGTGTAAGACAATGCATCTAACTAGCTAACTTTGAACATGGAAGCTACCACAGACACATATAGAAGGGTTTAACCATGTTAAAACGACCACAGTCAGTGAGAGAGAGTGATCTATTCAGGACACAGAGAGAGAGTGGTTTGTTTAGAACACAGAGAGAGTGAGAGAGTGATCTATTCAGAACACAGTAAGATGCGTTGATCTGTACAGGACACGGTCAGATACATTGATCTATTAACGACGCAGAGAGAGAGAGAGAGTGATCTATTCAGGACACAGTTGATGTAGGACTCTGGATGAGATGAAAACTATTGTGTTTGAGGAGAGGCGGAGTCTTAACAGGGAGAAGGGAAGGGGCGGGGTGAGTCTTTAGGGAAAACAGGAAACCAGCCACAGGAAGTAGAATTCTTCCTCACAGGAAGTCCCCATTGCAGCGCCTCACCCAAACTGAATGTCCTGCAATGTGCATCTGCAACATGCTGCTTACACCATCGCTTTGCCATGCTGAGCTGCTCCAACCCGATTGGCTGGAAGGGGCTGTGGGCAGAGCGTTGCTAAGCGCTGTAGCGGTGCTTGCGTAGCGACATGGAACTTTTGAAAAACATGTCTGCCCGCTCTGCAGAAGAGCTCATTTATCACCATACAGCAGCTTGGAACACATTTTGTTGACTTGTATTTTCTGCTTTTAAATAATACTATTCTCAAAGCATTTGGTAAAAATACATATAAAAAAAAAAAAAAAAAAGATTTCCATTGAACAGTATGTGTTTGTATTAAGAGATGAATGTCCTCCCCGTTGGTCCAAACTGTCTGCCAATCAGACGATCAACACAGGAAGTAAAGCCTTGTTGTCGTCGTCATAGTGATTGAGGTCCAAAGCATAAGGCATCCCAATGTGTCCAATAACAGACAAGCTACAGACAGCTACTGACTGACTACAGGGAACAGGGGTGTGCGTGCGTGCGTGCGTGCGTGCGTGCGTTGCATGTCTGAGAGTGTGTGTGGATGTAGAAGAGGAAGGGACAGGGCCTCTGTGTGTTAGTGAGAGATTGTGTGTGTGTGTGTGTGTGTGTGTGTGTGTGTGTGTTAGTGAGAGATTGTGTGTGTGTGTGTGTGTGTGTGTGTGTGTGTGTGTGTGTTTGTGTTTCCCTGTTTCCCTAGTTGGTCATAATAAGGGTTGGGTTGGGAGGGGCGATAGTAGGAATGCCGGAGCGAGGAAAGGAGGGGAGAGGAGGAGGTAGGGGGGGAGAGGAGGGGAGAGAAAGGCAAGGCAAGGCGTCGTTCCCTCTCTTCAGCCAAACCACAGCCTCTCTGACAGAGCCAGGAATGTCCCCGTGGCAACACTTCACTGCTCTCTCAAAGCCCCAGATACGTTTTCACTTTGATCTTCTGCTCTTCTCCCTCTCTCTCTCTCTCTCTCTCTCTCTCTCTCTCTCTCTCTCTCTCTCTCTCTCTCTCTCTTTCTCTTTATTTACTCATCCCCGCCCCTTTTTTTTTCCTTCCTTATATTTATTTTTCTCGATAATTTTTTTCTTTTCTTTTCTGTCTTGCCCCATCTTTCCTTTGCTCTTTTTCTCCTCCCCCTCTCTCTATCCCTCTATCTCTCTCTCTCTCTATCCCTCTCTCTCTCTCTCTCTCTATCCCCCTCTCTATCTCTCTCTCTCTCTCTCTCTCTCTCTCTCTCTCTCTCTCTCTCTCTCTCTCTCTCTCTCTCTCTCCCTCCCTCCCCCTGTTTTTCGTTGTTCTCCTCCTTAGCAGCAGACCACTGTCCCAGCTATCTCTGTTCTAGACTTGGTACGTTCTTCTTCTTAACGCACACTACTTCCTCTTTACTTCCTGTTTCCTGTTCCGGGCTCCACCAGTGTTTCCTGTTCGTTCATTCTGACCCCTCCCCCCTCATCTGGACTGTTGTCGTCTCATTGGGTGGGTTTGGGTTTGGAGGCGGGACTAAGACATCTTTAAATTGAAAGCAGCCAGTCATAGAGATGCCACTCTGCAATGCTTGGTGCTGATTGGCTTCTGTCCTAGCATGCGCCAGTTCTGCCCACTGACCCCGCTGCCGCTGCCTGCATGGGGGCTTGTGCTGTGTCTCCATCCATCCATCCATCCATCCATCCATCCCTCCATCCATCCCTCCATCCATCATTGTATGTGACTGTACTCCAGTCCTCAGAGGAAAAAGGGGGCGTTTGTTTTCTACTCCACTGTGGTTGCGTACTCCCCTGTTTGGTTTGGGCACTTTTATCTATGTTGTGTTGTGTTTTGCAAAGACTTGATTATTATGTATTTTGCATTATTATATCTTCATGTTCTGAGAATATATTGTAAATCGTTAGGTGTCTCCGTTAGGTTTCTCCAGCCAAAGGGATGGACTGCTTCCCTGGCTCTGGATTCTTTATCCATTGTTTTCATCTGCATGTTGTGTTGTGTTGTGTTGTGTTGTGTTGTGTTGTGCGTGCGTGCGTGCGTGCGTGCGTGTGCATCAGCCCAAGCTTGTTTGCAGTGCACAATGCTCCTCCCCTCAGGATCCCTGTGATTGAAAATCAAACACACCTTAACAGAGTGCCATTTTACCATAAACCTGTGGAGTCTTCGGCACTAAGGTTTCCAGTGTTAGAGCTGAGCTAGGAGCCATGTACAAATAACTACACAGTCTACAGGTCTGACTCATTTATGTTTGCTCTGTATTTCTCTCTGCACCTCCCTTTGTGTCTGTGTGCGTGTGTGTGCGCGTGTGCGTGCGTGTGTGCCTGTGCCTGTGTGTGTGCGCGTCTGTGTGTGCGCGCGTCTGTGTGCCTGTGTGTGTGTGTGCGCGCGACTTGTGTGTGTGTGTCGTGTGCGTGTGTGTGTGTGTGTGTGTGTGTGTGTGTGTGTGTGTGTGTGTGTGTGTGTGTGTCTACAGCTCCAGGACGAGGAGAGGAGGCGTAAGCAGCAGCTTGAGGAGATCCGTAAGAGAGAAGCGGAGGAGCGGGCCAAGCAGGAGGAGGAGAGGAGGTGGAGAGAGGAGGAGAGAGCTCGCAGGGAGACGGACGAGAAGGTACGCACCATGACAGGAGGAGGAGAGAAAGAGGAGAGAGGAATAGAGGAGGAAAGGAATGGAAGCAAGGAAGGAGAGAGAGAGAGGGAGTGAGGGAGAGAGAGACGGTAGAATACATTCTTCTAAGCAGACCGGAGAGACAGTCTTTATCTCTAAACCTTTATTAATATCATAAGATAGATAGATAGATATTTTTTAGTGTAATATCTTTTCAAATCCAGCAGGTTACTGTTGTAGAGATTGTCAGTTTGACTGAGTCGGTAAAGAAGAGTTAATGGGTCAAAGTTCATGCAAAATCCCGACCTAGTTATGTAGCATTACGTCTATCCGAGTTCACAGGAATATTTTATAAATTTTTGGACTCATTGCAATGTTGTAATCAAAGGTTCTTAGTCAGTTAAAGCTCAAAGTGTCTCTCAAAGGTGCTTTCAGATCACCAGTGGTCTGTGATCCCACCCACCCATAACCTGTCTGTGTGATATAAATCAAACACACCCAGTGTAGCCACGGTCCTGTTTTACCTCAGTGTATCCATTCCGCTGTGGCGTTTGTTTCGGGAACCGTCCCACCACTGATGATCCTACACCTGGGAGAGACACAGCTAATAAGGATGTTATTGGTGGTGGTCATGATATGATGTGTGTGTTTGATCCCTATCTCATGATATTCTGTGATGTGTGTGTTTGATGTGTGTGTGTCTTGTCATGTGACCCATCTGAAGCATGTTACACCTAGAATAATATTAATGTTATCCTTTTTCATTTGATTATTATTATTTGTTGTTGTTGATGTTGTCAGTGAGAATCAGCTCGTTTTGTTTGTTTTATGAAATCCTCAGTTTGTTGGAAAGACTCCGTTTGTGTATCATTTCATTCGACATCGCTTCCGAACGATTTTTTTTGGTGAATGCCGCCCACCCTCCACCAACCCTAACCCACCCACCCCTACACACACACACACACACACACACACACACACACACACCCTTCTCATCACTCATCTTCCTCAGTACGCAATCCCACACTCACCACTAGACGAGGAGCCTGGTCCTGAATACAGACCCCCAGACCCGGCACCCTGTCTCTCTCTCTCTCTCTCTCTCTCTCTCTCTCTCTCTCTCTCTCTCTCTCTCTGTCTCTCTCTGTCTCTCTCTCTTTCTCTCACTCTTTCTTTCTCACTCCATATTTCTCTCTCTCTCTCTTTCTCTCTCTCTCTCTCCGTATCTCTCTCTCTTTGTATCTCTCTCTCTGTATCTCTCTGTCCCTTTGGAACCGCCCGGACCCAGGAAACAGAGGACACTTCCAGAACCGTCCTCAAAGCTGTGGGAGTCTTCAGAAAACAAACGTGCCCCTTACCCCGTCTTCAGCTCTCAAAGCAGCCACTCACACACACACACACACACACACACACACACTAAAACGCAGTGCTAGGGTGGTGGGGGAAATCGTGTCCCAGGCTGTCTCATAGCCAATGGGAGGCCTCTTTGGTTGGGCGCGCACAGTCAGAGAAACCAATCAGAGTGGTTTACTTATAGTCATATTAGCATATAGCCAATCAGAGTGCCACTTACTGAGGTGCTAGCAAATAAGCAGAACTCTCCCTAGCCAATAGTAGTACTCCTCAGTAATCTGCCTCGTTGGTGTAAGCCAATCAGAGCAGGGATGACTAGCAGGTGTTTATGTGCCTGTAGAGAAGACGAAGGGTGCTTTGATAGCTGACAGCCAGTCAGACTGTTCGTACTGAGGTGCTAGCCAATGAGAGCAGGGCTTCTAACAGGTGTTTACCTCCCTGTAGAGGAGACAGGAGGAGGAGTACTACACCCGTCTGGAGGCCGGGCGCCGACGGCAACACGAGGAGGCGGAGCTAAAGCGGCTGTCGCCTGACGAGCCGTCTGCCGGTCTGTACAGGCCGCCCCTCCCCCTCAACTACCAGCCCCCGCCTGCCTCCCCCCCCTCCTCCACTAACACCCCCCACCCCCCTCCCCCTCCCACGAGGAACACCTCCTCCTACCTTAAAGCGCAGGTGGGCTCCCCAGACACCCTCTACACCGCCAAGTTTGTCTCCTACGCGGGCGAGGAGGAGGAAGAGGAGGAACAGGAAGTCACCAAAGCAGGAAGTGGCGGCGGCCTATCAGGTCAGGTTAAACTGTCGGCGACCCGGAAGTCTTACGGTGACCTCCCGGCGTCCGCGCCAGCAGCCAATCAGATGAGGCCTCGGCCTCCGCCGACCGCTCGCAAGCCCCGCCCCCAGTCGGACGGGATCTTTCTGTCCAGCTCCTTCCAGCCGCCAATCAACTCCAACAGTGCAGGCCAGGGCCCTCCCCCTCCCGCCAAGCCCAAAGGTAGAACACTGCAGAGGGGGAGAGGAGAGAGGAGAGAGAGAGGCCCTCCACCTCCTCCTCCTCCTCCACACCTCCCTCTCTCATCCCTTCCTCCTTCCGTTAGTCACGCCCTCCTTCTTTTGGTGTTTTCTACATTTTTAGGGTTTTTCCTTTTCAGGAGTTTTTTTTTTCTTTTTCTTTTTCTGCCTAATTTTTTTTATTTTTATGATTTCAATCGATATTTATCCTTCTCTTTTCGTTTGCCACTAGTTCTGTAGTTGAAACGTAAATCAGATTTTGTATTTTTTTGAATACCTCTCCTTTCAACACGTTTGTTTTTTCATACCCTCTTCCCTAGAAAATCTGGTTCCATTAGTCTTCTCCGTGTTTATTTTTTTGTTTTGTTTGTGATTTATTTGTGTTGTTGATTTCTCCTCCCTGTCCGTTTTTTTCCTCTCCTCATCTTCTTCCTCCGACAACTCCTCCAAATCGTCAGTAGCAACTGAAAAAAAAATCAATTGACAATCGCCCTGCCCCTATTCTCGTGATTCGCTGTCCGTACCAGATTAAGACCCATCAGAGCCAATCATAGTACTGTTGGGGTTGTCACTCGCCGCCTCCCTGTGTGTTTGGTTGGTTGGTTGTTGCTATGGGGGTGTGGCCTCCTGTCTGCCCGCCCCCTGCTCGCCGGCGGCCCTGCTTAGCGGTGTTGCCTTAACGGAAGGGATGCCATTGACTCACACGCAAATCAATCATTTCAATAGAGGAGCAGCTTTCCTTCACATACGTACATACATAGGAACATACATGGATAGAGATTACATCTGTTGAGTTAGAGGTTTTCTCTTTGTCTTTGGCTGTTGACTTGTCCATTACAGAGAACGTTTTAGAAATAAGATCTAGAAAAGCCAGTCTAATAGCTTTGGAATAATAATGTTTGAAAGTGTCACTGATCTGTTCCCATCTGGAATCCTTCAATGAAGTAACTAAACCTGCGGCAGAGCATGCTCTGTTTTCAAGCCTACAGTGACCCCTACTGGTAGAAAAATAATATAATTGTTGTTGAATCAATTCAATTATTTTGAATTAAACACGTTGATAAAATAACAATACTACATTTTGAGATTTTAAATACAGTTTGCCACATCATTTAAATAAGTTAATGCTAAATGTTTCCAGATATTGTTTGTTATTTTTGCTTATTTATCTGAGATATAGCCTGGATTTATTCTTGTCCTGAAGTGGTGCCCCTGAACATGAATGTATGTATTTGGCTCAGAGTTTTTGCTGAGACTATGTTAAACAGCTGGAGACACAGAAAAGACCCGCTATGCAACACAATCTGTTTAAAACAGGACCCCTCTTCCAAGGTCTCGTTGAACAAACACACACACACACACACACACACACACACACCCACACACACGCACTGTGTTACCCAACCCCCTCATCACATCTTTGAAAAAAATAAAAAAAAATAAAACCTTACCAACATTGTGTTGCATTCTCCACTCAAAGGGAAACTCCCCCCTCTAACCTCCTCCACCCCACCCCAAACCCCACCCCACCCCAAACCCTGCAGCTCATCTAATAAATTAATCTGACCCGCCCCAGCCGCCATCTCCGCCAGTCCGTCATTTGCACCCTCCCCCCCACCTCGACACACATAACAACCTCCCAGTCCATCGTCTGCAGACCACCTTGTCCTCCAGCTAGCAGCTTGAAGATCCACCGGGCCGTTAGCTGCCTGCGCTTGGCCGTTTAACACCAGCTCTGCTACGCTGACTTTTTAGGCTCTGTCTCTGTCTCTCTCTCTCTCTCTCTCGCTCGCTCTGCTCATCTATGTTTGCTCACTATCGCGTATCTGTCGGTTTGTTATGTATGTTTCTTGTCTCTATGGCTATGGCTTCCTTGTCTAGTCTGTCTGTTAGTCTGGCTATGTCTGGCCTGTCTTCTTCTATCTGTCCAGCCGGTCTCTCCCGTGTCGATGGCTGCTGTTAGTGTGTTTGTTTTGCTAAGCTTAACCTCCTACAACTCCCAGAAGGCATTGCGTGGTATTTCAGGTGGCTGATCCAACACCTGAAGATCCGGCCTTCTAAGTCGTGACCTTAGATTCCAGGTGGATGATTCTATTGACTAGCAGTGTCGCGGTAGTGGGCAACCACATCTCTGATTGGACAATAGCAGAAAAAAAAAATATTGAAAATGTGTATTTTATGTAGGAAAGAAAATACTTAATCCTCAACCACTTAAAATATAATTAATCCTTTAGGTGCCTTCGATTGTTAATATTTGGAATTTAACTTTTTGATCTAAAAGTTTGTGACCATGCAGATAGCTGTGTTATGTAATAGCTACTTTGTTTTCTCTTGGTCAGTTCAAACGGGATCCATCTTGGTTGAGTCCCAGTTTAAACACGCTTTTAAATCCCCAAAAAGCCTCGACCCTCTCCAGATAGAACCAGTCCGCCTGGGTTCAAGGTGTATGTGTGTGTCTGCTGACAGTCTTGGTCACGACCCAGACCAAGTCCCGGTCCATTTCAACCAGAACCTCCTGATAAATATTCATACTTGTTTGGACTTTTTGGAATACAATCAATCCATGGATAGATTTACATGGCTAACTCAAATTATACACGGTTAATAAAATCAATCTAATTTGTTATACAGTATAATTATTAGTTTTATGTTTTACTACCCTTCATATTTTATATTCTAAGATGGCCCTGATCCAGACTGGCCTGGTTTGGGTCCATTTCCAAGTCTCGACAGACACCAATTTGAACCTATATGTTACTAACACCTTTTTTTAGAGGTCATAGGTTAAGGGTCACCTGGGGTCAGGAGTCACAAAGGGGCGTGGCTCTGTGCTCCACCCATCCCCCCTTAAACAGCCTCTAACATGCTCTGAATCAGCCGCTCTCTCTCACACATCTCCGTCTCTTTGTGGTCTGTGGTGGTAGAAACTTCCAGAACAGAACTGCTCTGAATCAGTCTCTCTCTCTCTTTCTCTCTCTCTCTCTCTCTCTCTCTCTCTCTCTCTCTCTCTCTCTCTCTCTCTCTCTCTCTCTCTCTCTCTCTCTCTCTCTCTCTCTCTCTCACTCACACGTCTCTGTCTGTGGTGGTAGAAACTTCCAGAACAGAACTGGCAAGCTGCTGGGTACAGGGAAAGACGTGATGAGGAGGATGACGAAGGCTCTCTAGGCAGGCCTTCGTCAGTTCTTATAGCGAACAGCACTGAGAGCCAGTTGACTATATAAATGGCAGAAGGCTATAAGAATACCTGAGGCTAAATTTATAACTGAATTTGACTGGTTGGTATTTTACCCAAACTTATTGCAGGTCGTATTTCTTTGCTCTAAGTCCCATTACTTTGTAACTCCAGACATCCAGTGGGGCACCCAGCAGTGCGTCAGTGAACACAATTTGACTCAAAGGCTGATTCTGTCCCCTCTCTCTGCGTCAAAGTGTTTTTCTAAATGCCCGTGTCTAACTGTGAACGTTGTTGTCCCCGGAAACGCCCACCCCCTCTAACAGGATATGACCCGTACACTGGAAGCACCACAGGACTAGAGGAGGTCTACAAGGACCAAAGAGACAAGTGGACCAGGAGGTTAGGCACCTCCTCTCCTTCTCTCTCTCTCTCTCTCTCCATCCTTCTCTGCTCTTCTTTTCTATTCTTTTTCATTTCTTTTAGATTCACGTCAGTTTTTCCTATATATTTTTCTTATCTGTTCTTGCCTTTCTCACACACCTGTCTTGTCTAATGAAGGTAACAGGTGCCCTTAGTTTCAGCTGTGTCTGTGCGAGTCTGTTTTATCTCTGTCCCTCTCTCATGTCCCCACCAGTCAGGAGCAGGAGAACTCGATACCTGGAGTAGGAGGAGCACCCCCCGAGTGCCTGACCTTCAGAGAACGCCAGCGCCTTTTCTCCCAAGGCAAGGAGGTGTCCAACAAAGTAAAAGCCTCGCGTAAACTCATGGAACTAGAGAACGAACTCAACACTAAGTAGTCAACTCAAGCCTTAGATACAAGAGGAGCCAGTGTCGTCGTCATTGATCCTTCACCACCACTGTTTTTATTTCTCCTGTCCTTCTCTGGGTCCGCCAGAAGGGGGCAGCAGAGAGCAGACATTTGTCTCCCTCACCCGTGACGGACTCTTCCTGTGTGATGACCTTTTTGCTTCCTGTTTTTCTTTTTATCGTTGAATAACTGGACCATTTACATGCGATTTAGATGTATTGTTGCAATAGGAGACACATATATGGTTTAAATTCTTCCCTCTTTGAGAAAATGTCAAAGATATAATTATATTAAAGCACTGTAAAAATGTTTTAATTATTTGTAGAGAAATTTGAAAATCACATGATGAAGGGGGATACATTTTTGTTTGTAAATTGGTTCCTGGGTTAAGGAAGAAAGTTCCTTTTTTCTCATTTAGAACAAAAACAATTTTTTTTAATAAGTTACTGTAATTTTGATGATTTTATTGTTATTTTATGCTCTCTTGGATTACTTAATTTCACTCTTTTAATTATTCTTTGCGTCTAAATAAATACCCAAGAATTTCAGACAAATCTTTTTTAAGGTAACTTCTTAGAAACAGGAAATTAAAAAGAATGAATTATGTCTGCTATGCCATATATATATATATACATTGTGGTTCATTCCATAGTGAGTGGCTTTAACAAGATTCACAATTGGATGCTTATATTTCACTTCATCATAGCAAACAAATTCACAGCATCCCAAATAGGAGTTGTTTTAATGCAGACCAGGGGGCCAGTTTCATACACCGAAACTAACAACTGGTGTGTTAATAGATATCAATTTCCGACACCACAGCTTCAAAATCATTTTTTTTCTGTTACAATTTGTGGCTCTGAGTAGGTGAATAAACTCTTTGATATTTGTTTAACGGTTCAAAGGGGAGTTCTGCAAGTCTATTTTTTAATACGTTTTCTATTCCACCCCTCTAAGTTTTGGTTTTACTTTTTGTTTGAAGCGACTTGTCATTTTTGCAGAGTTGTGTGAAAGTTATCAGTGTGAAGACAAAATAAAGACGTTCATTCATTCTTGCTAAAGAAATTAAAAGAAAAAAAAAGCATACTGAAACACCAAACAAATTACACTAATTATTTTTTGCTTCTTGCAAGTATTTATTCAAACGTTTTGTAAAATATACTTGCACAATATTTGTTTTCATAATAAGACGTTGTTTCTGGATTATACTGAGAACTTGTATGGAATGACATAGCCTATTTTGGGGACCTACGCTTTACTTTGAGTGAGCTGTATTTTATTTAACATCACCGCTGCATCACTACTTTAAAAAAGTCACTTCTTTTTTCTTTCTTTTTTTTACTCAGCTTTTTTCGCCCGGTCAATACATCGCTGCTTCTCGTCCTCCCATTGCTGTTAGTTTAAGTGAAAACAAATGTGTAGCCTATAGGCCCACTATTTCTTGCCAGTTGAACGAGGATCGAAAACGTGGACACGGATTAGCATTATGGACGACAACGTTGTTGAGGATGATATTTTTTGCTTCGAAGATGTTTAACTGATGGCCACTGATATTTCCTCCATTTTAGGTTTCAAAATGAAAATCATTTAGTTTCCTGTTTAGCCTTTTGTAAATCATTAATAAATAAAAATTTTACAACAGCGCTGAGAATGTGATATTTCTTTCACTCTAGGAATACTAGTTCTTATACGTCAATAATTGACTTGTAAAATGGCTCATATTATTGATGCATAAGTGCATTAATTAGTTATTACTTAAAAAAAAAAAAAAAAAAAACACTTGTCAGTAACTGTTGTCACTCTCTTCCCATTTGTTCGAAGTCACAGCAATATGTTCCGGCAGTTAAACGATAGGCCTAATCAAATCAAACGTCAAATTGTTATAGCGGCAGTGAGGCAAGGAACAAGACAACCCATGAAAAAACCATGGTGACAACATTACAGTTCAGACAGTTCTTGTTTCCGCCAGACAGAGGGTACTTCGTCCCAAAGCTGGCCGCTGTTCATATCTACACACTTACAGAGGGTACTTCGCTTACAGACTTGGTGTGCGGTTTGAGAAAAGCCCTATGCCTCTGCAATTTTTTTTAATAGTGTGCTCATTCTTTGAAGTTGAAAGAAGTTGTGTTGTTATTGTGATAGGAAACGCTTTAGCCAATGTTGATCTGGCTTTCTGCAATAACAAAACGCTCCGTGCGGTGTTCGAATAGAACAAAATATTATTTGCCGACGCTAGCAACAGTGCTAAACCGTTGAGTATTATCAAAATAACTTCACGGTACTTCCACACGGTTAGAGTTCTAAAGTTATCGATCTACATGCTACGTATGTGTATATGTCAGGATGGCCGAGCGGTCTAAGGCGCTGCGTTCAGGTCGCAGTCTCCCCTGGAGGCGTGGGTTCGAATCCCACTTCTGACAGTATCTTTTTTCCCTCAGGCAGGTTTGGATTTTGAAACATTGGGGATTAAGCCCAGTCCGCGGGGTTTAACACATGCATTTTCCATGACATGACAGGGACGGAGTAGACAAATGTTTTCCTTTAGGTTAATTAAGTAGGGGAGCAGGGGGCACAACCTAACAGATTTTGTTTTTGGTTAAATATGAAACAAATATGAGTGAGATTAATCATGTTTTTATTCAAGCAACAAACACATCTCTGCTACAAATTAAAACAAAGTTTGTTTGTTGGATTTAACGTACTTGTACAATTGCAACAAAAAGTAGGGATGTTAACTGTTAGAATTTACCCAATAGGTGGGGTTAATTGTAAGAGGGTTAGTTGTAACACTTGCTAGAAAGGTCTGTATGCAATTACTTCAATACATTCTATTAGAGCAAATTCTATTCATAAACTAAATATGGATACTGTTTATGGATATAGTTATGATAAATATCCACACATCTACCCATCCCTAATCTAACCATCCATCTGTCATGGATGGAAATGGAAATATCTCTCTCTCTCTCTCTACAGTACTGTGCATAAGTTTTAGGCAGGGGAGGCTGTTTTGTAGGCGAAGGGTGGTCACACCAAATGTTGATTTGATACAGATTTACTTTTCCCCTCACTTTGTATTTTAAGAATTCATAAAAAAAAATAAACAATTAACATTTACATTTGTATGTGTTTTTTTTTCTTCTAACTTTAAAGACTTCACACCTGCCTAAAACTTTTGCACAGTACTGTATATATATGGAAAGATACGTGTGGATTTTTTCTATATATCCGTGTATGTGCCTCCATATGGATATCTAGCTCTCTACCTAGATCCACACATCATTATAAATTAGTATTAACAAGAGACAATGTCAAACATTGAGAAACTTATTTTTGTCCACAACAACTGAATAAAACAGGTCACAGTCAATACCAGACAAAAATTATGGAATTAATAATTATGAAGGCTTTGCTAAATTATCCAAGTCAAGGCTCCCTAATGGACAACGTTCAATGTTTCCCTTTTGAAGTCTCATTCTGTGAAGAAAAAAAAAGTTGCAAGAATTTGTTGTTTTTATTTCATTATCATTATTCAACATAGGAGGCTTAGTTGTAACTGTGTTACAACTAACCCCACCGTGTAGACTTTTTCTCAAACCTGTCTAACACTATGAGTGGGTTACATGTTTCAAAACTATGCTATGTTTTAGGCAACAACAAGGTTATTAAGATAATATAAGGTTGGATTCGGTGACTCACACAAGCAGCTCAGTAATCAAAAAACAAGTACGATAAATAAATGTACTTACATGCAGTCAAAACACTCTTTGATCCAGATCTCCACGAAAACGCATCCAACTTCTCTAAAATTAAAAAAGGAGACCGTCTGCAGGCAAAGTGGTAAACTGACAGGAAGCACACTCTGGTGACCAATTTGTGTAAAACGCTTTGAGTATCTAGAAAAGCGCTAAAAACTAAATGAATTATTATTATTATTACTATTACTCTGCTCAACCCTGTGCAACTACATTAAAAGTCTGTTACATTTAACCCCGCGCACCCCTAACTTTACTTTGTAATAATATGATCATCAGACAATTATCATCACTTTGGCTACCCCAATTTGTTCCTTGGCAAAAGTTCAACTATTTACCACATCAGATAGGCTACATGAGTGAAAGTGAAAAAGTGCAAGGGGATGCCGCTTTGAAAAAGGAGCACTTCTTTAAATAAAGAACGGGGAAGAGGCACTGGAAGTTGAAAAACTGATTTCAGTTGACACCACCACTAGTGCACCATTGCTGTTGTGCGTTGCAGTTGAGCCTTGCGTTGCTGCGAAAGCAGAGACGTATACTGACGTAATGACGTGGTTCTCTAGCCCGTGGAAAAGCAAACGGTTCTTCTAAGGTTCGCAAATCGAACCCACGGAACTGGCTCTAGGTTCGTGTAGGTGGAAAGAGGGTATCACACAAAGAACCGATAACGTACTTGCGTTTTTGATCAACACATCATATTATTTATGCGAGTTTTATGCATAGGTCTCTCTTCAATTTACTATTTCATAATTCTTGAGGAAAAAAAAACTAATCTTAGAGATTTTTACAAGCATACCCTTGCAGTCCCAACAGCGCAGATATACAAATTTAAATCTTTTTTTTTTACATTTTACTTGAAAAAAATACATTATTGTACATTATACAAACGACAAGCCCAATGAGAGAAAAAGGAGAAAACGTTACATTTAGACCTCATTCTCAGAACATATCAGGACTTTACAACATTAACACTAACAAGCTGAACTGAAGACATTTATTTAACTGTACGTAACCGTAAATATAATTTAGCAACGCAAATCTTCACTCTTCATCAACCATCATCTTCTCATACTGGACCTAGAGACCAATAAAATGACAGAAAACACCAACTTGGTTATAATAATAACAATCATAATAATAAATCAGGAACAGTGAGATTTTGGAGGCAGTACAGTTTGACTTAATCGATCTTCCAGAACGTATAGCTGGAATAAATTGATATGCATGTTTACTATATCAAACTTCCCCTTAAACCTTAGCAGACTGACTATGAGGTCATAATAAAGAGCCCTTATACCTTAGCAGACTGACTATAAGGTCATAATAAAGAGACCTTATACCTTAGCAGACTGACTATGAGGTCATAATAAAGAGACCTTATACCTTAGCAGACTGACTATGGCGTCATAATAAAGAGACCTTATACCTTAGCAGACTGACTATGGCATCATAATAAAGAGACCTTATACCTTAGCAGACTGACTATCACTTCATAATAAAGAGACCTTATACCTTAGCAGACTGACTATGGCGTCATAATAAAGAGACCTTATACCTTAGCAGACTGACTATGGCATCATAATAAAGAGACCTTATACCTTAGCAGACTGACTATGGCATCATAATAAAGAGACCTTATACCTTAGCAGACTGACTATGAGGTCATAATAAAGAGACCTTATACCTTAGCAGACTATGAGGTCATAATAAAGAGACCTTATACCTTAGCAGACTGACTATGAGGTCATAATAAATGCCCTTGCATTCCCATAATGAAATTTAAACATGTAAACACTGTGTGGGCTAAGGCATACATACAGCAATCCAGGCTACTAAATTTAAACTAAAAAAGATTATTAACATTAAAATTAGCAACATAAACTTAAAGTGATAGTTCACCCATTTTCGATCTTTCATCAGATACCAATGTTGTATTTTAAACATTGTATCGTCATTAAGCATATCACAATCAAAACAGCAGAATGTCAAACGAGTAGAGAAAATACATATGTATGAGGGAAAATACGTGAAGTTCACTTACATGATCCTATGACCCGAACTTGTTCAATATATTTACTTAATTTAGCATTAAAAACATGTATTGTTTTAGAAAATCAGTGAACTATCTCTTTAAATGTGATATCAAAATTAGCACAGCACACTATTTGACGTCAGTAAATGTGAGATGTGGTCTTCACGTCCCCACATCTCACTTTAGACTGTATCTGATCACAGCACTCAGTGTAGTTTAGACTGTATCTGATCACAGCACTCAGTGTAGTTTAGACTGTATCTGATCACAGCACTCAGTGTAGTTTAGACTGTATCTGATCACAGTACTCAGTGTACTTTAGACTGTATCTGATCACAGCACTCAGTGTACTTTAGACTGTATCTGATCACAGCACTCAGTGTACTTTAGACTGTATCTGATCACAGCACTCAGTGTACTTTAGACTGTATCTGATCACAGCACTCAGTGTACTTTAGACTGTATCTGATCACAGCACTCAGTGTACTTTAGACTGTATCTGATCACAGCACTCAGTGTAGTTTAGACTGTATCTGATCACAGCACTCAGTGTGGGTCATTAATATGTGTACCTTGTCAAAACAGCAGTCTCAGTCGTAGCTATGATTGGGACCAGTATCACATCACAGAACCTGGGATTAGAGGAAGAGTACAGAATGTTGCGACAGGATTTTTGCACTTCCAAATTCTAATCCAATCGACTACATACAGACCCACATTACTAAGGACATTATAAAGGTCTACAAAGTTATTTATTTTAAAAAAGTGTATATCTCAGTATTATTATAGATAAATAAAACAGGCAATATGTGTAATAATCTGGCAGGAGTGATGGCAGGAAATGGTTATACATGGACTGGCTCCAGGCGTGGTGGTGAATAGTGCGGTCTCCTCCGTCTCTCCGGTTGATGCTGCTGTCTCAGGGTCCCAGTCTCCATCTTGTCCACACTCCTCTCCAGGTTCCTGGTAGTCCTTCTCAGCCAATGGGCTCAATCGAGCAGGTTTACTGGGGCTTTCTTCAGCCAATGGGCTATGTGGAGCAGGTTTACTGGGGCTTTCTTCAGCCAATGGGCTATGTGGAGCAGGTTTACTGGTGCTTTCTTCAGCCAATGGGCTATGTGGAGTAGGTTTACTGGTGCTTTCTTCAGCCAATGGGCTATGTGGAGCAGGTTTACTGGGGCTTTCTTCAGCCAATGGGCTATGTGGAGTAGGTTTACTGGTGCTTTCTTCAGCCAATGGGCTATGTGGAGCAGGTTTACTGGACCTTTCTTCAGCCAATGGGCTATGTGAAGCAGGCTTCCTACGACTCCTTTCAGCCAATGGGCTCGTTGGAGCATACTTCCTTCGACTTTCTTCCTGAAACCTGAGAGATATTTAAATATTTTATAGGATAGGGTATATTATTATTATTATTATTATTATTATTCTCTATTATTATATATTATTATTATTATTATTATTATTATTATTATTATTATTATTATTATTATTATTAATAATGTCATGAAACTGGGAATAATAAAGTTTCTTATGTTTTAAATGTTTAATGCAAACTATAATAGTAATAATAATAAAATAATAATAAGTATTGTTGTCTAACCTGAGTCCTACCATCATGTCAGGCAATATGAATAATAATCTATGAATGCAACACATTCTTGTTCCATATTAACTTTATTTAAAAACAATGGATGGTACACTGTGTGTTGTTATCCAACCTGAGTCCCTGCATCATCTTTCTTATGCATTAAGTGTATTGGACATTATCTATACTATACTTCATAAAACATAAATATAATTAATAATATATTGTGCGAGTTGTTATTCTAATCGGAATCCGAGCATCACATCTGTGTAGGCAATGAATAGTATTAATATAAATATAAAATAATATAATTGAATATAATGTAATGTGATAGTGTTGATCTAACCTGAGTCCCAGCATCACGTCTGTGTAGACAGCGTGTCCCGCCTCCACCATCTCCACGGCGACGTGGGTTCCATCCACCAGGATGTCGACCTCCCATAGGTCCTCGTCGGAGGTTGTGTTGTCCCTGAAGAAGAGCTGGAGGCTCCTCCTGATGATGCACTCCTGGAAGAACACCGCGGCCTCCTCACTCCACTGGCCCTCCACCCCCGCCGGCTCCACCCCCCTCAGGGAGCAAGGGTAGGTCACCTAAAAGGTCAAAAGGTTGAGACTGCAGATTTAAAAAAAAAAAGGTAGGTAAGAGTAGAGATTGAATCACTACAAAATAATAGAATCAAAAAACATTTGAACACATTCGGTATAGTCATTCAATGTCTCAGTGTTTAAAAACTGTATCTAAGAGTTTAATTGGTTTTTAAATTTTGTTTCAAAATCTGTCCAAAAGAAAAAAAGTTACTGTACATCTTATAGATTGTGTTTGTTTGTGTGCACCTCTAATACTAAATACTCATAATCCAACCTTATTGTACGTATTACAAAATGTTTGTGCGCGTCTATCTAACATAAACATAAACCCCTAAACCAACTTTATTGTATATCTTACAAATTTAAATCACATAAAACCAACCTTTGGCAGCGCGGCCAGCTCCTCCGGCAGGCTCTTGATGTCCAAGCGGTCGTCGTAGGCAACGTCCAGACAGTGTCCGTAGTCCACCAGGCAGAGGAGCACCAGGTCGTGGCCCGCCTGCACCACCTGGGCGCGGCACCACCTGTGGAGGGCGTGGCACCTCACCAGGCAGCAGGACCCGGGGACCAGCAGAGCCTCGGGCAGCGCTGCCACCGTCTCCGGGACGAGGTCGTCCAGGACCGCCGACACGGCACTCACCACCAGGAGGAGGTCGTCCAGGACGACGTGGAACTCGGAGGGCGTCGTCACGGCAGCGGCGAAGGCAGAGTAGGCGTGGTTCTCGACAACGGGGGTCAGGGAGAGACGCCGTGGACGGAGGAGGCTTTCCCCGTCGGCCTCTCCTTCCCCTCTCTCCTCCGCCAGTTGTCGTGGTGATCCTCCTTCCTCAGCGGGCGGCCGTTGCCATGGAGAAGAGCTTTTTCTCGCCTGTCGAATGAGGAACAGGCCGTTCATGTCTATGTCCACCATCCATGCCGCGTCTGAGTCCGAGCAGGACACAAACACCATCTTCATGTCTTCTCCCACCATCGGCTGGATGGTCTTCTGCCACACCAAGCTGGCGTCTTTGTCCACAGGGAATCCCAGGTTGTTCCATTTGCACAGCACAGCCAGGTCAGGGGTGAGTGTGAGCTGGTCACACAGTTCTCTGAGGCAGGAAATGGAGACTTCTTCTGTGGTGCCATAATCAACGAGAAACACCCTGCATTGTCCCCGAGCCACGTCTTGAACCAATGCCCTGCACCACTGGCCTGTCCCGTATGACTGCACCAAACACCTGAGCCCTTCTCTCACCTGCCCCTCGGACACCCCTCTGCATTTACCTAGACACTCCATTAGGGAGCTCTGAAGTGAACTGAGCATTTCTGTGCACTCCTCAACTCTAACGTAGAAATCTCCATTGTCTAACACGGACAGCAGTGTTCCATTGTGAGGGGAATTTGGTTGCCACGGAGAGTTTCTCTCGGATATATCTGCCGGACTCCCCCAACTTGCGGGACCTTCTTCTCGGGTTTCCGTAGCGTTACTAAGGTAACCGACAGAGTCAGGTGAAACCGTCTCGGGCGACTCAGCCCCTGCCTCTTGGGTTTTTGTTGCGTTGCTGCGGCAACCGACAGTGTCGGGCGTGACCACGGCAACATTGTCTTCCTCTAGGATTTCCACCATGACCTCCCACTGCGTCCCGAAACGACTGATGAAATGGACCATGAGAGCTCTTCCCAACAGGGCCTCAGTGAAGGCGGCGTCGCTGTTGTAAGCGCTGCTGTCGACCAATGAGCACGGGACGCTAAGCCTCGGCTGAGTAAGGCCCTCTGGGCTCATGGGATAGGTCTGCTCCCTGCTCACCACAGCACTGTTTCCATAGTCGATAAACTCCACTTCATAGGGTCCGTTAGACTGACAGTCTTTTACCACCGCCCTGTAGAGGGCGCCATCTTCTTCGTACTTGGCAAACACAACATCGTTTATCCTCAGCTCAATGGACGAGTTGATTTTCAGAGTGTTTTTAAAAAGCTCAGAGTTTATGTCCTCTAGCATCTTCAAGATGGCTGGTTCATCCTCCTGCATCTGAACAAAGAAGCTGGTGACTGTATTGATATGAGACGCATAGCACAAAGCCCTGAGTCCTGGTCTCACTTTGTTGTCAGGCAGATTTGAGAGCTTGGTTGGAATTTCAAAGGTGATTGGAGGCTGCTGTAATGGAGTTTCTGTGTGGTTTTGCTTTATGATTGGCCCACTTTTATTTCCTTCTACTTCAACACCGCTGATATCCTCACGCTGAGCCTTGTTTGTTTCCTGAAGGTCAGAATGTGTTGAGCCATTTGACCTTGAAGATGACCTTGAAGATGAACTTGAGGATAATAGTGAAGATGACTGTCTGTGATGGTGTCGGTTTTGGCATTTGTGTTCATATCGTGTTGTCTTCTGCTCTCTAAAGCTACGTTGTTTTTTCTTACCCTCAGAATCAGAGATCTGCACCTTCACGTTGCCCTTAGGAGCTAGGTTAGAGACAAGCTCTTTCCTTTTAGGAGCTAGGTTTGAGACAAGCTCTTTCCCTTTAGGAGCTAGGTTAGAGACAAGATCTTTCCCTTTAGGAGCTAGGTTAGAGACAAGCTCTTTCCCTTTAGGAGCTAGGTTAGAGACAAGCTCTTTTCCTTTCCCCTTAGGAGCTAGGTTAGAGACAAGATCTTTCCCTTTAGGAGATTGGCTAGCAACAAGCTCTTTGCCTTTAGGAGACTGGCTAGCAACAAGCTCTTTACCTTTAGGAGACTGGCTAGCAACAAGCCCTTTCCCTTTCCCTTTCCCTTTCCCTTTAGGAGACTGGCTAGCGACAAGCCCTTTCCCTTTAGGAGATTGGCTAGCGAGGAGCTCCTTCCTCTTCTTGTTCACTTTAGGAGCTAGGCTAGCGACGAGCTCGTTCACTTTCTGATTAACATGAACATCCCCATGGTACAACTCAACAATAAAAGTTCCATCTTCACTCTTTCCTACCACCTCCGCAAGGACCGGTTTGTTAAGGACGGTCTTTTCCAGCCAGCGGTTGACCTCGGCATAGTTTTCTTCGGCATGCACCCGAGCCAGGCTGCATCTAACGGCCTGCATAGGGGTGAACAGCAGGTCCACCAGTTCCCTAGGAAGAGACATCACGTTGCTTTTCTCTACCACGTACACGTTACCGTAGTCCACAAAGAAGACGCTGAGATGCAGAGGTGACTGGCCACGCAGGGTCCTGGCACGGTACCAGTTCCCGTCGTAGTATTTCGCCAGGCAAAGCTTCCCCACCACAGTTTCGGCTTTAGCCCGTAGAATTTTCTTACTCCACGCTGCCACTTTCTCGCTCAGCTCTTCGATAACTTGGTCGTTCCTTTCCAGCTGGAGGTACATTTCCTCTGTCCTGTCCACGTGAGTGACGTACGCCTGCTCCTGGCATCCAATGCCTAGGCCAAAGGAGGAGAAGACAAAGGACTCTGCGAACGCAGAGGGATGGAGCTGCGTTGGCTGGGTCACTTCTCTGACCAGTCCTTGTTCCACTAGCCTCCGGCAAGCGCTCTGTCGGGTTTCACTGCTGACAAGGTCGACCACGTTACACAAGCCTTTGTCTTTCACAAACAGCTGAGAGATGACGCAACACTTCAAGCTGCCTTTGTTGTCAAGTACAAAGTCTTTGAATGATCGGCACGCCTCGGCGCTCCACTCCTCTGTGCCAGGGGGGGAGGCTAAGGGCTCCACGAGGTTGTAGAGGCTGCAGCGGATGGACTGGCCCTCCAGCTCCAGATATTCTGGTAATATCGCTTGGAGTTCCCGTACGTCGGTACGTATCGTGACGCCAAAGTCGACCAGGATCACTCTGAGGCTGCCGTCAGCAAATTCTCCCGTGATGCAGGCCCTGCTCCACCTCCCGTCGCCAGGCGACTTGGCGACGCAGCAGGACACGCCCGTCGTTACGACGATGCTGTGTGCGCTGTAGAACTGCTGAAGGTCGTCCATCAGTTTGTCAAACGGAGGAGCATTGCTGGGCAGCTGACACCAGAAGTCTGCAGGTGAGTCCATGTGCGAGACGGACACGGCAAACTCACAGCCTGGCTGAAACGTCATGGGACTGAATGTGGTGCGAGCAGCCATCTTAACTAAGTCTGATGGGTTTGTTGCCGTCTCCTCTTTTGGAATTTCAACTCCATCTTTGATTATTGTCAGGCTTTGTTCTTTTTTCGTTTGAAGTTGCACATTCTCCCATTGCTCCACAGCCAAGATGTTTGAAGTCCCACTTTGGCCTTTCTTTGGTTCATTTCGTTTATTGTACTTTTTCGCATGCTTCTTGTCCGCTGTGTTACCCCCTACAGTGACGGGCATAGAGGGAGTGTACTTCCAAAACTCTGCTTGCTCTACAGAGGTCATGACCTCTGAGATGCTCTGCAGGATTTGCTTTCCAGCCTCGTAGAGGTCAACGATGCACTTGGCCTTCTGTAGGTGGACCACACGCACCAGTAGAACTTTTTGGTGTGTGGCCTGGCGGAACCATTCCGTGTTAGCAGAGGTCCAACAGTCGCCTATAGGGAGGACATCCACTTGGGAACAGCTCAGGGCGAAGGCTGGCTCACTGGCAAACTCCTCCGGTATTTTCTTGATGAGCATGTGAGGCACCTTTTCTACGTTTCCAAAGTCTATGAAAAACACTTCTGACCCGTGCTCCAGCACGGCTGTCACTATGGCTCTGTAGTAATGCATGTCCTTCTCGTACATGGCGCAGCACAACGTGCCGAGATCAGGGTCGACCAGAATGTCTTCCTCCAGCGTCACTGTGCTGAAGTGGTCGGCCATTTTGTTCATCAACTCTTCAAAATGACGGTTGCGTTTTTGTGTTCTGATATAGAAGTGATTTGGGTTGACGATATGTTCCACGTAACCCTCAAACACAGAACCTATTTCCTTGGTCTGAATTGAATGATTAAAAGCTTGGATGACTGTCATTTCATAGTAGTAGTGGCTACCCGGAGGTAAAACCTCTTCATTGTCACACAAAATCTCCATTTTTTTTTGCTCAGGGACGTGGTGTACTTTTTTTTCTTCTGCTACTATGTTTCCTTTGGCACTAAGCAAGGTGACTGAATAGAGATTTTGCTCTTTATTAAAACCACTTATTTCCAGATGTAATACTTCACCAAGCAAGCCTCTCTTTAGGAAGCCCAGCTGCTCTGTCCTGCCAGCCTCATCTTGCTCATTCTGGCAGGCAAGGGAGCAAGGGAACGCCATGATGGGTGTGAAGAGTAAATCAGAGGGGAGCCGATGCACGTTTTCAACTTTGACAGGTTCGCAGTATCCGTAGTCTACAAACAGCACCCTGACTTGAGAGTTGACGGGGAGAAACTGCACGAACCCTCTGTACCACTTGTCGTCTTTGCCTTTGACGGAGCACAGCAAACCCAAGTTCTCCACGGGCTTCTGGAGTGAGCCTTGGCTCTTAGACGCGCACGTTGCAGCCAACTTCACTGACATGGCGCTCAGATCTGCGGCCATGCTCGTCAGCTGGCAGTAAAACGTGCCGGGGCTTACGGCAGCAGTCACCCTCACAGTCACCCGTTTACCCGCAGTAAACTTTGGCCCGCAGAACGACAGGATGTTCTCAAACCCTTGTAGGCTGGACGGCTTGAATGACAACTCTTGCCCGCTTGGCTTTTCCATGAACAGGTTGAGGACGGGCTCCATGCTTTGCTTGAGTGGAACGTCGGTCAGCATCTCGACCAACAGCAGAAAGGTGTCCGTGTCAATGTGTTTCCCTAAGCCCGCTGTCGAGAGGTACCTGTTCACGTCCGGAACCTCCAGTATGAGCACTTTGTGGGGCAGAAGAGCTTGAATGTAGCCTTTGACGTGGCTCCCGATCAAGGAGGAGAAATACTTCTCCGCGCCCTTGTCCCAATGCTCTCCACCCGGCAGCACGTTGGAGAAAAAGCCGCAGAATATTTTGGGTGGAAGCCTGAACAGGTCGTCGGAGCAGGAGGACAAATGGCTGGCGTCAACACTCAGAACGTTGCCGTAATCGACGAGGAAAACGTCGAACAGGTCCGGTCTCCGTCGGTTCTGGACCTGGCCTCGGAACCAGTGGGTGGAGACCACGTCCTCAACCAGGCACAGCTCCCCCACCTCCACCAACGGCAGCGCCTGAGGCATTTTAGCCACATTCTGAATCTCCACCTGCAGGATGCTGTAGTCCAGCTCACACACGTTGAGGTGCTGGCCCTGGAAGTGGACCAAGGTAGTGTCCGGGCTGCAGTCCACGTGAGTCAGCTTCAGGTCTATGGGACACAGAGCGCAAGGAGCAGAAGGGCTGGAATCCTCCACGGACCTGAGGAACCAAAAACAGCAGTAAAGTAATAACAACAACAACAACAATAATAATAATACATTTTATTTAAGGGAACCTTTCAAGACTTTCAGTCACCTTGCAGATTGTGAAAATGTAAATAAAATATTAGTAATTCAGCAGCATAGTGACAATACAAAATGGGTGTAGGGTAGGAAACCACAATGGAAAATCACTGCAAATAAGAGGAGACAGCATGACACACAATACAAGGGAACACGAAAGTGAGTAGGCAAGTTTGAAAAAATAAGTTTGTAGTTGTGTGTTCAGTGTCCCCTGTCAGTCAACAGCCGTTTCCTATATGGACAGATTAAACTGTTACGGTGACACACAAATAGAACAGCGTTAATAACATAGCTATAGGTAAAGTAAAGTAAACCGGGGATAATATGCAAAGATTTGACTATTGTCCCGAATATAAGGTCATTAAAAATAATCTAAATATATACATTTAAATTTTTTTATAATAAGCCTGCCAAATGAATCAACTGAAAATATATATAAGGTCCTTAATGTTATTATTATTATTATTATTATTATTATGAAGATGAAACAAGAGAAAAAGTCGTATTAATTACAGTATTCAGCTACAAAAGGCTGACATTGACCACAGAATGAGAACAGGCACATTCACTGTGTCAGCCCTTCAAATCGTCTGCTGCTACAAAAGCTCAAAAACTATTTGATCGTCATGGGATCAAACTCCAGTGTAAGGACTTATCTTAGTATTTAGATAATCTAACAATAAATTATTTTTACATGATTCATCTGATCTGTTTTTATGTTGAACCATAGTCATTCAGGAGGAACTCATCTTTGTATTAGAATGATACATGACATAATATAAGCCACTCATTGACAGACATGACTTTGTCACCTAAAAGCCTACAGAACAAGCTGGTTCCTCTGTACTTACCCTCAATAGGATCCACACCTATTGCTCTCTACTGAAACACTGTTTAACCATCCTGTTATCTTCAAATTTACTAACATCCTTTGTCTTTCGGGTCAATTTACCCCAGTAATTAAAGCCTTCAGAAAATTACTTAATTACTTAATCAATTACTTAATTGAAGTTACTGAACCAGGTTTATTTGTCAGACACTTCGTCTCTTTGTGGACTACATAAATCTGACATTCAATTAAACATCCCTCCCGCTCAGCCCCCCTTGTGCAATGTTAAAGTTGTAGGAATTATGTGTTTTCCTCCCCAATGTGGTTTGAACTATAATGAGTTCTCGTCATACTGAATGCATGGTTATGTTAGGCTGGGGCCCTAAAGCATACGGAAGTATTTTAAAGATTATAATATAGTTTTTGATGGTGGCTCAAATATCAGTCACAACCACCAGAACAAATCCGACTTAATTCTTAATTTTTCATATGTATTTTATACAGCTAAAACAGCCTGGGGTCAAACTGACCTCAAAGGCCACCGAACACGTGTACAGGACATTGAAAACATATTATCACGTCACTCGATGTTTAACTAGTTGTCTCCACTAAAATCGGAAAAGTCATTAAATATGAAGCAAAACAAATGATACCAATAATTTCTTTAGTGAAGTCAAACATTGAAAGGGGTCAATATGACCCCAAAGATAATAGGAGGGTTAAGCGTTATTTAAACTGAACTTTACAGAATATTGATTGTTGAATGTGTTATTTTAAAATTGTGCTATACAGAATACTGATAACTTACTTTTGCTGTTCTGGGTGCAGTCGTAAACCCATGGTTGCAGTTTGTTAATCAGCCTGACCCTGAGATGAACATAAATACATTAGACATATTAGGAACTAACTGGTCAAAATCCTATAGTGTGTGTATGTTTGTGTGTATGTTTGTGTGTAAGTAGTGTGTGTATGTTTGTAAGTAGTGTGTGTTTAAGTAAAATGTTACTCTAGCTTGGATGCCACTGATGTTGTATACATTGTGTACAGTATGTTCACGCATATCAACATCTCATTCGAGACACAGGCTCAGGTGAACTACTACAAATATATAACATTTCCCAATGATATGCACCACATTTAAGAAAGTGATCATATCGATGTATTTAAGGATAGCAAGTATAGACCAACGCATAGGCTACTGTACAGTCAGCTAATTTAAAGCTAGCCATTGTCTGTGCTAGGTACAGTATGTAGCCTAGCTGATACAGTTTCTTATAACACATACACACACACACACACACACACACACACACACACACACACACACGAATCATACATTCGATGTAACCAATGTATTCATCCTACCTGTCCTGTTCTTGATCGGTTAACACTGGTCAGATAAGTTAATCCTTTACCTTGAACATCTGTCCATCTATTAAAAAAAAAAGAAAGAAAGAAAAAAAAAAGCTACAGAATGGGATAATCTAAACCAAGTTTCAATTGAAAAAATCGGATTTATATTCGGGCAACAATTAAAATGCATGCAAAAAACTTTGATTTATGTTCGTATTTATTGGGAGAAAATATTAATGTAAGATATAAGCCTTCTTTGTAGTTTTAGACGTATACTGCTGTTATTTTGTCAATTCGTTGTACTTGAGGACAATCGCATCACTTTTGAAAACACAAATAATATTTGTACAGATACAACTTTTTAATCTACAAATCAAAACTCAAGTTTGTCTAAACTTACTGACTCGCCGGTGCAGCCCGCCTCACACGAGGGCATCTCACCCACAGAGATAGAACACCATCATCTCAATATAGAGTTAGCGAGTTACATTAGCTAAATCACCAACTAAGCGGCGTCACACAGTTCACTTTATAATACGTCAAACTGTGTGTTTTCATTCACAGTTTCGGTATCATACATATTAGTTAGTGTTTATTGTCATTATTAGCCTACTGCTTTTAATAGCACAACAGAACTGCCACTTTAGCTTAATGCAACTTCACAGACACAATTTAATATGTACGCTGCATTTCAGGAATCAAGATTAACTTGATGTGTTAGCCGATAAAAGTTGTGTGTTACACTTTTTTGTTGTGTCATGCTGTGTCAAAAAAGAAATGTGTTCTTGTTTTTTGCAGGATGCGCGAGCCGCTGCAATGAGTCTAACCCATACAGCTAACGCTAATTCTTAACTAGCTAGCTAATCAACGTTATGAGTTTGACCAAGTTAGCGCCGAGTCGGCAGATATCTCAATTAACTGGTTAATTACTTACATGGGCTGGTAAAAAAAGTTGATAAATCGGGATAAACACCGCGTCAGTTGCTTCCCAGACAGTATTCGGTAATGTTTCCCCACAAATCTAGCTGAAGATACAAAGATATCAGCATAAGACCTCCTGGGACCTGACAGACATGTGGGGTTCGAGGAGTTATAATTTCAGTCAAAAAGCAAAATATTGATCTCATTTCCTGCCACCAGCCAATCATGGCCCAAACATGCACAACATACATGTTTAGTAGGCTATGTTATAATTATAATATGTCATAATATTCGATTCAGCATATTAGTTTATTTTATTTATTTATTTTTTTAAATATAAAGGCTAAGATTTTTTATTATTAATATTTTGCTTGCATAGTATACTCACATTATTTGGGGGAGTTTTTAAAACGCGTGTCTGCAAACTAGCAAATCAAGCCATTGAAAAAACAAGCCCAAAAAATGGCTATTACAGGTCAGAGTGAATTAAGCCTAGTATGGTTTTTGGTCCTAATAGGTTGTCAACCCACGGTGCAAATAAATTCATAAGTGGAACCTCCGAATCTGTTGGCCTATCTTAACCTATCCCCCACATGTCGTGCCTATGCCCATCTTTACAAATAAATACAGGAAAAAAATAGTAAAATTTCTTAACTTGTGAAAATATTAAGACGTAGGATAGATGTTCCTATAGGCGCGTCAGCTGAGCGCATGCAGGTTCAGGTTGCACATCAAACCAAGGCATTGGGGCATGGTGATGGTTTTTCAGTTAATCATTAATTCACTGAATCAACCCCCCGTCCTCTGTAAATATGATAAATGAAGCCTGAGCAATCACGACGTGACGTACCTACCCATACCTGACTACCTTAACCCACTAAGGTTTTATGGTTACTCTCAAATGCGCGTAGGCCCTAGTCAGGACGAACTCTTGGCTGACCGTACAGAGGGCCTTTTCTAATAGCCTATAGCTTAAACGTGAGAGGAAACTATGGACTTTACAGTTGCGAATATTTCCTGGACTTGGGAGAGGATATTAGTGTACTATTTCGTACGTGTAATACATTTGTGGGAATAATGCAATGTCCTGTTTGCCCGCATCTATTTGAAGACCTGCCATCTTGCAATTCTTTTCTGTATAAGAGTACTTAATCCAAACATGCCAATGAAACGGAATACTGAGAGCCCCGTCAAAGATGCGCAGTTTTTTATCCTTACTCCTTCAACGAAGAAATTCTGTACCGCTTCCTCAGAGCTAATCCGCCCCGCCCTTGGTGACGATAACCTGCGTAGTGACATCCACGGCAACTCGGTGACTAAATTTGATGAAGAGGATGATTCTGGAATTAAATCAGGTCGGTTTTGTGTTTCATTATGTATTAAGTAAAACCTCAAATGGGGGCTAAGTTTACAATGAAGTACTCTTCTAATCAACAAAGAAAACTTTGCCATATATTTTACAGTTTTTTACCTATTTGTTTACACACTGAGAAACTGATTATTGAGGCATGCACATTCACTGAAACCATTTTAGACCAAGTCATTAAATCTGCAAGCATATATTCGCTGCTTTTCACTCCGTTAGAAAATGTATAACACTCTTTTTGAAAACGCTAAACACTGTTCTTCACATTAAACACTGACAATCAATTGTTTACACCCAGTCCAGATGTGTGAAAACACTTTTTGATAATTTGTTCACTTAGAAACCAGAGCTTTCAGAACGTGGCAAAGTGTAATAACTAAAATGGTTGTTGAAGAAGTGTTTCATTTCGCTAGAGATGTATCATGCTGAAGCTATTTTGACACACGTTTTACACAAAGTAAAATTAGACCTAATTTTGTCTCATCAATTCTTTTTCAAAGCCTATTTTGATCCATCCATCCATCCATTAGCTTTACCGCTTATCCTGTACAGGGTCGCGGGGGGGGCTGGAGCCTATCTCAGCGGACACAGGGCGAGAGGCAGGGTACACCCTGGACAGGTCGCCAGTCTATCACAGGGCCGACACATAGGGACAGACAACAACTCACACTCACATTCACACCTACGGGCAATTTAGAGTCACCAATTAACCTGCATGTTTTTGGACTATTTTGATAAATTAAATCAATAATGATAACACAGTGTAATCAAACTATGTCGTCCACTTTGTTAAGTTATGCAGTGAATGTTTCTACCCGCATCATCATCTCTCTCCCTCTCCCTCTCTCAGTGTAATCAAACTATGTCGTCCACTTTGTTAAGTTAAGCAGTGAATGTTTCTACCCGCATCATCATCTCTCTCCCTCTCCCTCTCTCAGTGTAATCAAACTATGTCGTCCACTTTGTTAAGTTAAGCAGTGAATGTTTCTACCCGCATCATCATCTCTCTCCCTCTCCCTCTCCCTCTCTCCCTCTCCCTCTCATTCCCTTTCTTTCCCTTTTCCTCCCTCCCTCTCTCTCCCACTCGTTCCCTCTCTTCTTCTCTGTCTCTCTCTGATCTTACCCTCCTTCTCTCTCTCTCCGTCGCTCTCTCCCATACGTCTCTCTCTCTTATCTCTCCCTCTCGCACTCCCCCTCTCTCTTTCCCTCTCTCCCTCTCATTCTCTCTCTCTCCCTCTCATTCCCTCTCTCTCTCCTATAACTATCTCTCTCTCACTCCCCCTTTCTCTTTCCCTATTTCCCTCTCTCCCTCTCTCTCTCTCTCTCTCCCTCTCATTCTCTCTCTCTCCCATGACTATCCTTCTCTCACTTCCCCTCTCCCTCTCCCTCTCATTCTCTCCCTCTCCCTTTCCCTCGCTCCCTCTCTAATTCCCTCCCTCTCTCTCTTCACCTCCCTCTCTATCGCTTCTCAGAAGCAGAGGAGAGTCACGACTCTCCATCGTCCGAGGACGATCAGGATCTTTCTGAATACTCCAAAGAGCTGGTCCTCGGCCAGATGTCCTCTTCCTCCTCCTCTTCCTCTCCCAGGAAGTCAATCACTCAGATCATCAAGGACAAGAAGAGGCAGACCCAGCTCACTCTGCAATGGTAGAGAGATTGCTAGTTAAATTATAGTGACATATCTAACCCTGCAATGGCTGAAAGATTTCTAGTTACATTAGTGACCTGCAATTGTAGAAGGAGCAGGTTACATTAGTGAAGTGACCACAGCTAACCCTGCAATGGTAGAAAGAGTAGGTTACATCAGTGAAGTGACCATATCTAACCCTGCAATGGTAGAAGGAGCAGGTTACATTAGTGAAGTTACCATATCTAACCCTGCAATTGTAGAAGGAGCGGGTTACATCAGTGAAGTGACCATAGCTAACCCTGCAATGGTAGAAAGAGTAGGCTACCTTAGTAACAGCTGCGGTGATGTGAGGGGCAATGAGCGTGCAGAGAGGTAGTGTTACAGTAATCATTAAAGGAGACGTTTTAGTAACGGGACTATTGATGGGACTCCTCTTAAGCCATTCCAAATCACACTTCGTTATCGAAAAAGAAAACTCAGAAACTCTTGGTTAGCACAACAAATATTGTAAACTTTTGTGTGTGTGTGTGTGTGTGTGTGTGTGTGTGTGTGTTTCTGTGTCACCAGGCTGGAGGAGAACTACATTGTGTGTGAGGGTGTGTGTCTGCCTCGCTGCATCCTGTACGCTCACTACCTGGACTTCTGTAGGAAGGAAAAGCTAGAGCCTGCCTGCGCAGCCACCTTTGGAAAGGTATGTACACGCTGTAATTCTATTGGTGCTCCTTTGGAAAGGTACGTACACGCTGTAATTATATTGGTGCCTCTTTAGAAAGGTAAATACAAGCTGTAATTCTATTGGTGCACCTTTGGAAATGTACGTACACGCTGTAATTCTATTGGTGCATATTTGGAAAGGTAGGTAGGTAGCTGTAATTCTATTGTTGCTCCTTTGAAAAGGTAGATACAAGCTGTAATTCTATTGGTGCTCCTTTGTAAAGGTACATGCACACTGAAATTCTATTGTTGCATCTTTGGAAAGGTGCATAGACCTTATAATTCTATTGGTGCATCTTTGTAAATGTACGTACACACTTAAATTCTATTGGTGCTCCTTTGTAAAGGTACATACACACTGAAATTCTATTGGTGCATCTTTGGAAAGGTGCATAGACCTTATAATTCTATTGGTGCATCTTTTGTAAATGTACGTACACACTTTAATTCTATTGGTGCACCTATGGAAAGGTACAACTACGTACATGCTATATATTATCTTTTTATAAATACATAAGTTTGGTTAGTGTTCCTCATGGAATATGCCTTAGGGGTCTTTTACCAACGTGGATAAATAACAATAATCCAAGCTATGCGCAGGCTCCCACATTATAATTCTTTACTGGTAGTGTTCAAGTGAAGTGTAACATATCTATTATATCAAGGAATGTAAACATAAGTAAACATTGTAAAAACTGACATTATTTTCATACACATTTTCTTGCTAGTAAATCCATTGACAGGACACTAAAAAGAACGTTGTGGCAGTGTGATTGTGTTATTGTTGAAACAAAAAGCAACCTTCTTATTCAATGCTATGAGGAACAGATTACCCATTATCTTGCTGTCAAGTCTAGTGATCATACTATTTATTTATATATTTTTGTCCTCATCAGACAATTCGCCAGAAGTTTCCTCTCCTAACGACCAGAAGGCTTGGTACACGAGGACACTCCAAGTATGTACAACATAAAGTCTATGTGTAAACTTTATATGTATATTCTGTATACGGTACGCGTACAAACATCTTCATACAGATGAAATACACACTTACTTCATGCCTCAGAAACTATAAGGATGTTCCAGTTTATTTCAATCTAAGTTAGTATGTTGTTTAATCACATCATTGTTTCATTAATTTAGTTGTTTGGCTATTGTTTTGATCCGCTTGATTACATAGCATTTAATTTATTGATACTAGTATAATTTACTATTTGTTTAAATGTGTATTTATTTAATGTACTGTTGCCATCCCCACAGATGTCCTTACTATGGCATTGGCATTAGGGAGAGTGGTGTGACTATGTTGATTTATTTTATTGATCATAGTATGATGTATTATTACACATAATTATTTACTTATTTAGACTTTGTTGATTGTAATTCTACTGATTATTCCCACAGATATCATTACTATGGCATTGGCATTAGGGAGAGCAGTGTGGTTATTTTATTATGATTATTTATTTTTTTGATTACAGTATAATGTATTATTATACATTATTACTTACTTGTTTACTGATTGTAGTTCTATTAATTATCCCCTCAGATATCATTACTATGGCATTGGCATTAGAGAGAGCAGTGCCTACTACCATTCTGTGTACTCTGGAAAGGGCTTGACAAGGTGAGGTCATCGCTGTCACTACACCACATCTTCGTGAAGCTTCCTTGACGTTATTAAAGGATTTGACAAAACAGTGTTCATGTATTTTATTTTACAACTGGTTGTCATCTTTTTTTTATGAAAAGAAACAGAAAAATTAAAGGAATTAAATTTAATAGATTTTTTTTTTCATGCCAACCGTGTATACTCATGATCTGCTGCTTTGTTTGTTTTTGCTAAATGGTGTATGTGCGGGGGCTTGAGAAACAACATAGGATTTGATATAACAAACACGATTTGTTTCATAGGATTTGATATAACAAACACGATTTGTTTCATAGGATTTGATATAACAAACACGATTTGTTTCTTTCCTCCCTAGATTTTCAGGTAGCAAACTCAAGAATGAGGTAAGAAGATTAGCTAAACATAACCACAATACAATTTCACACACACTCGCGCGCGCACGCACGCACACACACACACCCACACCCACACCCACACACAGACACAGACACACACACACACACACACACACACACACACACACACACACACATCTACACACACGCACACGCACACGCTCACGCACACGCACACGCACACGCACACGCACGCACACACACACACACACACACACACACACACATAGGTACAGTTCAGTGAGGCCATTTTTGTTTCTCTTTTATCTTCAGGGTGGATTCACCAGGAAATATTCCCTGAGTTCTAAAACGGGAACGTTGCTCCCAGACTTCCCAAATGCTCAGCATCTCGTTCTCCATGGATCAACCCCCAGAGACAAGGTATAGCAGCCGAGGGAATTCCTTTTTTTTTAAATTTCATTTCAAATTTGAATGTTACATTTACTGAGCCTATGAGAAACTGTGTAGGATTAATTCCTATTCATCTATATATGGGCACTAGAAGTACAGTGCCAACACATTTCAATTAATCATTTCCTGTTTGTGGCAAACACACACACACACACACACACACACACACACACACAAACACACACAGAGATTCTATTTTGCCAACATTTGTGTTAACAGTTAATGTTGTATTAATTTGTTGTAGGTGGACACACTCATCATGATGTACAAGACGCACTGTCAGTGTATTCTGGACAACGCCATAAACGTGAACTTTGAAGAGGTACCCAACTAGACAGCACAGCTATCTAATCTGCTCCAAGCTTACAGCTTTATGTGTGTGTGTCACTGTTGTGTGTTTTTCTCTGCATCAAATGTCCTCCAAAACATGCAGTCTCAGTGGACACCGAGGTGAGCAGGAATTCGTCCTATGGTTTTGCTAACCAGTTTTTTTTTTTTTATGATCTCGGTTTCAGATCCAGAATTTCCTTTTGCATTTCTGGCAAGGGATGCCCGACCACCTTCTACCCCTGCTGGAAAACTCTCTGATAGTAGACATCTTCTGTGTCTGTGACTCCATACTCTACAAGGTGGGCCTTTTTATCACAGCCAAACTGCCTCAGGGTCTATGTGGTAACTATTGAGCAAATGCATGCAGGTTGTTTTTCATGTTTTCAGGAAGTCTCTGTAGTTTGAAAGGGCACACTTAACTTTCATTTCAAAACAAGTCTTATTTCCAATCTTAACTTATAAATATGCAGGATTTCAATTTTGATATTTCTATAAATATTATGTTCTTACAGTTTTTTTCAATTGCTAACAAGCATTGGTCAAAACTAAAGTCACATTGTCAAAACTCTTCACACAGTCAGCAAAACAGAAGTCTATGTGGAGCAAACTGTGAATCACTTTTCATTGCTTTCACACAAAATGCATTCAGTGACCACAGTCACCAAAATTCATGAACTCCTTTCTCAGTCAGAGTCCACAAACTACCAAACACTGTACTTTAGCAGCACATTTTTCAAATGCTAGCACACTTTGTTCAAAACAGTTACAAACACAATCAAAAATGAATGATGAAAAAAAATTGTCAATTTCTGCTGCAGCCAAATTGAAATCTATAGATAATAATATCAAAATATTGACAATAAAATGAAATTATAATAGTTCCAAACACAGCTGAATGCAGTTTACAGCTGACAACCCACCCAGGTGACCTTTGTTTGGCCTCATAGCTCATAGCAAGCAGATAAAAGGGGATGGCTTCTGAATGGCTTTTTTGGAAATATGAAACTAAGAGGACAGGTTGGTGGAGAGAGCAGAGTGGCAGGGTGAGGGAGAAGAGGAAGAGGAGGAAGACCAAGAACTGTGGTCTCTGATGAGATAAGGGCCACAATTATTGACACAGTTGGGTCAGACATTCTAAAAGATTCTTCCCAAGGTGCATTGCCAGAGAAGACACACGATGTGATGTTGATGAAAACATGTGGCCAAGTGCAGAAGACAGGGAGTGAATATATTATACATGAAATACTGTAAATCACTACGCAAAGATATAGAAAACATAAACGTAACTGAAGCAAATTGCTGCATTGCTGATTCATTCTTGATTCAATATACAATAATTTAGTACACTCAATAAAGTGCAAAGATCCTATTCTATAATAAAATATTGATTTATCTGAAAAAAAATCATTTAGACTTTAATGATAAATTGTCTTTTATGTAATGCTCTTTGTTGTTAGTATTTTGTAGTTCAGTGTGCTAAGAGTGACAGTGTTTGCTTCCTGAGTGAGACTTGTTGCCAGTGTTGTGGATGAATGTGCTCATTTCGAGGCATGTATGATGTGTTTTGTTGGTGAGAACGAGTTTTGGAGGTGAGATGAACTGTTTAGCTGAGATGCATGTTTGTAATGCAGACCGTGTGAAGAGTTTTGAAAAAGTAGTTTCAGTATTGACCAATGCTTGTTAGCAATTGAAAAAAACTGTAATCTCTCTCAGGTACTGACAGATGTTCTCATTCCGGCTACAATGCAGGAGATGCCTGATAGGTATGTTATGTTTGCATTTCATAATTAGGTTTTCTCTCTGTCTCTCTCCTCAATCTCTCTCTCTCTCTCTCTCTCTCTCTCTCTCTCTCTCTCTCTCTCTCTCTCTCTCTCTCTCTCTCTCTCTCTCTCTCTCTCTCTCTCTCTCTCTCTCTGCTATCTCTCTCTCTATATATATATATATATATATATACATAAATACACCAGTGAATTGGAGATGAGCATTGTCGTGGGAGGATTACATGCCACAGTGTTGATTTGTTTGTTAATGTTTTGACTTTGTATGTTTGGTTGTTTATGTTTGTTTGTTTATTTGTTTTTGTCGTGCTTGTTTGTTTACGTGTGTGTCCCAGTTTGCTGGCTGATATACGTAACTTCACCAAACACTGGGAGCACTGGATAGTGTCCGCACTGGAGAACCTTCCAGAATGCCTCGCGGCCAAAAAAATTCCGGTGGCTCGTCGCTTCATCGCCTCCCTGAAGAGACAGACCTCTTTCCTCCACCTGGCTCAGGTAAAAAAACACAGACATAGAACAGCTAGAATAGACACTGAATAGACAGACTTTCCTCCACCTGGCTCAGGTAAAAAAACACAGACATAGAACAGCTAGAATAGACACTGAATAGACAGACTTTCCTCCACCTGGCTCAGGTAAAAAACACAGACATAGAACAGCTAGAATAGACACTGAAGAGACAGACCTCTTTCCTCCACCTGGCTCAGGTAAAACACTTAGACATAGAACAGCTAGAATAGACACTGAAGAGACAGACCTCTTTCCTCCACCTGGCTCAGGTAAAAAACACAGACATAGAACAGCTAGAATAGACACTGAATAGACAGACCTCTTTCCTCCACCTGGCTCAGGTAAAAACACAGACATAGAACAGGCAGAACAGACACTGAAGTCAATGAGCACATCATAAAAATTTTTTGGGTGAATTGCATTGTAGTTTTTATTTATTAGTGACACCAAGTCTCCTTCAATAATTAGTATTGTATTTGTTTGGTTTTTGTGTGTCTCGTGTGTGATTTTATAGTAAATAACGTATCCGTTTCCTTGCCGACCAGATCGCCCGGCCGGCTCTATTTGACCAGGCAGTGGTCAACTCCATGGTCCTAGATATAGATAAAGTAGATCTGAACAGCATCGGCTCCCAGGCTCTGCTGACCGTCTCCACCGGTGACCCAGACCTGGATCTCTACTCCGAATGTAAGACAGCAACTGGACTGGGACGCTGCACACTTCGTTCTTCTCCTTAGTTTGTTTTTAATACATTTAAAGTATTTTTTGGCAGTCTATGGTCATTAAAGTTTGTAATTACGCAAGTTTTATGAAGCACTAGCATAGAAAGGTTATATTTCATAACTTTTTATTTACTATTTAATGCTGTTTCAAAGACTGGAATGAAATTATTACACAATGTGTATCCAGCAACCATTTTCAAATCAAATCAAATGTATTAGTATAGCGCATTTCATACACAAAGGCAACTCAATGTGCTTTGATGCCGTAACCCAACTTTCCAAGTTTGTCAGATCCAATCAGTGTCTCTTCTACTATACTGTATTTCTGCGTTTCCTTCCAGATGATTCCATCGCGGTGTTCCAGGAGTTGAAGGAGCTGCTGAAGAAGAACGCCACGGTGGAGTCCTTCATCGATTGGCTGGACACCGTCGTGGAACAGAAGGTCATCAAGGTACGCCGAGAACATGGATGAGGATGAGGATGAGGATGAGGATGATGTAATAAATCTTTGTTTCTAGAGTAAAGTGATTTTGCTTGTTCTTTAATGATGATGTTGATGCTAGGTTACAGCATATTTAGACACACAGGTTGTTGGTTATAACATATTTAGACATACAGGTTGTTGGTTATAACATATGTAGACATACAGGTTGTTTGTTATAACATATGTAGACACACAGGTGGTTGGTTATAACATGTTTAGACACACAGGTTGTTGGTTATAACATATTTAGACACACAGGTTGTTGGTTATAACATGTTAGACACACAGGTTGTTGGTTATAACATGTTTAGACACATAGGTTGTTGGTTATAACATATTTAGACACACAGGTTGTTGGTTATAACATATTTATGCACACAGGTTGTTGGTTATAACATATTTATGCACACAGGTTGTTGGTTATAACATATGTAGACACACGGGTTGTTGGTTATAACATATTCATACACATAGGTTGTTGGTTATAACATATTTAGACACACAGGTTGTTGGTTATAACATGTTTAGACACACAGGTTGTTGGTGGTAGAATAATCTGTCCTGTTGTGTCTCTCCCGTTGTCTCTCCCGTTGTCTCTCCCGTTGTCTCTTTCGTTGTCTCTCCCATTGCTAGCCGGGGAAGCAGAACGGTCGCTCGGTGAAGAGGAGGGCGCAGGACTTCCTCCTCAAGTGGAGCTTTTTCGGCGCCCGCGTGATGCACAACCTCACCCTCAACAACGCCAGCAGCTTTGGTAAGAGACTCCCAGTCAGGGACGTTGGGTCAGCTAGGAGCACTGTGCAATACATACATAACGATATTTCATTATGTATATATATACATATACACATATTTTTGTCTCTCCTGCTG
>JAPMUY010003600.1:165000-175000 GCA_026901105.3 Galaxias olidus
CTCAATTTTTCAATATCAATGTGCTTTATTGGCATGAAAGAACAATTGTTCATATTGCCAAAGCAACAGTGGAATAACAGAAATATTTCTTATCTGTATAAATCACAGCCTTATACATAACTCAATAAGTACTGAAACGCACAAACACACACACAAATAGACATATGAATAAACCTACTCACCATAGGACACATACATACACAGATAATTACATTAAAATAATACACACTTAACTCCTACATACCAAGTATGCATAATATGACATGCACAATACAACATATAATAGGTATAATATAATGTATTTATGCATACTTAAACACACAAACACACACATAGACATCTGTATCTATATATACATATATATACACATACACACACACATTCATGTATATATATATACATATATATACACATATACACATACACACATACACACATACATACATAAACATATGAAGATAAATGTGTACACACAGCACCCTAGTACAGATATATAAACACAGGTAACTATGTATAAATTATACACACTTAACTCATACATACCAAGTATGCATAATATGACATGCACACTACAACATATAATATAATGTACTTATGCATTTCAAGCACATATAATATAAAACATACTTAACTTAATAAATACTTAAACACACAAACACACACATAGATATCTATATGTATGTATACAGACATACACACATACATACATGTATATATATATACACACACACACACATATATATATACATCCATATATACCTGTACATATATATATACACACACACACACATATATATATATATATATATACAGACAACAACTATATATATATATATATATATATATATATATATATATATATATATATATATATACATGCAGATAAATGTGCATACACAAGCACCCTAGTACACATATATAACACAGGCAACCATATACAGTATAAACATATATAGACATGTAACTACAGCTGCAGTTTACACTTACACATGAAATCATTAATAAACTTTCTACATACTTAATATTCCCAAATTCTACATTCTAAGGAAGAATAGTATACAGTACATTATGATATAACAATATAATATAACAATAATTTGTGTGTTAAATTAAAACAATGGCCTTGTTATTATTATTATTTTTTTAATATCTATTAATTCAAGCTTGTATATTATTAGTTGTTCTCAAGTTGTGGCATTTCTGTACTAGTTTTGCTGCAATTAATGCACATTTTGGCATTTCCCCTAATAGGTAAGGCATTTTTTCAGCATCTGTTTTCATCTCGAATTCTTCATAGATTTTGCTGATTTGGTGGAAAGAGCTTTGTCTGAAGTTTTGGTACTGTTGACATGCTGTGAGGAAGTGAAGTTCAGTCTCTACTTCCTGTGATGCACAACTTGAACACAACCTTTCTTCTCTGGGACGCCAAGTTTGTCTATGACGGCCCTTCTCAATATCCATATTATGTTCACTAAGTCTGTACATAGTCAATGTTTTCCGTAGTTTTTTTTATCTGGTATGGTGGTAAGGTAATTTGCTAATGTATAATTTCGATTTAAAGTCAAATAGCATTGTAATTTGCTTTCCAATAGATGATACATTTTTCTTTTTGTTGTTTTGCAATTTGTTTTGTGTTTATTGTGTGGCTGTCCTGAGACTCTGTGGGGTTTGGTGAACAGAGCCTCACAACCAGCTGAATGAGAGGACTCTTATGTGGTCTCATCTCTTAGCATAAAAGGGCTTTGCGGTGGAAAGTATTTTTATCGCTTTGGCAAAGGTGTTGATAGAATTTGATTGCTCTTTTTTGTATTTTAATCAATAGTGGATATACTCCCAATTCAGCTCTGCAGGCATTGTTTGGGGGTTTGCGTTGAACTCTTAGTAAGTTTTTACAGAACTCTGATTGCAGGGTTTCAATTGGGTGTTTATCCCACTTGGCAAACTTTTGATTTGTGGCTGGACCCCAGACTTCACAGCCATATAGCGCAATGGGCTCTATTACAGATTCAATCAATTTAAGCCCGATTTTAATAGGGATGTCCATTTTTTTATTTCTTTTGATGGCATAAAAAGCCTTTAGTGCCTTGTCTCTCAAGTCACTCACAGCTTTGTGGAAGTGGCCTGTGGTGCTGATGTTCAGACCAAGGTAAGTATCATTTTTGGTGTATTCTAGCAAATAAGTTCCCAGGAGGAATCGGTATTTTGGATCTTGATTTCTGGTTCTTTTTTGGAAAATAAGAATTTTTGTCTTTTTTAGATTTGCTGTCAGGGCCCAAGTCTGACAGAATCTGTGCAGCAGATCTAGTTGTTGCTGTAGTCCCTCATTGGTTGGGGGCAGAAGCACAAGATCATCTGCAAATAAAAGGCATTTGACCTCTGTGTCTAGTAGAGGGATGCCAGGTGCTGTAGACTGTTCCAGTTCCCTCGCCAGGCCGTTTATGTGGATATTAAAGAGGGTGGGACTGAGACTACATCCCTGTCTTACTCCCCGACCTTGTACAAAGAAGTCTGTGCGTCTTTGTCCAATGTTTACTGCACACTTGTTGTTTGTGTACATTGTCTTGATGAGGTCATACGTTTTCCCACTGACCCCGCTCTCTATCAGTTTATATAAAAGACCATCATGCCAGATTGAGTCAAAAGCTTTTTGAAAATCCACAACGCCAGAGTAGACTTTGCTTTTGTTTTGGTTAATTTGTTGATCAATAATTGTTTGTAATGTATAAACATGATCAGATGTACGAAAATTTGGTAGGAAGCTAATTTGACATTTGCTCAGTTTACTTTTCTCACTGAGAAGGTGGAGCAGTCTGTCGTTGATGATACTATAGAGGATGTTACCCCGTCTGCTGTTGACACATATCCCACGGTAATTATTGGGATCAAATTTGTCTCCTCTTTTTAATATTGGTGTTATCAAGCCTTGGATCAAGATTTTGGGGAATACACCGGAGCTGACAATAGTGTTAAAAAGTTTGAGTATGGCCAATTTAAAATTTTCATCCGTATATCTAATCATTTCATTTAGTATACCATCAACACCGCAGGCTTTTTTGGGTTTAAGGTTTTGTATTTTTCCTTGTAGTTCGTTCAATGTAATTGGAAAATCAAGAGGGTTCTGGTAATGCTTAATTGTGGATTCAAGTAATTGGAGCTTATCGTGGATATGTTTTTGTTCTGGGTTCTTTTCTATGTACATGAAAAGCTTGGAGAAGTGATGAAGCCATATATCCCCATATAACACACACACACACACACACACACACACACACACACACACGCACACACACGCACACACACACCCACACACACACACACATATCCCCATTTTTAATTGATATTTCTTCATGTTGTTGTTTATATAATCTGTTCCAGTTTTCCCAAAACTTATTTGATTTTATAGATTCTTCAATTACATTGAGCTGTTTTGTGATACATTGTTTTTTCTTTATTCTTAGTATGTTTTGGTATTGTTTAAGTGTTTCACCATAATGATGATGTAGCATCTGGTTACCTGGGTCTCTGTGCTTCTTATTGGAAATGTTTCTCAGTGTTTTCCTAATGCTTTTGCTTTCATCATCAAACCTTTTGTCGTCATTATTGGCCCTTTTAGACTTTCTGTTAGAGGTTTTTATATTTGATAGGGAGGCAGAGACATCAAATATATTATTCAAGTTCTCTACTGCTAAATTGACACCCTCAATATTACAGTGAAATGTTTTGTTTAAAATTTTTTACAATAGAGATTGTATTTGTGGCTAATATATACAGCTTTTTGATAGGTTTCTTGACTATCTTCACGCCATCTATAACAATTTCTAATGGCATGTAGATTGCTTGAGTTGGGTACCTTTTACTTGGCTGTTGCTCAGTGTATGTAGACTGATTTTACAGTGGTCTGACAAGGTGTGGGTGGGCTTACTGTGAATGCTCTGAGAGACTCTGGGTTAAGGTCCGGGAAACAGTAATCCACAGTACTGCTGCCAAGAGATGAGCCGGACGTGCACCTACCATAAGAGTCTCCTCGTAACCTACCATTGACTATGTACAGTCCCAGCGTGCGACATAGTTGTAAACGTTGTAACCCATTTCTGTTGATGATTTTATCATAGTTGTGTCTCAGTGGGCACTTGGGGAAGGTGAGACTGTCACCTCCAGGTAAATGCTTATCCCCTTGTTTGCCAAGGATATCAGGTTCTTCTCCGGTTCTGGAGTCTAGGTCACCACAAAGTATAACTTTTCCCTGGCTTTGGAAGTTGCTTATCTCTTCTTCTAAGATAGAGAAACTCTCTTCTTTAAAATATGGGGATTCTACCGGGGGTACATAAGTAGCACATAAAAATAAATTTCTCTCAGTTGAGATGATTTCTCTATGTATTTCTAACCAGATATAAAATGTTCCTTTTTTGATTACTTTAATGCCATGACTTAGGTCTGACTTATACAAGAGAATCCCCCTGAATCCCTTCCCTGCCTAACTCCTGATAATTTAGTGGATGGAACTATTAGTTCTCTATAACCTAGGGGACAACCAGTAGGTTCTTCACCTCTACTCCATATTTCTTGTAGGATTATTATGTCAATGTTTTTAATTTCTTGGTTGAAGTCTGGGTTTCTGCTCTTAAGGCCAAAAGCAGAGGACTTTAGACCTTGGATGTTCCAGCATGGAATGGTAAAAGCTTTACAGTTCATAAAATATTTGAAATCTTTTTATGTAATTGTGCTATAAGATGCTGGCAGAGCATGTTGAGCATCTGTTGGATATTCCTCATCTCGCTGGATATTGGGGATTGGTGTGTGGGGGCTGTTGCTCTACTCACCGCCTGTGCATCGCTATGACAGCCAGGATGGGGCTCTTGTTGCTCTGTGGATGTGGGGTAGGGGGTGTGCTGGGGAAGCTCAGGTAAATTCAGGGGAGTGGGATAATGGGGCTGACCAGGGTTGATTTGAGAAGGTTGATAGGTAGAATTTGACGGTTGATATTCTGGTCTTGGCGGTGTCTGTCTGGGTGGCTGGTGGTGTTGTGTTCTTGATGGGGTTCTTGTAGTAGGTCTTCTATTAGTAGTGCCAGGAAGACCTCTCACTGGTATTGGTGGGGCGTGCGGCCTTATGTTTCTCCTATGTGATTTGTTGGGATGTCGATTGAGAGCTTTAATGTCAATTGAGGGATTTAAATCTCTCTCTCTCTCTCTCTCTCTCTCTCTCTCTCCTCTCTCTCTCTCTCTCTCTCTCTCTCTCTCTCTCTCTCTCTCTCTCTCTCTGTCTCTCTCTCTCTCTCCCACCCTTTCTCTCTCAATTTCAATTTCAATTTTAATTTCAACGCTTTATTGGCGTGACTGTACAGTAGGAGACAATATTGCCAAAATAGTTTACAAAATAATACAAATACAGTTTTTTATTGCTTTACATAGATGATAATAAGAAACATCATTTTAAAATAATGAAACATTTAAATGTTTTATATTCAGGTACTGTACAAAGTAAATGCAGTATGTTGTGGGCCTGTGCGTGTGTGTGTGTGTGTGTGTGTGTGTGTGTGTGTGTGTGTGTGAGTGCACACAATGGGTGCAAAACAAGTCCATTCTGCATTACTTTTTTTCCCTCGGTGTGCATGTGTGTATGTTGATCACTCACTATCCCTCAGGTTGTGGCATGCAAAGATTTACTTTGCAGCGAGGTTTGCCACCTTACCATCCTCTCCTAGGAGAGCTCTGAATTTGTAGATGTCATTTAGTTCTTTCAAATTTGGTATTAGTAATTCAAGCATTGCTGCCTTGTGTTTTGGAATTTTTCGCACGTTAAAAGGAAGTGCATCTCTGTCTCAACCTCAGCTGTCTTGCAGTGACCACATATCCTTTCCTCTTTTTGAAGCCATGACTTTTTAAATCTCCCTTTTCAATTGCCAAATGGTGGTCACTTAGCCTGTACTTGGTAAGGATCTGCCTCTGCTTAATATCTCTGACAGTGGAGAGATATTCAGTCAATTAATATTCTCAGTTTAGGGAATGGTAGCAGTCTAATCTGCTTTGAGTTTTAGTTTCTTGATTCCAATGTTCCAAAAATGACCCGTTGCTTTGTTTGATGATTTGATTGACACTAAATTGTATTTCTAAAGCAGTGTTAGTGTGAGAATGTAGTTGAACATGATTAGGCAGTCTCAGCATCAACTGGCTGAGGGGACTCTTCTTTAGGTTCAGTTCTTGGGTTTTGAGTGCTTTAAAGTGAAGCGAGTCTTCAGGACTAGATCTTAGATGCATCAGGAAATTTAGCGCTCTTATTTGAATGCTTATCATCAATGGAAATAGGCCTAATTATGCCCTGCTTGTATTTGTTTCTTTGGACATTTAAGATATTTCTACAAAATTCTACATGCAGGGTCTATGCTGGATGCCTGTCCCATCTAGTGTAGCTATGGTGACTGAGTGGACCCCATATTTCACTTCCATAAAGTGCAATTGGTTGAATAACATTATAGGCTACACACCTTAGACAGACATTCTCTCTCTCTCTCTCTCTCTCTCTCTTTCTCTCTCTCTCTAGAGTAAACATCAGGAGACAGTTGACCACTGAAAGCGCAGGAGAAAGCTCACACATAAAAATCTTTACCAATCTCACTCCAGCACTCAACTGAGGGAAGGAAAAACGGGGGGGAGGCGGCGGGGGGGGGGGGGGGTAAAAGTACAGAAGTTAAAGAATGAAGCGAAGACTTTCACTTCCCGTAGACGTCCACTCAGGCTGTTGTTATGAGTTTGAAAGCTTTCCGTGGTTTAAATGCTAACCGCTCCGGTTAAAAGGTTTCGTCTCCGAGTCTTCAGCTGGTTGTATCATTGTCCGATACTCTTAGTGGCTCCGAAATACATTTCTATCCGGTCATAAAGGACGCGCGACCGTCTAGTGGTATGAAATGGAGGGGAAAAAATACCCCAAGGACAATTCATTTATTTAGTTATGTATCTTTTCTGTTTGTTTACAGGTCTCTCACAGACTGTCTCGTTCAAGAGAGGGAGAGAAAAAAATCCATCACATTTTTTTTTTCTGGGTCCTTGAAAGGGACAATGTTGGACATTTATTCTTTAGGGAGTTTCATTCGAGAGATGGGACCCTGCACCTTCTCCTCGGCGACAAAGAAGGAATTGTCTTTCGTTTAGAAAATACCAGTAATCTCAGACCCAGTAAACCAGTGCCCTGTTCTTGCTGAAGTGTTCGCTTGTTTTTGGTTTTGATCTTAAAACTTGTACTATATTGTAAATATTCAAATGGTCCGTATTTGTTTATTTTCAATTTCATTTTGTTTTATTGACATTGTTTTGTTGTTTTTAAGTGTGTATTTTCTGCATTTACCTGCCTTTTCAACAGAGCAGGAAACAAGGCGTGGAGTCTGCTATAGCTATGTCCTGTCTAAACAAATGAAATCATAACAACTCTAAACAAATTAAATCATAACAACTAAACAAATTAAATCATAACAACTCGCTGTTTCCTCTGTCCACCATGACAGACTGTCACCAGGAATACACGAGATACATACACCAGGTTATAACCTAGAAATTATAACACACTATTATTACCATCATCACCCAGTCATTGGGGGTAAATACCAACGCATTGGGTTATAGTTGGTATTTAACAATGCGTTGGGTTATTGTTGGTATTTAACAATGCCTTGGGTTTTGGGTGGTACTAACAATGCGTTGGGTTATAGTTGGTATTTAACAATACCTTGGGTTATAGGTGCTAATAACAACGCATTGGGTTATAGGTGGTAATAACAACGCATTGGGTTATAGGTGGTAATAACAACTCGTTGGGTTATAGGTGGTAATAACAATGTGTTGGGTTATGGGTGGTAAATAACAATGAGTTGGGTTATGGGGGGTTTATAACAACGCATTGGGTTATATCTGGTAAATAACGTCGTGCTGTGTTATTGATGTTATTTAACATTGCATTGGGTTATAGGTGGTATTTAACACCGAATTGGGTTATTGATGGTATATAACAATGTGTTAGGTTATTTCTCTGTCAGACACTACTGTTGGTGGAACATTTTAATTCCCTGGAAGTTTCTGGGAAAGGACTCTTCCTCTCGGAGCATGAAGATGTCCTCCTCTTCCTCACTCTTTTCTGCTCTGACCTTTTATTAGAAAGTTGCTGGGAAACTGCCGGATCGAGAAGCCATCCAACCTTTTGGAACCTGCTTCTCTTCTCTCTCTCTTTCTCTCTCTTTTGCTCCCCTCGTCCACTTTAGGTTATTTTTTGTGTGTGTTTGTGTGTGCTTCAGGAACAGAATGACCTTTTCTGACTGAAATAAAGAAACAATTCCTATCTAACCTGACGTGCTATCACTCAGACTGAGTGTTGTGTTTGATAGTGGTCGGTCCATTCGTGTTCGTTCTGTGTAATTAATTGGCGACCAATTTGTGTAAAGCGATTTGAGTCTCGAGAAAAGCGCTAAAAACTAAATAAAATGAATTATTAATATTATTGTTACCCTCCTGGGTTTCTCGTGTAGCGTCTCAGTGTTTAATCAGAAAGAAGAGTTTGGTTTGTTTGAACTGAACTGTTTCTCCCTCCTGTCTAGTCCTTTTTCTCTCCCTCTACTCGTTCTGTCCATCCTCTGTCCTCTCATCTTGTCTTTCCCATTCTCTCTGTCTCTCTCTCTTCTCTCTCTCTCTCTGTCTCCCTCTCTCTATCTCCCTCTCTATGACTCTCTCTCTCTCTCTCTTCTCTCTCTCTCTCTGTCTCCCTCTCTATGTCTCTCTCTCTTTCTCTCTCACTCTCTCTCTCTGTCTCTCTCTCTCTCTCTCTCTCTCTCTGTCTCCCTCTCTATGACTCTCTCTCTCTCTCTTCTCTCTCTCTCTCTCTCTCTCTCTCTCTCTCTCTGTCTCTCTCTCTCTCTCTTCTCTCTCTCTCTATCCCTTTCTATGTCTCTCTCTCTCTCTTTGTCCTCCTCTCTCCCTCTCTCTCACTCTCTGGTTGTCTATGTCTTTCTCTCTCTTTTGTATCTCTTTGTATGAAACATCTGACCCCCCCCCCCTCCCCCCATCACACAATCACTGTTTTCAAACAGGAGGGTCTGTCAGTCTGTCTGTCTGTCTTTCTCTCCGGGTTGGCCTTGAGCTCCCCTTGCTTTTAACAAGCTCTGGGTCCCCCTATATTTGGGGTGTGTGTGTGTGTGTGTGTGTGTGTGTGTGTGTGTGTGTGTGTGTGTGTGTGTGTGTCTGTAACTATGGAATGGTGTGGTGCGCGTGTTCGTATTTCTGCAGGGCTGTGTGTGTGTGTCGATATCAGGGCTGCGTGTTTGTAAAGGGTCGTGTATGTGTGTGTAATGTTGTGTGTGTATTTTAGGTAGGGCTGTGTGTACCTGTATAGGTTTGTGTGTGTGTGTATACGTGCGTAGGTTTGTGTTTATGTGTGAGGGTTTTTGTTTGGGTGCTGGTCTGTGTGTGTTTAAGGTTTTGTGTACGTGTGGGTGCAGGGCTGTGTATGTGTGTGTTTTCTGTTTGGGCACATATCGCTCTCTCTCTTTGTGTGTATGTGTGTGTGTGTGTGTGTGTGTGCACGCGTGTGTGTGTGTTTGTGTGCGTGTGTGCGTGTGTGTGCGTGTAGGGGTTTGTGTACTGTGCAGGATTGTGTGTTTGTGTGCATATCTCTCTCTCACTCTCTGTGTGTGTGTGTGTATGTGTGCAGGATTGTGTGTGCGCAGGATTGTGTGTGTGTGTGTGTGTGTGCAGGATTGTGTGTGTGTGTGTGTGTGTGTGCATGTCTTTTTGTCAGTGCTTTATATGCTTTATAAGTCTAGTTGTAATTCCTAAATACCAAATAACAATTGACCAAACAACTAATAAAAAAACCATAGAAATTCATCTAGAGACATCATGCCACTGTTCCCTGTCACATGGTGTGTGTGTTTGTGTGTGTGTGTGTGTGTGTGTGCGTGTGTGTGTGTGTGTGTGTGTGTGTGTGTGTGTGCGCGTGTGTGTGTGTGTGTGTGAGTGCG
>JAPMUY010003600.1:185000-187500 GCA_026901105.3 Galaxias olidus
AAACGCTTTGTCCTTCTGTCTGTTGAATAGATGTCGTTGGAATAAAATCAGTAGATACTTGGACATATCAAAGTGTGCTCAAACACACACGCACACACACACACACACACACACACACACACACACACACACACACACACACACACACACACACACACACACACACACACACACACACACACACACACACACACACACACACACACACAGTACACATACACGCATACACACACTCACACACACTCTTTCTTTTAGTCTCAGCTGTATTGAGATGACCGTGCTACTAGACTGCACCTCCCATCTCCTCACCTCCAAAAGCCACCATTTAATTGGTCATAAGTAGTGTCCAAGTGAATCATTTCAAATGATTTCATGGGAAACGGTCCCTAATAATCAAAGAAAACTAGAACATCTACGTTTCTTATAAAGCCAACATTTCAGATTCATGCTTACCTGCTTTTTTTAATATAAAAAACTGCTTTGTGTTTGCTGAACCATAAAGTATGTCAATCTGTTTTAATCTACCATAGACCCCTAATAGAAATTATTATTATAATAGTAATAATTCTTACACACATATTCACAGCTACACACTGAAGTGCACAAATATACACATGCACCAGTCACACAAATACACAGACACACTAACACACGTACACCCACACACACACACACACACACACAAACGCACGCACCATCCACTCCAACTTTTGCTTATTCAAACGTCCATTCAAAGCACTGGCCTTGCCTTTGTCGGTTTGATCATCATAACTGAACTAGTTGAAAATGAAATGTTTCTGAAGCCTGAAAGGCAAGCACTAAGGAGGCCATTGAGGGGTGGTGATTAGAATTGTGGGCGTCCTATCAGCCCTCCATAAAGGACGCCAGGCGGGTTACTATGTGTGACATCTTTTTGATGGCTCCGATGAAGTGATATTGAAACCTCTTTTCGGTTGTTGTTTTTTATTTAACCAAAAGATCTGCAGAGAATAAGAAACGTAGTGAAAGGTTAATTGGCAGGGGTCCAATCAATGGAGGGCCAACACCTTCCCTTCGAACGAGGAGCATAGAAACAGAGGAGGAGGAGGAGGAGGAGGAGGAGGAAGACGAGGGAGGAGGGGGGCGGAAAGGCTGAAGAGGAGGGTAAGGGAGAGGAGGAGAAACAGAAGGTGTGAATGAAAAGAGGAGGGTGATGATGGTGAAGGTGAAAGAGGAGACGCAAACACACACACACACACACACACACACACACACACACACACTCACACACACCGTGGTAACCGTTCAACGCGTCAGAAGTCAGCTTTTCTCTGTCTGCGCGTCTCTGGATCCATGCATGTGTACAGCTGTGAGTATTTAATTAAAGAGGCCCTTATTATGCTTTTTAAGTTTTTCCCTTTCCTTTAGTATGTTATATAGCTTTTTGTGCATGTAAAAGGTCTGAAAAGTTACAAAGCCCATAGTCCACACCAAAGGGAGCTATTCTCTCTCACAGAAAACATTGCTCCTGAACTGCCTTGAACACCTCGTTTGTAGTCGGGCGTTTTCTTCCATAACTTATCTACGTCACTAAGTCACACATTTGCATAATGTCCACCTAGCGGCTAGTCTGGCACGCCCTCAAACAGAGCCAGTCAGAAGAGAGGCCAGGAATTTTGTATAGTGGTTTTGTCATGTCGAGAGAACGCTGTTTTCGTCAGTGTGAAGGCAAATTCCCTTTGTTTGGCCAGCTGACCAATCAGAGCAGACTGGGCTCGTCGGGAGGGGGGGCCTTAAAGAGACGGGAGCTAAAACGGAGCGTTTCAGACAGAGGATGAATAGAGGTGCAGCAGATTCAGGCAGTTTGGGAAAAAATGTATTGTTTATTAAACATTAAAACACGTAAAACTATTCTAGTAGAACTTTTAAATAAAGGTATGAACCTGAAAATGAGCATTATAAGGCCCCTTTAAGTCTGTCTATGGCTAAGATGGAGGACTGACAGGAAAGCTGCATGAAGATAGAGGAACATCTGACCACAGTGATTCTCTTGATGAGGCATTTGACCGTTCAACAAGGGATTACCGTGACATGTAGAACATCCATCCATCCATCCATCCATCCATCCATCCATCCATCCATCCATCCATCCATCCATCCTTCCATCCATCCATCCATCCATCCATCCATCCTTCCATCCATCCATCCATCCATCCATCCATCCATACATAGTCTTATTGCTATTAATGGTACTCCTCTTTGCCTAAAATATCAGCATATATTCTTCACAAACTGGCTGCTTGCATGCCTGCCTGCCTGCCTGCCTGCCTGCCTGCCTTCCTGTCTGTCTGCTTGCCTGTCTGCCTGCCTGCCTGCCTTCCTGCCTGTCTGCCTGCCTGCCTTCCTGCCTGCCTGCCTGTCTACCTGTGTATGCATCTCTCTCACTATAGTGACACTCTTAGACCATTACCAGAGACAGAGTATATGGTGTCACAGTTAAAGCTGTCCCCCTGAAACACAC
>JAPMUY010003600.1:192500-195000 GCA_026901105.3 Galaxias olidus
AAAATCATAGATCTATAGGTCGGTATAATAAAAATAAAAATGTCACCAAATAACGGCAGGCCTGAAAATGTTTCCGAACAACACATACAAGTCAACCACATGGTGAATATGTTTTGCAATCAGGCCGACAAAATATAGGCTCAACTTAAACAGTGTGCAACGTGAAATACTAACTGATATATAATGTTGTGTTTTTCCTTTTCATGTGACATCCTTAGAAACTGGCATTTTATTCCAAAATGCAAGAAGAGAGTGTCAGTAACAGCGCGAGCAGTTCGTTCTCGAATCTCCCGGGACCGACTTCGATTAAAGAAGAGGATTGCGGGCGAGATAAGGAACACCCACCCGAGGCGGAGTACCTGAACTCACGGTGTGTCCTCTTCAGCTATTTCCACGGTGACATCAGTTCGGTGGTAGACGAGCACTTCAGCCGCGCGCTCAGCCAACCCAGCAGCTACGCACCAGGTGCGGTCAGCAATAAATCCGTACGAGGTAAGTGCAACACTTCATTCTTCATTCTTCATTCAGAAAATATAATTTGTGTGTGTGTTGTCAACTTAATACATTTTATGTTATTAGATGCTATGGAGCACTTGACTCTAATTTACCAACAACAACAAAAAAGATTCGGCGCACATTCGTTTTTTTATATTACGCATTGGACTTTTATAGTGGAGTCTCCGAAACAACTTATGTTTCTGGGTTTGCTTTCGTGTTAACTTACTTCACAAGTAAAGAACTCACACGATTGATAATTTCTTAGGTTTGGAACCAGTCGGTCAAATAATTTTTACTTGAATTTGACAAACAGTGTTTTTCTCTTATTTGAAATAAGAACAGGGTAAACGTCATAAATCGACGTAAACAACACAGCATTAGCCTATATATTTTTTAAAAGTGTTTTTAAGAAATTAAGCATTGAAATTGAATAATTTTTGGCTTCAATTGACCCTCAAATGCTTGCCATCCTCTCCCAATGATTATAATAATATTCCTTTTTTTCTACAAAAAAAAGTTAACTGCAGATTTATCACTTTGATCTTTCAGCACTCTTTATTTGCACATACATTCTTATACACTGTTCATTTCAAATTAATTAGTCTTACTCACTAAAAACGACTGCAATCAATGTAACCAATCTATAACGAAGTACAACATTTTATATCGCCTTATAGTTTTTATTGATTTGATCTGTATATCTATAGCCTTTTGTAGACGCATATCAAACTATCACATGTCTGCCATAGGCATACAGAGAAACAAGACGCCACGTGAAGTTATGGACGACAGCCAGTGGATGAATTCTTTATGAGACCTCATCCCGATAACAGAACACTAAATCTCGTTATTCTACGAAAAACAATTAGTCTTAATGATAACAGTAAAGACCTGACCTATATAAGTCCTGAACCTCACAGATAATGTTGCCTAAATTAACTATCTCTATACAATTAAACATTTTATTACTATAGAAACTGGCCAAGTTTCCACAAGGTGAAATAAAACTGTAAAAGACCAAATATAAAAACAACCTGCTCCTAATGCAAAACTATAACGCCTTCTTTAGCACAACCCCCAACAGTAGCCAGAACATCCACGCCCATATTAGGGCCCAGCACATGCCCTTCTTGGCAAACTGACAATGAATCCCCTGACCTCTGCTGTACCCACGATAGACACAGAATACTGTTATTAACATTTTATTTGTCACATGTCAGTACACAATGTAAAGTGACAGTGAAGGGAAATGTATTCCCATCCAACTCATATTGCAAATAATTCTAAGAATAAAAAATACAATTAAAGTTAACAAGTACAGCTTTGATTTGAACAACACATTTAGAAAGATTCTCAAAGGAGCCAGTCTGGTCACAATGCTTTCTCGTGATATTTCTCACGAGGGACAGAGAGCTATGTTGCTTACTAAGTGATCAAAATACTATTAATGACACATATTAGGTTTTATAATGCCATGCTCTTCTGTCTGATCCCTAAAAGGGCGCTAATATTTTATAGTTTCGACATGGTGCTGCTATGGTTTTTCCTCTGATGTCCAAATGGATCTATCTACTGTATATCCAACCAGAAAAGTAAATTCTCTGTTTCTTTTCCCCTACATTCTCCAGAAGCATCATCATTCCCAATGATGTTTAACAAGTGATTAAAATACTATTTTCTATGACTATGATTCTATAATTCTTTGGTGTTTCTCCAGAAGCATCATCATTCCCAATGATGTTTAACAAGTGATTAAAATATAATTTTGTATGATTATGATTCTATAATTCTTTGGTGTTTCTCCAGAAGCGTCATCATTCCCAATGAGCCAGAGAAGCTTCCCTCCATCTTTCTGGAACAGCGCCTACCACCCAGCGGTACCCTCCGGCGCCCTGTCGGCTCCCCACTCAGAGCTCACCTTTCCTGGGGAGCTGTACTCGTCCGCCTCCCTGCACAGCCACCTGCACCAGCCCAACCCGGACAACTGGCACCCGTCCCACCA
>JAPMUY010003600.1:202500-207500 GCA_026901105.3 Galaxias olidus
CTATTCAGTTTTTTTTCTTTTTTCTGAACACTGCGGTTTTTAAAAGATTTGAAAAGATAAATACCGAAAAGCAGGGTCGTAGATATTATATTTTAACAAAACGAAGGACACAGCTCACAAAAAAAAAAAGAAAACCATTTTTTATCCGACAATATCATCTACCGCGGACAACGTTTCCCTCTGAATCACCAAGGTCACCGCACACACAATGGCAATTCATTTTATTTATCTATTCCCAATAGATCCGCCATGAGTACAAAACTATCGTCTCAAATCAATAATATATTTCAAAAGGATCAGTTGAGTTAGATTACATTTACAATGAATAAACTCAAAAGCGTATAAAAGCTCAAGATGTTAACACAGGTTAAACTGTCATCATCTTTCTGAATTACTCAAATATTAATTTTGTCTCGACAGGGTTAGCGGGAGTCAGTTATGGTGCTCAATAGAAAAACAGATTCAACCCTATGTTTGCAAAGGCAACCCTTCAATGTGATCAGTGCGCCTACTTTTAAAGCTTGGGTACACTGTAAAAAAAATAAAGTTGGCTCAACTAATAATTATGAGTAACCTGGCTGCCTTAAGATTTTGAGTAAGATGAGCAAAGAATATAGGTTCTGGCAAACTTCGTTATTTTAGTTAGATGTACTTAAATTGAAGTTCATGCAACTCACTATGAAAAGTCAATTTGACAAAACTGACATACACTAAACTGATTATTTAATGATGTTGACATGTATTTGTAAGTTGAATAAATACATTTTCTCGACACAGCACCTTAACATAAACAAGTCAGGTCAACATACTACTTTTTTTCACAAAAGATATCAGGAGATAAACACACGTCTGAATTGTCCCCTTCGGGTACTTCAGACTGCATTCCGAGTCATACAGCTCGCCAGGGTAGAACCGTCCGGCATCCGCATCGTCAACATACCTATGAAGTCGCCTCACGTGTCGCCAGTTGAACCCAGGAGATTAAGGTGAGCTATAGCCCGCGCACCCTTAAACCACGAATTTCATAACAGCAATTAGCGGAAATTGCAGGGGTTGTGATTAATGATAACGATGTTGAGAGTAAGAGTTGCAAAAAATATGTTTTTCATATGCCTTATATAATTTGCTATGTATGTTTAATTGGGATTGTATCACTTTGAGATTACTCTTGCAAAGGAAAGCACAATCCAAATAAATTGTATTATCATGAATATTACATCTAATAACTTGCTGGGATATATGCAAATATATTAACTCAATGGCCTATCAGGATAGCAGTAACGATGACTTACTTCAGGTCAAGAATCAGGTGACATCTTCAGTATGTTAATTCAATTGTTCTTGAGTAAACTTGAATGTCTAAATTGCATTGACTAATATGTTTTGCATGATCAGTTGAGCAGGTTCCAACTTGAAATAACAAGTTGACTCAATGTTTTCTTAATTTTAGTACAACTAACTTATTAAAACAAGTTGAACTAACTAAAAGGCCAAATAATTTTTTACAGTGTAGGCTATTCCTGATGTGGTTATTACCACTGCCTTTCCCCCTCAGAAACAGGGGGACAGTCGAATTGGTTGAGAGCATTCCGGAATGCTGAAATCTGCCATCTAAAAAAAAGGTTAACTTTTTCCCTCTCAAATAATAATAAAAAAATATATGGTTGTTGGTTTGTACTGAGATTAAAGAAGATAAGAACCCTAATCCTAACCAACTCTCCTCCTAGGATCTAACCCTAACCCACTCTCCTCCTATAGTACCTAACCCTAACCCTCCTATAGTACCTAACCCTAACCCACTCTGCTCCTATAGTACCTAACCCTAACCCACTCTCCTCCTATAGTACCTAACCCTAACGCTCCTATAGTACCTAACCCTAACCCTAACCCATTCTCCTCCTATAGTACCTAACCCTAACCCTAACCCATTCTCCTCCTATAGTACCTAACCCTAACCCTAACCCATTCTCCTCCCATAGTACCTAACCCTAACCCACTAATTTCCTCCCACATTAGTCGACATGAGCACACAAAACCTCTGGAACACTGTCCACACTCGATGTCCAGGGAGGGAGGGAGAATGTGCGGAGGGAGGGAGAATGTGCGGAGGGAGGGAGGGAGGAGGGGGAGAAGGGAGGGAGGGAAGAGGGGGAGAAGGTGAGGAGGGAGGGAGAGATGACGAGAGAAGGAGACCTCCCTGAACGAACTTTGCGGCAATTTATGAACATTGAATTCCACATCTGAAATATAGTTTAAAATATATATATTTGGAGTCAATCACCATTTTGAGCGAGACACTATATAAAACCCTCCAATGGAATTTATCCAATGTCACGAAACGCTAAAATAAAATTAGAGTTAGGGTGCATTTCTTATCATAATGGAAACAGAGATATTTTGAGTCCATGTTAGATGTTGAATGTAATTTGTATAGTTTCACCATCGACTTCAGGGGCTGTGGTTTTCCTTCCTCATTCCACACTGTCCCTCCAACAGCGCTGATCTCCCGGAGACATCAGAGTTAAGTGACGTTCTCAGGTTTCCCTCCCATTGGCCGGCTGTTTACACGGAACACGGAGCGGAACACTCCTTCACAATGGAGAGGCTCCGTTCCTCCTGTTCCGGAGCATTCCGGAGCATTCCGGACACGTCTCACATGGCGACAGCACCATGATCCGTTACAGTCACTGTGGAGAGGTTAGCGGACGACAGCGGCATGTGTCAGACAGAAAGAGAAAGAAAGAAAGAAAGAAAGAAAGAAAGAAAGAAAGAAAGAAAGAAAGAAAGAAAGAATCAGGAAAAACCAGACTCCACAGACCAGAAAAAAGCAGCCTCCACAGACCAGGTAAAACCAGCCTCCAACAGACCAGGTAAAATCAGCCCCCACAGGTAAAACCAGCCCCCACAGGTAAACCAGCCTCCACAGACCATGTAAAACCAGCCTCCACAGGTAAAACCAGCCTCCACAGATAAAACCAGCCTCCACAGACCAGGTAAAGCCAGCCTCCACAGACCAGGTGAACCAGCCTCCACAGATAAGACCAGCCTCCACAGACCAGGTAAAACCAGCCTCCACAGACCAGGAAAAACCAGCCTCCACAGACCAGGAAAAACAAGCCTCCACAGACCAGGTAAAAGGGTTATAGTTGTGCTTTAAATACTCGGTCCAGCTGTAACCTTGGCGGCTCTCACATGGAGTTATCGTTGAACTCATGGGAGCTCCCCCCTGCTGATCCTACTTCAGTCAGACCTTTAGAAAGCAGACGTTCGATACCTGGTATTTCATTTCTTAATTACGATTTCTTTCACAAATGCATGTGATGTGTATTTGTATAACTGAAATATGTGTGTGTGTGTGTGTGTGTGTGTGTGTGTGTGTGATCGTAAGTGTATGTAGTACGTGTGTGTGTGTGTGTGTGTGTGTGTGTGTGTGTGGATCATCATAAGAGTGTGTGTGCGTGTGTGTGTGTGTGTGTGTGTGTGTGTGTGTGTGTGTGTGTGTGTGTGTGAGATTGTGTGTGTATGTGTGTGTGTGAGTGAGATTGTGTGTGTAGTGTGTGTGTGTGTGTGTGTATGTGTGATCGTAAGTGTGTGTGTGTGGTGTGTTTTGGCACTAAGAAACGATCTTAACACGATGTGAGTTTACAACACAAACACACTGTAAAGAAACAGAGAGTCTGTGTTGAAACACATGCTTCATCAAAACCACTGACAAGTCACGCTAACAAATCACAACCGGGTTGTTTTCTATTGTCCAAATACGCAATTACAGAAACGTATCAACTCGTTGAAGGACAGAAATTGGAAGGGGTAGCCTGGCTAAATGAGAGAGAAAAAGGAGAATTCGAAAAAAATACATCTGTGACGTTATTAAGTCAGACTGTAACAGCCATAGAACTGCCAGTCGAAAAATCATACCAGTGGCTTTTGGGAAAATATACAACTAACTAACTTGATATTGAGATTTGTTTATGCAACATTTGGATCATTCTCAATTCTATCAACTTCATCAAAGAAAACATTGTCCAGTGTTGAATAGCCAAAGGTAAAAGGTAGTACACACACATAAATCTTCAAGTTGACTAATCTCAGTTTCACCAATGTATTTTGGGCATGTCAACAAACATGCTAAGGTTTCTGCCTGTTGGCTTTCATCAGAGCAGTATAATGGAGCAGTGTGTATAAATCAAGCCATTCTTAAGTGCCCCAAAGCCACTGAGGTAGTCACAAGTCAGATTCATTTGAATCAGGAACACACATGCATGCTTAAAATCTGACTGACTTAGTTTTGCTAGTGTTTTCCCTTTGCACAGTGTCCTTGAGTTACTAGAAATATGCTTATAAATCCCATGTATTAGTGTTATTACTTGTTAAGAATAACGCAAAAAAAAAGTTTTTCGTTTTTGTTATCTTCAATCAAAATGGCTGCTGGTTTTGCTGTACAATTTATTCTTAGCTGCTTCAATGTCACATGGCTTCTCAATTCAAACATCAGCTAAATTAAATGAAAAAAATACCTTGACATAAATCAGAGAATAGAATAAGAAACGTCAAAAAGGTTAAGTACCATTGGTACAACTACCATTGAGTTTCCAAGAAAACAAATTCAACTCTAATCGAAATCAATCAAGGCGCTGCAGAACTGAATGCTTTTATTGCTGACTTGAGTTTTTCTTTTTTAACTCTGCGTGTGTGAAAGTAACTAAATAATAGGAAAACTGTATGCACCTACCCAAACTCCTATCCCTGACCCAAGTGAAAACACCTGCAATAGAGTGTGTGTTTATATGGTATGATCATGTGCTTTAGTGTGTGTGTGTGTGTGTGTGTGTGTGTGTGTGTGTGTGTGTGTGTGTCTCTAGGTTAACCCAGCCTCTACAGTGGAAACCAGACCCAGTGTTTAGAGTGACATACCACACATTGAGCTGCAAGATTAAAGGGCCATTTCGCCAAATGAACATGAACATAATGAAATGGAAAACCTATTTGTTTTTCTTTTC
>JAPMUY010003600.1:212500-222500 GCA_026901105.3 Galaxias olidus
TCAGTTTATTTACAGAGAGAGAGAGAGAGAGAGAGAGAGAGAGAGAGAGAGAGCTCAACATAAATCCGGGAGAGAGAGAGTTCAACTTGGAGAGGGATGCCATCAGTCCCTTCAACAGAGGGGGAGAGAGAGAGAGAGAGAGAGAGAGAGAGAGAGAGAGAGAGAGAGAGAGAGAGCGAGAGGGTCAGAGAGACAAGAGATTTGTTGTATTTTGACACAGCAGGACATTCTAGCGCCAGGGACATAGTTTGGTCAGGGACAAGATGACCAAAAAGAGACAACCAGCATTAAAATATGTTTTTATTTAAAATCAAATAGACACATTTTCTCAACAAAAAAAAACTTATGGACAATGTATTTAGTTAAGTATCCTGTTTGGAATGATCCCACCTTGTTGTTCTTGGAGACCCATATGGAGGGATAGCCTGTGCTGTCTAGTGGACACAGTAAAGGCTATGGAGGACGAACGACACAGGTTATCCATAAAACAACATCGACTTCAATTGATTATTGGTAGCATAAGAATATACTATATTCAACAGCAGATAAAATTACTCAAGACAAAAAGAAAATCTAAACGGCAGCAGAAACAAAAATACTATCAACAAACATGAGGCAATATTACTTAAAATGATAATACTTAATAAATGATAATACTTAATAAATGATACTACATCATAAATGATAATACATAATAAAATATAATACATAATCAAATATAATACTTAAAAAGGAATAAGGACGTATTTTTCCTCTTTTCCACCTTCCTACCTATTTAGTTTTGTCTTGTTCTCTTTCTTTCTCGCTCTCCTTTTCCCCCCTCTACACTTTCTCTCGCTTCTATATTGTTTTTCTCCACCTCACAGTCCGTCCTCCACTGAACTTCCTGTCTTTCTGTAAGATCAACAAAAACAAAACCTCTAAAATCAGAAGCACACGTTCAGTTCTCTAAGCCCTCCTCTGAAACAAGGAACAAAGTTAATCCAAATAGCATTTATCAATTACTTCAAGACACCTCTAAATGATTTGATGACACTCACTACCTAAGCTGGTGCTGCTAGCTGGTGATTGAAACCATTATCTAAAGCTCATACTATCAAAGCTGGTGCTGCTTAGCTGGTGATGGAAACCATTATCTAAAGCTCATACTATCAAAGCTGGTGCTACTAGCTGGCAATATTAACCATTAGGTCCCAAACACAACAAGGCCTCAGTCTAAACCACCACCAGGAAGTAATAGTAAACTGAGAAGGTTTGGATTGTATGCTCTCTGATTTCAAATTCCATCACATTGCCGGCAGTGAATAGATTACACACACCAAGGCTTTGACGTTGGATTGTTGTAAATTCCACCGGTCTAGGAGAACCGTAGAGCAGTGCGCGTTCACAAACTAAAACAGGACAGTTGTTTTTTTTAACATGGATAAAGCATGTGGAAATGCACATAAATCACCTTAACTTGCCACTTTAACGACACGTGGATATTTGCCTTTGATTTTAACGTAAGTGCACATCAAACTAGCAGATGAATGCCTAACAGTTTGTATCAGATTTTGGTCTGGTAGGAATCCCAAAGATCTCGTCCTCTTGGGGACATTAAGAAGCCTATAGTTCTACACTGGAAAGTAAATATTTACTGGTATGATACTATACTGGAATTATATACTGGTACTATACCATACTGGAAATATATACTGGTACTATACTATTCTGGTAATGAAAGACATACTGGTACTATGCTATTCTGCAAATATATACTGGTACTATACCATACTTGAAATATATACTGGTACTATACTATACTGTAAATGTATACTGGTACTATACTATTCTGGAAATGTATACTGGTACTATGCTATACTGGAAATGTATACTGGTACTATACTATTCTGGAAATGTATACTGGTACTATGCTATAATGGAAATGTATACTGGTACTATGCTATCCTGGAAATGTATACTGGTACTATACCAGTAAAGTCCTATACTGGTCAGGCATCTAGGTCTTACTTTGTATAAGTGATTCATTTTACATTAGAATAGAATAGAATAGAATAGAATAGAATAGAATAGAATAGAATAGAATGCCTTTATTGTCATTATACACAGGTACAATGAGATTAAGCAACCACCAAACAGTGCAGTACAGATTAAAACAGGAATGAGATAAGATAAAATAAAATAAATAAAAGTATAAAATAAGATAAGATAAGATGGGTACGTAGTCCCGATAAAAATATATCCACATGTCTATGTACATTGCAGTAAGAAAATATCTAAATCTATGTATGAAATTCACAGCTGAAAAATACGTCTATACAGGTATTGCACGGAATTAACAGGTATTGCACGGAATTAAATAAATATACCTATATGACTATTGCACAGGGGTTACAAATTTGAGTTCAGCAGGGTTATTGCCTGGGGGAAGAAGCTGTTTTTAAATCTGTTTGTTCTGGTCTTGAGGCACCTGTAGCGCCTCCCGGAGGGCAGCAGGGCAAACAGACCAGAGCTAGGGTGAGAGCTGTCCTTTTGGATATTTTTGGCTCTGCAGAGGCAGCGAGAGGTGTAGATGTCCGTTAGGGAAGGGAGAGAGCAGCCGATGGTCTTTTGTGCTGTCTTTATGACTCTCTGTATCCTCCCCTTGTCTGCTACAGAGCAGCTGCCATACCACACTGTGATGCAGTATGTCAGCAGGCTCTCGATTGATGAACGGTAGAAGGTCAGCAGTAAGGTGGAATTCAGCTTGTGCTTCCTGAGGATTCTCAGGAAGTGTAGCCGCTGCTGAGCCTTCTTGATGATGGCGGTGACGTTCTCTGTCCAGGAGATGGTGGCCGAGATAGTCACGCCCAGAAACTTGATGGTGCGAACACGCTCCACACTCTCGCCGTTGATGTAGAGGGGGCTGGGTCCGTGCGGTGCCTCCTGAAGTCAATGATGATCTCCTTGGTTTTCTTGGTGTTTAGAACAAGATTGTTCTCAGAGCACCAAGCAACCAGCTTCAGGACCTCCTCTCTGTAGGCCGCCTCATCAGCCCTGGAGATGAGACCGACCACCGTGGTATCGTCCGCAAACTTGACGAAGAGGTTGTCCTTGTGGGCCGGCCTGCAGTCTTGGGTGTAGAGGCAGTACAGGAGGGGGCTCAGCACGCACCCCTGTGGGGAGCCGATGCTCAGCGTGCGGGTTGAGGAGAGGTGGGGGCCAAGTCTCACAGTCTGGGGTCGGGACGTTAGGAAGTCCTTTATCCAGGCACATGTGAGAGGGGGAGGCCAATGGTGTCCAGTTTGTAGCATAACCTGTCCGGTATTATTGTATTGAAGGCTGAACTGTAATCCACAAAGAGCATCCGGACGTATCTCTGCTGCTGCTCCAGGTGTTCCAGCGCAGAGTGAAGAGCTATGGCTACGGCGTCCTCGGTGGATCTGTTAGCACGGTATGCAAACTGGTGGGAGTCAAAGTCTGGGGGGAGATGGTCCTTGATGTGCTGCAGAACGAGTCTCTCAAAGCACTTCATAATCACCGGGGTGAGTGCCACTGGTCGGTAATCATTCAGGCTGGTGATGGGAGACTTCTTCGGCACCGGGATTATTGTGGATGATTTGAGGCAGGGTGGGATGATTGCCTGGGCCAGAGAGAGGTTGAAGATCCTGGTAAAGGTGGGGGCGAGCTGGTGAGCGCATGCTCTGAGCACCCTACCTGGAACCCCGTCTGGGCCGGTAGCCTTCTTTGTGTTGACTGTCTGGAGCACCCGCCTGACGTCGTGCTCCTGAACAGTGAGTGGGGTGGTGCGGGGCGGGGGAGGGGAGGTGGATGTGGTGATGCGGGGGCAGGGTGGTGGAGGGGTATTGTGGGAGCAGGGTGGGGGAGGGGGAGTGGCTGGAGCAGATGCGTGCTGCTGAGATGTTTCAAAGCGGGCAAAGAAGCCGTTTAGCTCCTCTGCCAGAGCAGCACTTTGAGCCCCCGTTGACGCCTCGCCTCCTCTGAAGTTGGTGATGTCCTGGATGCCCTGCCACACCTCTCGAATGTTTCTGCTGGACAGATGGGACTCTATGTGCCTCCTGTGGTCTGCCTTAGCTGTTTTTGTACCTCTCCTCAGGTCAGCTCGAGCAGCACTGTAGAGTGCTCTGTCTCCTGACCTGAAGGCAGCATCACGGGCCCTGAGGAGTGCACGGACCTGGGGGGCCATCCAGGGTTTCTGGTTGGGGAAAACCCTGATGGTTTTGTCCATGGTCACATTCCCGATACAAAACTTAATATAGTCTAGTACCGTTCCTGTGAGTGTCCCCAGGTCCTGTTGTTCAAATATGTCCCAGTCTGTCTGTTGAAAACAGTCTTTGAGTTTGTCGAGTGCATCTTCAGGCCAGGCTGTGATGGTTTTTGAAGTGGGCTTGGCCCTACGTTTGAGGGGGGTGTAGGCTGGGGGGAGCAGGAGGGAAAGATGGTCTGATTGTCCAAGGTGGGGGAGGGGTACAGCCCTGTATGCATGCTTGATGTTAGTGTAAACATGGTCCAGGGTGTTCTCCCCCTTGTAGCACACTTGACATGCTGGTAGAACTTTGGGAGTACAGTCTTTAGATTGGCCTTATTAAAGTCCCCTGCAATGATGTGGACACCGTTGGGATGAGCCCGCTGTTGTTCATTTACAGTTTTGAGCAGGAGAGAGAGCGCCGTGTTTACACTGGCGTCGGGTGGAATATACGTGGCTGTGATGATCACGACACTCAGCTCCCTCGGCAGAAAAAAAGGCCGGCATCTTACGGACATGTACTCCAAGTCCGGGCAACAGTGTTGGTCTATTATTGTCCCGTTGTTACACCAGTTGTCGTGCACATAAATACAGACTCCCCCTCCTCTGCTCTTACCGGACTCCTCGGTCCTGTCCCAACGCAATAGGGTCCGGTCTGCTAGCTGTACGCTAGCATCGGGAATGTCCGGGTGAAGCCAGGTTTCGGTGATAATCAGCACACAGCACTCACGAACATAGCGATTTGCGGCGAGTAATAGTCTCAGCTCGTCCGTTTTATGCACCAGGGATCTGGCATTGGAGAGGTACAGGCTCGGGAGAGGTGGCTTGTGTGGTTGTTCTCTTAGCCGTAGCATAGCGCCGGACCTGCGCCCCCGCTTCTGCTTCCTCTCTCTCCTCCGCCTGCGCCGCCTCCCAGACCCGACGACAATCCACGGAGAGCCCGGCGATCTCGCAATGTCGTCAGGGATGTTGTACGTGTGGTGAAAGTCACCCGAAACAGATAAATGGTGATTATTTCCGATATTCAAAAGCATCTGTCGGGTGTACTGGACGTTCGCATTGCCCATAGTGTACAAAAAAAAAAAAAAAGATAGAAAGGAAGGAAAAAAAGATAGTAAAGGAAGGAGACATATCTTATGACATGCAACTGTGTGGATTCATAAAATGTTATCACAACTCTCACAAGAGCCTTAAGATAATATATATATATATATATATATATATATATATATATATATATATATATATATATATATAATAATCAAATAAAAATGTGTTTCAACTGTTTGATAAATGACATTTTGTTTAGATGAGTTGAAATGAAAGAGAACACAGGGTTAATATACTGTACATGTGCAGTTATTCTGTGTGTGATTAAACTCCTAATTGATTTGTTTGCCGCTTCTACAAATTGGTGAGTTGACCCTAAAATAAAATTTCCAAATTTATAATTCTGATAATTCTGATTATTCAAACCACTTGTATCAACATTCTGGGATCAATCACACCTGTCGTTTTGTTTTTAAACGATTGATTAAGCGTTAAACTAACAGGCCCACTGCCCTTAAAGTGAACACATTAATCTAAGGTAACCTGGTGGGGTCTTTACAAATGGCACGAATCCTTGAGTTTGTGGCCACAACGGACAAAATGTCTCAAACGTCCTTTTCAATTAGAAACTAAAAGGAAATCTCCAAACTGTGGACGTAAAATGGGATATTGATTTTAGCAAGCACAGCCCTCCTCACCTCTCCTCTAAGCCAATGATGTGAAAACTTAAGTCTGTATTCAATCTATTTTCCTCAGACAATATCGCTGGCCTTAAACCTGGTGAACTACATCAAAAAATCGAAGCTGTTTTTATTTTAAAAACCTTTAAATACTTTTGACAAGTTTTATGCAGGCTATATTTTTACGTGACTCCTTCATTCGAGAGTGCACATAAAACTACTGCACAATGCACATTTGCTTCTATACATTTGTTGTCATAAATCTATTTGTTCTCGCTTAGTCGCTAATAAATTTACGTTTATAATTTTAGCATGAGTGACAATTGAGAAAAAAGAGAAGTGCTGCCCTCTAGAGGTAAAAAATAAGACCTTACAAACATTTGCACTGTGAAAACAACCCCCTCAGTCCTAACATAACTGTCAAACAAATTGTTGAAATTAAATCTGCTGCTTAAAATGTAGATTTTTTTTTATAAGCCCCATGCGGGGGGAGGCTTTATAAGCCCCTTTTTAAATGAAAAGCATGCTGTTATAATGGGCACCCAAACACAAAACCATTTCACTACCAGAGAAACATAATCTGTTGGATACTTAACAACTTGAATCATAAAATAAAATATGTACCCCGCCTCTCGCCCTGTGTCGGCTGGGATAGGCTCCTGCCCGCCGCAACCCTGCATAGGATAAGCGGTATAGCTAATGAATGGATGGAATGATAAAATATACAGGTGATGAATAAATTCTGTTTCCTTTGTTGTTGCCAAGCCCACAATATTCTCTTTGTCACTGTACTACTTGAAGAAAAACAATAACATACTTAAAAAGTTATTAAAAATGGTAATTATAAAAAATAAAATCCACGTCCTGTATTTATAGTGTTCTTAAGCAGCTGGGGATAGCCTTTTCCTAAACAGCTGGATCGGATCATGTCACTACAGTATAACGTCCCCAGTTTTCATACTCTCAGCACCACATATAATAATATAATAATATAACTAAACAAGAATCAACTCAAAACCAACACCAACAAAAGAAATTAAAATAAAGCTCTTTGGGGGGCGGCTATGCATGTACAGTACCAGTCAAATGTTTGGACACACTTTCCCATTCACTTCAATGGGAAAGTGTGTCCATACTTTTGACTGGTACTGTCCCCACAAACATCTTCTCCTTAGACTTAGTAGCCAAGCACCACGTGAAGCCATCTGAGAGTAAAACAAGAGGATAAATACTTTACAAAATATGAATTGCACGTTTAAGATTGCAGTGGTTGTCAGTGCTCAGTTTGGCTAAGCTCAGTTTGTTTTGTAATGTTTGCTATGGAGGATGTTGCCCTCTTTTAGATGATCATTAACTACAGTATATGGATTGATCTAAGGATATTCTACAGAACTAGAAAACTAATACCAAACATTTTTTACTTACTTGATTAAAGATGATGTGGCTGCACATACAAACCCCAAAAGTCATCCATGTCAAAAAGGAATTATTTCGTTGTACTACCAGATTTGATAATCATTTAGAGGGCAAGCTAAGCAGAGGTTTTATAACTGTGTATACAAACATGGATTTAAAAGCAACTAGTGCCTACTTCAAAATGACAATGTTTGTTTGGACAGTTTCACCTGTAAAATATTCTAGTATTTTTTTTTGGCCCAAGACTGTTTAGAAAAAAATGAGAAATCATTAAACAAATGATTCTCATAAAACGTTGCAAACTAAAGATATGTAGGTACCAAACAAATGTTCCCAGTGTTAAAGAAACTCTATGTCATTCATGCTCCCCAAATGGATAAGCCTCAACAGTGGAATTTGAATTATTAGAATGGACGTATCCATGAGTATAGGGGTTAGTGAGAGGCTGGCTAGATAGACCCAGGTCAGACTTGTCCTAGATCAGCTCTATTCTGACAGGCTGGATAGCTACAGACCCTGGTCAGACTGGTCCTAGATCAGCTCTACTCTGACAGGCTGGATAGATACAGACCCTGGTCAGACTTGTCCTAGATTAGCAATTGTGTGAAAAACTAAAGTATAGTTAAGCAATTAAAATGATCTTTTGTTGTAATGTATATACTTGTAAAAGATATCTAACCGTGTGTTCTAACAATAACACATTAAATGTGCATATATAAATATATATATATACAGTTTTTAATAAGTATTTCACGCCTAATTATTGATTGAAACAGGATTGTATTGATCTAATTTGAGCCAAACGTTGGTGATTTAATCACATAATCCAATCATTAGGTACCTTGCGAAATACTCTCTATTTTGTCACCATGTTATATCCACTTTATGAATAATAGAACAAATGCAAAATAACAACAACAACAACAAATCTATGCAGGTTATTAATGAGGCTGTTTTCCAGTGCCCCCCGTCTGTAACACAAACAAGGTTGTTGACCCCTTGCTCGCGACTCCCCCCCTCATCAGGACAATGATTGACCGATGAGGACAGACACATCTGAGTTCATTTGTCTTGTTTTTTTTTTTACTTTTTGGGGAACAAGGTGAAGGAAAGAGCTCTAGAGGAGACAGTGAGTCAGTGAGGTAAACTCATCCCGGTCTGTGCCTCCGTCATGGATCTGTACGGTAAAGCCTTTCGGTTGGTCTTACTCCTCTCAACAGGTACAGTAGCAATCTTTTATCATTAGTATTATTATTATTATTATTATAATTATAAAAAGAAGAGTCACTTTATAGTTCTGTATGACGAAATGGGACAGCAATTAAATTCAGTGATGCTTTTTTTTATTTACACATTACCAAATCGACTCTAAATTCATTTATCTTCTAACAGTGAAGGTTAGAAACACATCTAATGTCTATATGTTTTAGAGGGGAACTACAAAGAGAAATTTACCCTGCAAAAAAAACAACTCATGTCTTACAAATGTTCTTATTGTCATCAAGCTGGAGTTGGCAGGAGAACAACGGGAACGTAAAACAGAACATTATAGATCTCAACCCTCAGAAACAAACACAGACTAAGATCCACGTTTTAAAAAACTAAAATAACAACATCTCAATCACTCCACTTCGCCCACCATAGCTCTTTAATAATTAGCTCCTAGATCAATATGTTTGTATCACTCATTCTGATTATTGTCTCTTTGACTTATGAACATCTTACGACATGAAGTGGCAGCGTGTACTTAATGCTGCCCACTACGATAGCACAGGCCTGACTTATAAACATCTTACGACATGAAGTGGCAGCGTGTACTTAATGCTGCCCACTACGATAGCACAGGCCTGACTTATAAACATCTTACGACATGAAGTGGCAGCGTGTACTTAATGCTGCCCACTACGATAGCACAGGCCTGACTTATAAACATCTTACGACATGAAGTGGCAGCGTGTACTTAATGCTGCCCACTACGATAGTACAGGCCTGACTCATCAAACTGTCAACAGAAAGGTGCAGTGTTGCAACAGATCACTGTGGAGGTCTGCGATTGATCTTTGGTCTATTGACGTTTCTCTGTCAGACTAGGACCAGCATTATCATTGATAAGGATTTTACTTTAGATTTGAGCTAAAATAAATAAATAAATAAATAAATAAAAAAGCTTTTTAATTATCTTTTTAATTGAATTGTTTTAACTTACAATGTATTTTAACGCCATCCGTTGTTCAGTTAAAACACAAATAAGAAAGTGATGCTAAACAATTCCCAGGAGAAACATTTTGTGCCCAGGATTATTTAATAGGAGAGGGAAACGGTGTTTTTCAACTAACATCTAACAGAAAACATTACCCCTCATTTCTCTGTCTATTACCTCTCTCTCTCTCTCTCTCTCTCTCTCTCTCTCTCTCTCTCTCTCTCTCTCTCTCTCTCTCTCTCTCTCTCTCTCTCTCTCTCTCTCTCTCTCTCTCTCTCTCTCTCTCTCTCTCTCTCTCTCTCTCTCTCTCTCTCTCTCTCTCTCTCTCTCTCTCTCTCTCTCTCTCTCTCTCTCTCTCTCTCTCGCTCTCCCTGGTGACAGTGAGTGCTTCTGCCGTGGATGAGTATA